>WNGS01160013.1:0-20288 GCA_020271785.1 Procambarus virginalis
GTGGTGGATTATATATCACTACGAATATGATTTTTTGTCCTGTAGTTGCTATGGTAGCTGTTATGTAGTCACTGAAACCTTCACAGCCCTGAATAGACCATCTCCTGCAAAACCCAACCTTTTCTTACAGCAGAGCACGCCACACACCTCCTCCCATCCTCTCTCTCCTTCCTCAACACAGTAGCAGTGGTGTGTGTTCGTGTGCGTGCGTGCGTGTGCAGGCATGCGTGACTGTTGCCGGCGTATCCCCCGCACATTATGAGCTGGCAATACTGTGCAGGTATTACCAAACTGGTTTTGTCATCCCCCCAACACAACTCTTGCTTACGGGGAAAACTCCAGTGGTGATTTCTCTTCCGAACTTACTAAAAGAACCCACGACCTCCATTCCTCCTCCTGGGAATACCTTCTATCAAGTTACGTATCTCCTCACCTCACTCTTTCCGTATTGATGGGCAGTTCCCGTCCTCCGTCTCTATCCGTTCTCCTCTCTACTCCTCGTCTCCTCTCCTCTCTCTCTCTCCTCTACCCTCTCTCTCTCCTCTCTCTCTCTCGTATTCCTCGCTCTCCTCTCTCTCTCTCTGTTCACGGGCTATTCTTGCCCGTGCCCACCACATTGTGGTGACTTTCGTCTCTCTCTCTCCCTCACACACGACTTGATTGACTGTCCGGGACTGACCACAACCGTCGTCTGTCATCTCCATCTACTGATAAGGTAGTTGGGTCATCAAACACTAGTTGCTTTTTTGTGTGGACTCTGCTGCGCGCGGCATGTTCCACCTCTTGGCTTGTTTGATGAATGTGCATGTGCTAGCTTTAGTTCTGGTGCACCTTTTCAATTATCGGTCGTCTATTGCAGTCAATCCCAACACCGTGTCTAATCAGATCTTATTAATTGTGTGGGTATCTTACCTTGATGTAAGAACACCCACACAATTAATAGACGAATAGAATACCGAATGGGCCTTGTGCTGGACGTGTGGCCTTGTGCTGGACGTGTGGGCCTGTGCTGGACGGTGGGCCTTGTGCTGGACGTGTGGGCTTTGTGCTGGACGTGTGGGCCTTGTGCTGGGCGTGTGGGCCTTGTGCTGGCGTGTGGGCCTTGTGCTGGGCGTGTCGGCCTTGTGGTGGACGTGTGGGCCTTGTGCTGGGCGTGTGGGCCTTGTGCTGGACGTGTGGGCCTTGTGCTGGACGTGTGGGCCTTGTGCTGGACGTGTGGGCGCGTTGTACCGGACGTGTGGGCCTTGCACCGGACGTGTGGGCGTTGTACCGGACGCCACACGCCATACAATGTACCGGACGTTCGTGTTCGTTGAAAACGAACACGAACAAGGGGACACAGGTGGAAACTGAGTACCCAGATGAGCCACAGGGACGTTAAAAAGAATTTCAGTGTCAGAGTAGTTAATAAATGGAATGCATTAGGCAGTGATGTGGTGGAGGTTGACTCCATACACAGTTTCAAATGTAGATATGATAGAGCCCAGTAGGCTCAAGAACCTGTACACCAGTTGATTGGCAGTTGAGAGGCGGGACCAAACAGACAAAGCTCGACCTCGCACGCACAATTAGGTGAGTACACACACACATACAGAGCTAGGGGAAAGACGGCCCAAGACATGATGGACTACATCACACAGAAGTGCAAGGAGGCAGCGGACAAGCTTATCCGGTCCAAAAGGGAAAAAAATAAATGCAGATGAGAAACCCATGGTTTAATCAGAGATGTAGGCTAGCAAAGCAACTAAGTAAAAGGGCATGGAGAAACTATAGAAATAACAGGACACTTGAGAGCAGAGAAGAATACCAGAGTGCCAGGAATGAATACGTCAGGGTGAGAAAAGAGGCAGAGGGGCAATACGAAAACGACATAGCAAGCAAGGCAAAGACTCAATCTCAGCCACAACAGGAGAAAACAAACAGTGAAGGAACAGGTAATGAAACTGAGGAACAGGGGCAGACAGATTCAATACAAACGACAAGGAAGTGTGCGAGGAACTCAATAAGAAATTTCAGGAGGGATTCACATTAGAGCAAGGAGAAGTTCCAGAGATAAGAGAAGGAATAGTTAACCCGGCACCACTAGAGAGGGTTGGATTACGAGTGGGGATGTAAGGAAGCTTTGCTAGATTGGATGCGACTATAAGCCGGATGGAATATCACATGGATAATACTTAAAGGAAGGAACAGAAGCACTGTGCCTGCCACTCTCCATAGTGTATAACAAATCACTGGCAACAGATGAATTGCCAAAAATTTGGAACACGGAAAATATATATACGGTATCCCGATATACAAGAAAGGAGATTTACAGGAGGCGCTGAACTACAGGCCAGTGTCCCTAACTTACATACCATGCAAGTTGATGGAGAAGATTGTTCGAAAAAAAAGCTAGTGGAATGTCTGGAGCAAAGGAACTTAGTGACACAACACCAACATGGGTTCAAGGATTGCAAGTCATGCCTCACAGTATTAATTGAATTCTACGATCAGGCAACAAAAGTCAGGCAAGAAAGAGAGGGCTGGGTAGACTGCATATTTTTAGATTGCCAGAAAGCCTTTGACACAGTATTACACAAGAGACTAGTGCGAAAGCTGGAGATGCAGGCAGGAGTGAAAGGGAAGGTACTCCATTGGATAAGGGAGTAACTAAGTAACAGAAGACATAGTCACTGTGAAGGGTGAGGTCTCAGATTGGCGAGACGTCACCAGTGGAATCCCGCAGAGTTCAGTCCTTGGACCTATACTGTTTCTGATAGATGTAAATGATCTCCCAGAGGGTATAGAATCGTTCCTCTCATTGTTTGCTAATGATGCAAAAATTATGAGGTGGATTAAGACGGAGGAAGATGGTATGAGGCTACAAGTTGGCCTAGACAAAGTGAAGGAATGGTCCAACAAAATGACTACGAAAAGTTCAACCCGAGTAAATATAAGGCAATGACACTAGGCAGTGGAAACAGGAGGGCAGACACAGGGTACCGAATGGGAGATGAAGTCCTTCGTGAAACAGAGATAGATAGATCTAGGAGTTGATATCACAACAAACCTATCTCCTGAAGCCTACACAAAAAGAATAACATTAGCGGCGTATGCAAGGCTGGCTAACATCAGAACTGCCTTTAGGAACCTGTGCAAGAAATTCAGAACCTTGTATACCACATATGTAAGACCAATCCTGGAGTATGCGGCCCCAGCGTTAAACACCGCTGGGGGAGTATGTATGACTTCGTTTGTGAAGCACAAGACGAAGTTTGAAAAAGTTCAAAGATATACCACTAGGCTAGTCCCAGAACTAAGAGGCATGAGTTACGAGGAAAAGCTGCGTGAAATAAACCTCACGTCGCTGGAAGACAGAAGAGTAAGGGGGAGATATGATCACTACCTAGAAAATTCTCAGAGGAATTGACAGGGTAGATAAAGATAAACTGTTTAACACGGGTGGTACGCGAATAAGGGGACAGGTGGAAACTGAGTACCCAAATAAGCCACATGGACGTTAGAAAGAACTTTTTCAGTGTCAGAGTAGTTAACAGATGGAATGCATTAGGCAGTGATGTGGTGGAGGCTGACTCCATACACAGTTTCAAATGTAGATATGATAGAGCCCAGTAGGCTCAGGAATCTGTACACCAGTTGATTGACGGTTGAGAGGCGGGACCGAAGAGCCAGAGCTCAATCCCCGCAAGCACAACTAGGTGAGTACACAGAGAGAGAGGACCACACACACACACACACACACACACACACACACACACACACACCACACACACACACACAAACACACACACACACACACACACACACACACACACACACACACACACTTATGAGAATGATATTGCAGTCAAAGCGAAAAAGCAACCTAAATTACTACATAGCCATATAAGAAGGAAGATGTCGGTAAATGACCAAGTGACAAGACTGAGGAAAACAGAAGGGGCATATACAGAAAGCGACAAGGAAATCTGCGAGGTACTGAATGCAAATTTCCATGGAGTGTTCACAACCGAGCCTGAGCAGCTCCCATTGTTAGAAGCGATTACCCTAAATGACAGACTATCAGACATAGAGGTGACAGCAGAGGAGGTAATGAAACAGTTGACAACACTGGATGCAAACAAAGCTGTTGGACCAGACAAAGTATCACCGTGGATACTTAAAGAGGCAGCGCAGGCTCTCAGTGTGCCTCTGGCAATGATCTTTAATGAGTCACTTATGTCGGGAGAATTGCCCAGTTGCTGGAAGGAGGCAAATGTCGTACCGATTTTCAAGAAAGGTGACAGGGAGGAGGCACTTAACTACAGACCCGTATCATTGACAAGCATCCCCTGCAAAATACTTGAAAGAATAATTAGGCTAAGACTTGTTGAGCACCTGGAGAGCATTGGGTTTGTAAACAAGCACCAACATGGTTTCTGGACAGGGAAATCATGCCTAACAAACCTTTTAGAATTCTATGATAAAGTAACAAGGATAAGGCAGGACAGAGAAGGCTGGGCAGACTGCATATTTCTTGACTGCCAAAAGGCCTTTGATACAGTACCGCACATGAGACTGCTATACAAACTTGAGAGGCAGGCAGGAGTAAGCGGAAAGGCCCTAGAATGGGTGAAGAACTACCTAACAGGAAGGAGCCAGAGGGTAATGGTAAGGGGCGAGAAGTCGGACTGGAGAACAGTAACAAGTGGAGTACCTCAAGGATCGGTGCTGGGACCAATCCTCTTTCTAATTTACGTAAATGACATGTTTACAGGAGTGGAGTCATACATGTCAATGTTTGCGGATGACGCAAAATTAATGAGAAGAGTTGTGACAGACGAGGATTGTAGGATCCTCCAAGAGGACTTAAACAGGTTGCAGAGATGGTCAGGGAAATGGCTACTGGAGTTTAACACCAGTAAATGTAAAGTTATGGAAATGGGATCAGGTGATAGGAGACCAAAGGGACAGTACACAATGAAGGGGAACAGCCTACCTGTAACGATTCGAGAAAGAGATCTGGGAGTGGATGTGACACCTAATCTAACTCCTGAGGCACATATAAATAGGATAACGACAGCAGCGTACTCTACACTGGCGAAAATTAGAACTTCATTCAGAAACCTAAATGAGGAGGCTTTTAGGGCGCTTTACACTGCATACGTGAGACCCGTCTTAGAGTATGCCGCGCCATCATGGAGCCCCCACCTGAAGAAACACATAAGGAAACTGGAGAAGGTTCAGAGGTTTGCGACGAGGCTTGTCCCAGAGTTACGAGGGAAGGGATATGAAGAGCGACTGAAGGAACTGAACCTTACGACACTAGAGAAAAGAAGGGAGAGAGGAGATATGATAGGGACATATAAAATACTCAGGGGAATTGACAAAGTGGAAATAGATGAAATGTTCACACGTAATAATAACAGAACGAGGGGACATGGGTGGAAACTGGAAACTCAGATGAGTCACGGAGATGTTAGGAAGTTTTCTTTTAGCGTGAGAGTAGTGGAAAAATGGAATGCACTTGGGGAACAGGTTGTGGAAGCAAATACTATTCATACTTTTAAGACTAGGTATGATAGGGAAATGGGACAGGAATCATTGCTGTAAACAACCGATAGCTGGAAAGGCGGGATCCAAGAGTCAATGCTCGATCCTGCAAGCACAAATAGGTAAGTACAAATAGGTAAGTACACACACTAGGCTATAGGCCCAGATGGAATCTCCCCTTGGATACTAAAGGAAGGAGCAGAAGAACTGTGCCTACCACTTTCCATAGTGTATAACAAATCACTGGCAAGAGGGGAACTGTCAGAAATTTGGAAAGCAGCTAATGTAGTCCCGATATACAAGAAAGGGGATAGACAGAAGGCACTGAATTACAGGCCAGTGTCCCTAACCTGCATACCATGCAAGCTGATGGAGAAGATTGTGCGAAGAAAGCTAGTGGAGCACCTGGAGTGAAAGAACTTTGTAACACAGCATCAACATGGGTTCAGGGATGGCAGGTCCTTCTTCACAGGGTTACTTGAATTCTACGACCAGGCAACAAAAAATAAGGCAAGAAAGAGAAGGGTGGGCAGACTGCATATTTTTGGATTGTCAGAAATCCTTTGATACAGTGCCACACAAGAGGCTAGTGAAAAAGCTGGAGATGCAGGTTGGAGTGAAAGGGAAGGTACTCCATTGGATAAAGGAGTACCTAAGCAACAGGAGACAACGAGTCAGTGTGAGGGGTGAGGTCTCAGATTGGCGAGACGTTACGAGTGGAGTCCCGCAGGGGTCAGTCCTTGGACCTATACTGTTTCTGATATATGTAAATGATCTCCCAGAGGGTATAGAATCGTTTCTCTCAATGTTTGCCGATGATGCAAACATTATGAGGAGGATTGAAACTGAGGATGATAGTAGGAGGCTACAAGATGACCTAGACAGACTGTGTGAATGGTCCAACAAATGGCTGTTGAAGTTCAACCCGAGTAAATACAAAGTAATGAAACTAGGCAGTGGAAACAGGAGGCCAGTCACAGGATACAGAATAGGGGATGAAGTACTTAATGAAACGGACAGAGATAAAGATCTAGGAGTTGATATCACACCAAACCTGTCTCCTGTGTAAGGAACCTGTGTAAGGAATCATTCAGAATCTTGTACACCACATATGTAAGACCAGTCTTGGAGTATGCGGCCCCAGCATGGAGCCCGTACCTTGTGAAGCACAAGACGAAGCTGGAAAAGCTGGAAAAAGTCCAAAGGTATGCCACTAGACTAGTCCCAGAACTAAGAGGCATGAGTTACGAGGAAAGGCTGCGGGAAATGCACCTTACGACACTGGAAGACAGAAGAGTAAAGGGAGACATGATCACAACCTACAAAATCCTCAGAGGAATCGACCGGGTAAACAAGGATAAACTATTCAACACTGGTGGGACGCGAACAAGGGGACACAGCTGGAAGCTGAGTACCCACATGAGCCACAGAGACGTTAGAAGGAACTTTTTCAGTGTCAGAGTAGTTAGCGGATGGAATGCATTAGGCAGTGATGTGGTGGAGGCTGACTCCATACACAGTTTTAAATGTAGATATGATAGAGCCCAGTAGGCTCAGGAATCTGTACACCAGTTGATTGACAGTTGAGAGCCGGGACCAAAGAGCCCAAGCTCAACCCCCACAAGCACAACTAGGTGAGTACAAGCGAAAAAACAACCTAAGCTACTACACAGTCATATAAGAAGAAAAATGTCGGTGAACGACCAAGTGACAGACTAAGGAAGGCAGAGGGGACATATACTGAAAGTCACAAGGAAATCTGTGAGGCACTGAATGCCAGTTTCCATGGAGTGTTCACTACCGAGCCCGAGCAGCTCCCATTGTTAGAAGGGATTACCCTAGATGAAAGAATATCAGATATAGAGGTGACAGTAGAGGAGGTAATGAAACAGTTGACAACTCTAGATGCATCTAAAGCAGTAGGACCAGACAAAGTATCACCGTGGATACTAAAAGAAGCAGCGCAGGCCCTCAGCGTGCCTCTGGCAATGATCTTTAATGAGTCACTTATGTCGGGAGAATTGCCCAGTTGCTGGAAGAAGGCAAATGTCGTGCCGATCTTCAAGAAAGGCGATAGGGAGGAGGCACTTAACTATAGACCTGTATCACTGACAAGCATCCCCTGTAAAATACTGGAAAGAATAATTAGGCTACGACTGGTTGCACACCTGGAGAACATTAGGTTTGTGAACAAGCATCAACATGGGTTCTGGACAGGGAAATCGTGCCTAACAAACCTTCTGGAATTCTATGATAAAATAACGAGGATAAGACAGGACAGAGATGGTTGGGCAGACTGCATATTTCTGGACTGCCAAAAAGCCTTTGATACAGTACCGCACATGAGACTGCTATTCAAACTCGAGAGGCAGGCGGGGGTAGGGGGAAAGGTCCTAGCATGGATAAGGAACTACCTAACAGGAAGGAGCCAAAGAGTTACGGTAAGGGGCGAGAAGTCGGACTGGGGAACAGTAACAAGTGGAGTACCACAAGGATCGGTGCTGGGACCAATTCTATTTCTTGTATATGTTAACGACATGTTTACGGGTGTAGAGTCCTACATGTCGATGTTTGCGGATGACGCAAAGTTGATGAGAAGAGTTGTGACAGATGAGGATTGCAGGATCCTCCAAGAGGACCTGAACAGGTTGCAGAGATGGTCAGAGAAATGGCTACTGGAATTCAACACGGGCAAATGTAAAGTTATGGAAATGGGACTAGGAGATAGGAGACCAAAGGGACAGTACACAATGAAGGGGAACAGCCTACCTGTGACGACGCGCGAAAGAGACCTATGTGTGGACGTAACACCTAATCTATCTCCTGAGGCACATATAAATAGGATAACGACAGCAGCGTACTCTACACTGGCAAAAGTTAGAACATCATTCAGAAACCTAAGTAAGGAGGCATTTAGGGCTCTTTACACTGCCTACGTGAGGCCAGTCTTAGAGTATGCCGCCTCATCATGGAGTCCCCATCTGAAGAAGCATATAATGAAACTGGGAAAGGTTCAGAGGTTTGCAACGAGACTCGTCCCGGAGCTACGAGGGATGGGGTATGAGGAGCGCCTGGGGGAACTATGCCTTACGTCACTAGAAAGAAGAAGGGAGAGGGGGGACATGATAGGAACGTATAAAATACTCAGAGGGATTGACAGAGTGGACATAGACGAAATGTTCACACGGAATAGTAACAGAACGAGGGGACATGGATGGAAGCTGGAAACTCAGATGAGTCACAGAGATGTTAGGAAGTTTTCTTTTAGCGTGAGAGTAGTGGGAAAATGGAATGCACTTAAGGAACAGGTTGTGGAAGCAAATACTATTCATAATTTTAAAACCAGGTATGATAGGGAAATGGGACAGGAGTCATTGCTGTAAACAACTGATGCTCGAAAGGCGGGATCCAAGAGTCAATGCTCGATCCTGCAGACATATATAGGTGAGTACACATTTACACTCTCACTCACCCCCCCCCTTCCCCCCCCCCAGTCTGAATCCTCTCACACCCTCTTCCTATAAGCTGGCTACCATTACATCTGTTAATAATAGCGGGTTTGTGTCCAAATACTTCATAATGGTGTTCATTTAATTAATTAAAATAGTGACTGATATTTCCATCGTTATATTTGTCTCATGAATTATTAAATTATTATTATCATTATTGTTGTGGGGAAACTGACCTGTGAGATTTATATATTTATTTAGTTTATATTAATTTATATTTTACGTTAATTTATTTTGTTCGATAGCAAACTATGATGTTTAAAGTAGACTGTATGATTTAAGAATTCCCACAAATCGCTTCCTTACACATTCTGGGGGATTTATGGTTAATAGTTATCAATATCAATTATTGGTTAGTAGACATTCACTGTAGAATTAGACTACATGTTAGTAACTAAATGGGGTGGTGTTACCTGCATGTAGTTGGCCTGGTCCACCAGGCCCACTATATACTGCGGTAAATGGTCTGGTCTGGTCGACGACCGGGCCGCGGGGACACTAAGCCCCGAAAACACCTCAAGGATAACCTCAATGTAACCACCAGTTATGAATAAGGATAATGACACTAAATATTCCTGGTGGGTGAGGCTTGTATAACCGTATGTTACTGGGGCGTCAGGTAACTAGTTCTTCCTCTTCAGTTACACCTGTCAAAGGACACAATAATAGCAGGAATCCTACATATGACAGCTATATCAGAGTAAATATTATAATGATTTATTAGATGAGGTTAATAATAATTTCCTTGTCTTGTGTGTCGACTCGCAATCTAACCGGTTCACCCTATAGCTACCTTGAGGATACCTTGAGGTGCTTCCGGGGCTTAGGGTCCCCGCGGCCCGGTCATCGACCAGGCCTCCTGGTTGCTGGACTGATCAACCAGGCTGTTGGACGCGGCTGCTCGCAGCCTGACGTATGAGTCACAGCCTGGTTGATACCAGCGACCTAACTTACTGATCAGGAATGAAAGATAATAAATGGGTTTGGATAGAACACTTGGTGTGGTCTTGATAATGGCAACACTTTACTACCCATAACACTGTTGGCCAAGGGGAAAATTATCGGAGCTAGATTTGCTCCAACGAGACTTGTTAAATGGCGACTCCCTGTGGCCGCCTTCCCACTGACTCGTCCAGCGTCGTGTCCAGGTGCGTCAAGAAGTGGTTAGAGCGCCGACATTTACTCTGTTTTGGTACTGATATTTAAGTTGGTTCAAGTGAAATGTCTTTATGATGTTTACAGTCCAAAAACTGAAGTATTAAGGATGTTTCCCATTATTTGGTGGTGAATTGAATAGCAATATGTGGCAATGATATCTCTGTTTTCTACCGGAGGAAATTTCCTCTGTGCCTCATTTTCTATGAGTGATTAAAGCACTATTTCTAGGGTTAATTTATTATTACAAAACAACAGCAATATTATCTGTATATTGTATTGAATATTAGTAACTGGTGTCGGTTTTTCCGATAATTGCTCTTCTTTCCACCCCCTCGCATCGTGTCCCATCGTCTCACCTCTTGTATGTCTCTAAAATGTACTTTAATATACGTGTAATTTGCATACTAAGATAATTACTGGAATATCATGTCAGAACAATAATTATAAATGTTGACATTATGAATTAATCTTTCGGATTTTATATCAAACTTGAGTAACAACTTTGGCTTTATATTTGTCTTTCAGGTACGTGTGGGAGCCTTATGTGGTGGTGAGTGTCTCGTGGAGTATCTCCTGTCTCATCTAGACAACATACACTCCTGGAGACGCAGTACACGTCTCAAGTGCGTCGTGTCTCCAGGAGTGCGTCGTGGCTCCGGGAGTGCGTCGTGGCTCCGGGAGTGCGTCGTGTCTCCGGGAGTGCGTCGTGTCTCCGTGAGTGCGTCGTGTCTCCAGGAGTGCGTCGTGCCGCTGAAAACTGCGAGTTACATATTGTAATATATGTATTTGCCATATATTAAATCACTGGCAACATTAACATACATCAACAAACCTTCAACCAATCTTTCCGAGACGTCCAGTTAGGTTTACAAAGGTTACTGAAGCCCAATTATCAGTTAGTATTTTCAAGTGGGGGGGACCCTCTGGGCCCGTCACCAGCTCAGGGGACCCTCTGGGCCCGTCACCAGCTCAGGGGACCCTCTGGGCCCGTCACCAGCTCAGGGGACCCTCTGGGCCCGTCACCAGCTCAGGGGACCCTCTGGGCCCGTCACCAGCTCAGGGGACCCTCTGGGCCCGTCACCAGCTCAGGGGACCCTCTGGGCCCGTCCCCAGCTCAGGGGACCCTCTGGGCCCGTCACCAGCTCAGGGGACCCTCTGGGCCCGTCCCCAGCTCAGGGGACCCTCTGGGCCCGTCCCCAGCTCAGGGGACCCTCTGGGCCCGTCACCAGCTCAGGGGACCCTCTGGGCCCGTCACCAGCTCAGGGGACCCTCTGGGCCGGGCACCAGCTCAGGGGACCCTCTGGGCCGGTCACCAGCTCAGGGGACCCTCTGGGCCCGTCACCAGCACAGGGGACCCTGTTCTCCCAGGTATTCACACACTGAGGTCCACCTCCAAATATTTCTTCACATATGCTAAATCAAAAGCGAAAACCACTGCCAGTATTGGACCTATTTGTATTAGTGAAGGTTCATACACTGAGGATGACAAAGAAATTAGTGAAATCCTAAAAAAAAGCAGTATGAGGACATGTTTAGCACTCCGATACTCAGCATGAAAGTGGAAGATTCGGACAATTTCTTTTGAGTGATTTCCAAACCCCTGTAAATATAACTGATATCAACACGAGCGTAGCAGACTTTGAAAGAGAAATTGACAATATGCCCATGCACTCAGACCCGGGAGCAGACTCATGGAATTCAATATTTATAAAGAAATACAAAGTGCCAGTAGCACAGGCACTCAGTATAGTGTGGAGGAAGAGCTTGGACACAGGGGAGATACCAGATGCGCTGAAAGCAGCAGACATAGCCCCTCTACACAAGGGAGGGAGCAAAGCATTGGCAAAGAATTATAGACCAGTTGCACTAACGTCCCACATAACAAAAGTATTTGAGAGAGTGATCAGGAGTCAGGTCACTTGTTTCATGGAAACCAATGACCTCCACAATCCAGGCCAACATGGATTTAGAACAGGAAGATCATCCCTCTCGCAGCTACTTGACCATTATGACAAAATCACTGAGGCGTTAGAGGAAAAACAGAATGCAGATGTTGCATACAGACTTTGCAAAGGCATTCGACTAATGTGACCAATGAGTGATGGAACACAAAATGAGGTCAATGGGTATATCTGGTAAAGTAGGACGCTGGATACTCAATTTCCTGTCGAACAGAACACAAAGAGTAACAGTCAATCAAGTAAAATCGAGTCCGAGCGCAGTTAAAAGCTCTGTACCTCAAGGTACAGTCCTTGCACCACTGTTGTTCCTTATTCCCATATCAGATATAAACAAAAATACAAGTCACAGTTTCGTGTCATCCTTTGCAGATGATACAAAAATCAGCATGAAAATTACCACTACTAAAGACATTGAAAAACTACAAACAGACATTAACAAAGTTTTTGATTGGGCAGCAGAAAATAACATGTTTAACGGTGATAAATTCCAGGCACTCAGATACGGCAAAAATGAGGCTCTTAAACATAATATAGAGTACAAAACACAATCGAATCTTCCCATAGTAGGAAAACAGCATGTCAAGGATTTGGGAATAATGATGTCCGACGATCTAACGTTTAGGGAGCATAACCAAGCAAAGATTGCGTCAGCCAGAAAAATGATTGGATGGATTACGAGAATCTTCAAATCCAGGGATTCCATCACAATGGTTGTACTATTCAAATCACTTGTGCTGCCCCGTCTTGAGTACTGCTCAGTACTCACTTCCCCCTTCAGAACAGGAGAGATTGCTGAAATAGAGGGAATACAGAGAACATATACGGCACGCATAGACGAGATAAAGCACCTAAATTATTGGGATCGTCTCAAAGCTCTCCAAATGTACTCACTAGAAAAGAGCCGAGAGAGATGCCAAATAATATACACGTGGAAAATACTGAAGGGCCAGGTCCCAAATCTACACAGTAAAATAACAACATACTGGAGTGAACGGTATGGAAGAAAATGCAGAATAGAACCAGTGAAGAGCAGAGGTGCCATAGGCACAATCAGTGAACGCTGTATAAACATCAGAGGTCCGCGGTTGTTCAACACCCTCCCAGCGACTATAAGAAATATTGCCGGAACAACCGTGGACATCTTCAAGAGAAAACTAGATAGTTTTCTTCAAGGAGTGCTGGACCAACCGGGTTGTGGTGGGTATGTGGGCCTGCGGGCCGCTCCAAGCAACAGCCTGGTGGACCAAACTGTCACAAGTCAAGCCTGGCCTCGGGCCGGGCTTGGGGAGTAGAACTACTCCCAGAACCCCATCAAGCAGGTATCCAAGCTCCTGGCTTGACTGCCCTGGACGACCAGTCACATCTTCACCATAACATTCTCAAACATGGTAACTCCCGCTGCCTCAGGCTGAGAGTCACGGCACTACCCACACTGGCCACCCACACCTCGGCCACACCCCACACCTCGGCCACACCCACACCTCGGCCACACCCCACACCTCGGCCACACCCCACACCTCGGCCACACCCCACACCTCGGCCACACCCCACACCTCGGCCACACCCCACACCTCGGCCACACCTCGGCACACCCCACACCTCGGCCACACCCCCACACCTCGGCCACACCCCACACCTCGGCCACACCCACAAGCACCGTAGGCAGTGTAGCCACATACAACTGAAATTATCTTGTGCCAACTGGATATAACGTCCTTGCCAAAAGTTATTGACCGAACGCCTGGTTAATTACCAAGCAGGCGTGTATAGGTGCCGTCTTCACCCAAACACTTGTCCCTCCTTAATCTTCTTGGGTCCGGCACCGTTTGCTACCTCCACTGCACACTGCTACCACAAACAGTTTAATCATTCTCTGCACTCATGTTGGAAAGATAAGAAATTCTAGATGAATATATACATTGTTTAAGTCACAATAGTGTCTCTAGGAGTGAGTTAGGGTCTAGTGAGACTTGGGTCTTGGTGAGCTACGTACACACCAAGTTGTGCGTGCGTGCGGGGGTTGTGCTTTGGCTCTTTGGTCGTGTGTGTGTGTGTGTGTGTGTGTGTGTGTGTGTGTGTGTGTGTGTGTGTGTGTGTGTGTGTGTGTGTGTGTGTGTGTGTGTGTGTGTGTGTGTGTGTGTGTGATGATCTTCACGTGTATTTCAGAGCACATGGATGTGTATAAATGCATACTGTGTAGCATTAACATACACTCTTAAATGTTTGGGTCCATGTTTTGTTTAATTTTTTTGTATCGGGGGAGGGGGTAGTCTCGTCCATATTTCAATTTGCAATTATGTAGTGTGTGGAACTCGGTTTCCATCCTGTAGAATCGAGGCTCTTGGGCCACCAGCTGTGGGAGCGGGGCGTCTCATCTTGGGCCACCAGCTGTGGGAGCGGGGCGTCTCATCTTGGGCCACCAGCTGTGGGAGCGGGGCGTCTCATCTTGGGCCACCAGCTGTGGGAGCGGGGCGTCTCATCTTGGGCCACCAGCTGTGGGAGCGGGGCGTCTCATCTTGGAGTAATCTTTCTAACATTGGGTCCTCCAACATTTCGATGGTGTTCCACACCCTGATGGCTTGGTGCTGCAGTTCTGATGTTTAGTGGCTGTATGTTCAGGAGTTCATGGAGCTCCTGAATTATCTGATCATATGGTGGACGGTGTTTTGCTGCTCTCCTTAGCGCCTTATTTTGCACTGCTTGCAGTGTGTGCATGATAGTTATTGTTAAGGTGTGTAGTGGTACTGGAGGGTATTGGAGATGCCGCTGGACTAGAACCTTTATATAAGTGTACTTGTAAGGTCGAGCCAAGGTTACGGAATCTCCTCACTTTGCTCTAGGTACTTTTTGCCCTGTTTATAGTCATTGAAGGAGGTAGTGGGACAGGTTGGGGGTGGTTGAGGTAGTGTTATTTTTTTGGTTGGAGGGGAGAGGGGGGGAGGAGGTTGTAAAGAGGAGAGAGACGTGCATGTGAAGAAAAAAAATTAGAAATAGAGAAATATGGTAAGAGTAATATTAGCAGACAGGCTGTGTGGAGGTGAGGCTGGCTGTGTGGTGGTGAGGCTGGCTGTGTGGTGGTGAGGCTGGCTGTGTGGTGGTGAGGCTGGCTGTGTGGTGGTGAGGCAGGCTGTGTGGTGGTGAGGCAGGCTGTGTGGTGGTGAGGCAGGCTATGTGATGGTGAGGCAGGCTATGTGATGGTGAGGCAGGCTGTGTGGTGGTGAGGCAGGCTGTGTGGTGGTGAGGCAGGCTATGTGATGGTGAGGCTGGCTGTGTGGTGGTGAGGCTGGCTGTGTGGTGGTGAGGCAGGCTGTGTGGTGGTGAGGCAGGCTGTGTGGTGGTGAGGCTGGCTGTGTGGTGGTGAGGCAGGTGAGTGGTGGTGGGACTGGTGGGTGTGGGGTGGGTGTGGTGGTGGGACTGGTGGGTGTGGGGTGGGTGTGGTGGTGGGACTGGTGGGTGTGGTGGTGGGACTGTGGGTGTGGTGGTGGGATGGTGGGTGTGGGGTGGGTGTGGTGGTGGGACTGGTGGGTGTGGGGTGGGTGTGGTGGTGGGACTGGTGGGTGTGGTGGTGGGACTGGTGGGTGTGGGTGGGTGTGGTGGTGGGACTGGTGGGTGTGGTGGTGGGACTGGTGGGTGTGGGGTGGGTGTGGTGGTGGGACTGGTGGGTGTGGTGGTGGGATGGTGGGTGTGGGGTGGGTGTGGGGTGGGACTGGTGGGTGTGGTGGTGGGACTGGTGGGTGTGGTGGTGGGACTGGTGGGTGTGAGGTGGGTGTGGGGGGTGGGACTGGTGGGTGTGGTGGGGGACTGGTGGGTGTGGGGGTGGGACTGGTGGGTGTGGGGTGGGTGTGGGGTGGGTGTGGGGGGTGGGACTGGTGGGTGTGGGGGTGGGACTGGTGGGTGTGGGGTGGGTGTGGGGTGGGTGTTGGGGGAGGGACTGGTGGGTGTGGTGGTGGGACTGGTGGGTGTGGGGTGGGTGTGGGGGGGTGGGACTGGTGGGTGTGGGGGGTGGGACTGGTGGGTGTGGGGGTGGGACTGGTGGGTGTGGGGTGGGTGTGGGGTGGGTGTTGGGGGAGGGACTGGTGGGTGTGGTGGTGGGACTGGTGGGTGTGGGGTGGGTGTGGGGGGTGGGACTGGTGGGTGTGGTGGTGAGACTGGTGGGTGTGTGTTTCATCTGACGATGTAGTTGTAGAATGATTAGTTGTGGGCAGGAATTGGAGTACCAAACGTCCGCTGGTTTTCCTTAGTTTATTATAAATATATATATATTTTTGTACACCGGGCCAGGAGCTAGCTAGTGTGTGAAGGGAGCGCGTGTGCACGCTCCGATGCCCAGGCTGCGTCTGGTCTGAGCTCTGCTGGGTAGGGCAGATTGCATTAAAATCTGCTGACCACGCTGACCACGTTGTTGATACTTATTAAGTTGTTTAGCTTAAGAGGGTATAGGTCACCCTAGGTGTCTGGCGCCTAAGTGGCATCCAACACTGCTCGGCACGCTATCATCGGCGTCCTCGGCGATCTGCTTGAAAAAGTTGACAACCCTTGGGCGTGTACCTAACTAACATTATATACAGTGATTTACCTATAGTGGCCGTAAACAAACAAGTTTTTGAGACGTCCAACACCGTCTCGGACATGCATGAATAATGAGTACATTGCTTAAATATAATCCTCAAACTAAGCTATCCATGGAGCATCATGACTAACTAGCTAAATGTCTGCGCAAACTGGAGGACAGGAGGTCCGGCTTCAGGTAGCGGCGGTAGGTGTAGAGTCAGCGGACCAGAAGTTGCGCGTAGGAATTCATGATACTCAGCCACAGTGTTATCTGTTAAGTAGATTATAAACGGCAGACACTAACGGAGGCACAATATATTACATGGCAATACATAGAATAAGCGACATTTCCACTAAAATATGGAGAGCATGAACGTGGCAGGAACACTACGACCTACATAGTGTATAGAGACACGACAAGATCAATAAACTACGAACAAAGATACCTGAGGTGGAAGGGTCTATATACATTGAACCGAGGGGTGCGAAACGATTGTTGTAATCCCTCTTAATCTAGTCATAAAACTATGAATTCTTAGGTGCTAGTCCATCATGAATGTAGTCTTCCGCTGCCATGTACGAACAGGCAGGGAGAGGGGAACAGATAGAACGCATCCATTGTCCCTTACAGACTGGAACACCACAGTCACACGAAGATGAATCATCAGACTGTTGGTGGTGTACTGTCGAAATAACAGGTCTGGACCGAAGATTGTATGTGTGAGCACGTGGTGGGATAGTATCGCTGGGCGTGTCTGAGACCGAAGTGGGTGTCACAGTTAGGCAGTACGTCGTCAGGGACAGGAGTCTGGGTGTCATCGTCGACAGTCAGACGGCTAATTTCATGTGGTTGAGATGCTCATGTACTTGTTCTCCAGTGGCTAGGTTTTCCAGTTTGTACTTATTACCTGTGATATGCTCAAGAATTCTGTAAGGACCAAGAAACTTCTCAGTCAGTTTGTACATGGGACCATCTCGTCGCTGGTTGAGGATCATTACTAAAGATCCAGGTCCTCCGCGTGAAATCGTCAGTAGCTTTAGAGAGATGTTCCTTGACCCTCTGGAACACCAGTTGAGTGTCTCTCCGTTTGACCTTAACATAGTCGTCATAGTTGTAGAGTGGCGCGGGCGGCGAGGAGATGATGGCATTAGGAAATCTCATGTCTGTCCCAAATAGCACAAAGTGAGGTGTGTCTCCTATGGAGGAGTTGACAGAGGAGTTTATCGAACATTGGACGATTGGCATAAGTTCATCCCATTTGTGACTGTCTCGATTGACTGTCACTCTGAGTGCGTCAAGGACCTTCTTGTTAGTTCTTTCAGCAAGGCCATTGCTAGCCGGCTGATAAGGCATTATATTACACTTTTTGATGTTGTACAATGTAGCCAGTTGTTCCAGAACAGAATTGTTGAATTCCGGGCCGTTGTCAGAGAGTATAACCCTGGTGGACCATACCTGCAAATTATATGATCATGAAAGGCACTAGCTATAGTTTCTGCAGTCTTGTTTGGAATTGGAACCAGTTCACAGTATCTAGAGAAGTTATCTACCATAACTAGGAGATGTTTATTTCCTCTGGAAGTTTCAGCAAAATTTGTTAACAAATCCATAGAAACACGATCCCAAGGTGCATTAGTCGTAGGGTAAGACTGAATCGGGTTCGGGCCAGCAACATGGCCTCTGTGAGCTAGGCAGGTTAGACATTGATCCACGTGACGTTCAATCTGTTTGGCCATTTTGGGCCAGTAGTACGTAAGACGAGCTTGCTTGATGGTGCGGTCCTTGCCAGGATGCGCACTGTGTGGGGCGTCGTGAACAAGTTTTAACACGGTAGGAACTATCGACGCAGGAATAACAAGTTGATGTACCAGTCTGGCAGGAGATCCAAGCATAACTTGCGATGGAGCACATGATCTAAGAGTACTAGTTCCTTGAGTGGTACGGGTGGCTTGACCGTAAGAGTCGTGTGCGGGTCCACGAGAAAGCTTATGATCGGTGCCCACATTGGGTCTTGACGTTGTGCGAGTTCTACATCTCGCAAGTCTAATGAAGGGTATTCAACGTGAACAGAAGCGACGTAACGGGAGAGAGCATCGGCAACTACATTGTGTTTGCCAGGTAAGTATCCAAACGTGGGTAGGAACTCTTGTATGGTGAGCGACCAACGGGCAAACTTGCCTATGGGGTTCTTGTCTCTGAACAAGGGAATGATAGCTTGGTGGTCCGTCAGGACATGGACAGGGTAGTTATAGATGATATCTCTGAAATGTTTGAGTGCCCACACGACAGCCAACGCTTCACGCTCGGTTGTCGAATAATTCTTTTCAGCTTTGGAGAGGACTCGGCTCGCATATGCAATGGCATGTTCTTTTCTGTCGCTAGTTTGAGCGAGTACGGCACCTAACCCAATGTTACTGGCGTCAGTAACTAAAATGAACGGTTTGGTGAAGTCTGGGAACTTGAGAACGGGAGAAGATATCAGGGCTTCTTTGAGCGTTTGAAATGCTTTCTCTTGATCCGTTGTCCAAACGAACGGAACGTCCTTCTTAAGGAGGTGAGTGAGAGGAGATGCAATCACTGAATAACCGGCAATGAAATGGCGGTAGAATCCAGCTAGGCCTACGAACTTTTGTACAGCTTCAGCATTATGAGGGACTGGAAAGTTCTTGACAGCTTCTATCTTTGAATCTAGAGTGGTGATGCCTTGTGAGGTGACGCTATGGCCGAGAAACTGTATTTTTCTCTCATGAAGGCGCATTTGCTAGTTTGATTTTCAGATTGGCTTCAGCTAGTTTCTGAAGGACTCGGTCCAAACTTTGGAGATGTGACGGTACATCCTTGGACATGATAATGAGGTCATCGAGGTAGACCATGAGGGTATTTCCTATCATTCGTCGAAACAGGTCTGTCATAAGCCTTGAGAAGGTAATAGGGCTGCTGCGTAAGCCAAAAGGCATGCGAGTGTACTGGTAATGACCATTAGGGACGGAAAACGCCGTCAGTTCTCGACTTTCTGGGTCGAGCGTATCTGCCAAAATCCTTGCAATAAATCAAGTGTGGAAAAAAACTTATTCTGACCTATGTTCGCAATAAGTCAGTAAGCACAGGAAGTGGAAATCGATCGGGAAGTAACTTGATTAAGTTTCCTGAAATCAACGACGGGACGCCAAGAGCCATCCTTCTGGGTACTAAGATTAACGGAGCATTCCACGGTGAAGTACTTTCTTCAATAACGCCATCGTGTAACATCTCGTCAATGAGTCGGTCTGCAACAGCTCGTTGAGAATGAGGCAATCTGTATGGGGTACAAAATGGGCGAGTACCTGGTTCCAGTGGAATTTTGTGAGTAATGAGGGTGTCAGTCCAAGTTGTTCACCTGTCAGTGCAACAACGTTGCGATGCTTGTTGAGGATGGCCAATAACTGAGATTGGGCGTCAGGGAAGTCAGTGGCACTAAGATGCACAGGTGAGATCGCGATCTGATCTGGATTTGTTGTGTGAGAGAGTGCATGTACCATTTGGTCAGTAGAGACCTCATCCACTACCTCGCACGGTAACGAATAATGGCAAGTCAAC
>WNGS01160015.1:0-10918 GCA_020271785.1 Procambarus virginalis
CAGACATATACAAACTGAGTAATGGAGTACTTAACCAACTAAGTCACAGAAATAAAGAATTAAGAGGAAGGAGGAGAGCGCGTCCGAACAGCACGGCAGCCAGCAGAGAAGAACGTCTCCCTGCCGCATGCGTGTGGTGCCGGGAAGAGCCCAATTGATCATACAGCTATACACATTAAAACATCTTCCCCTTATGCCTCATATTGCTACTTTCCTCATTCTACGGGTAGTTAAACTTATAACAATGTTACTTAATCCACAACAAGTTTAAGAGTCTAAATGCTTTGTGAGCCACACAAATAATCGTACTTCTGGCAGGGATGATTACAAACAGCTACATCTCTCTATGCGTGCCCTGCCATATTGTCATTAAAGCTCAATTTTGACCTCTGGTTTCCATCTAAAGAACCCAGAGTCTAACACTCCTCCCCCCTTCAGAGAAAAAAAAAATGTGACTACTAGAATAGTAGTCATATTTTTTTTGTAAGAGTATACAGAATAAGATGGACATCCATGACATAATAGAAAATCAACCAAACAACAATTTCTGTCAAAAAAAAATTACAAGGGAATTCTCTGAAAGAAAAACATACACCAACAAAAAAAACAAAAAAAAAACAAAAGGAAGTAAATAAATTGGACACGGGATATTTAATGTCACAGGAGAACCTAAAAAAAAATAACTAAAGCATGACATTTGGTATGGCTTCCTGCGGCTCAGATGAATGTTACTCAGGCAAGCGGGACAGAGCGTCGGCTATCACGTTGAGCCGGCCCGGTAGGTGGATAATAGATAGATTAAAGTCCTGTAGGTACAATGCCCACCTGAGGATGCGCTTATTTTTCTGCTTCATCTGATTCATGAAAACTAATGGTTATGGTCCGTGTACACTTCCACTATATTACCTGTGAGGTACACTTCGAACTTTTTGCAAGTTAGCACAAGCGCCAACGCCTCTTTCTCTATCACCGAATAATTGCGCTGCGCCTTGTCAAATTTCACAGAGTAATAATATACTGGGTGTTCCACTTTATCATCCCCAGTTTGCAACAACACTGCACCAGCACCCGAGTCAGACGCGTCAACTTGAATTTTAAACGGACGGTCGAACCTTGGACTAGCAAGCACTGGGGCGGAAGCTAAGATCAATTTCAAGTTTTTAAATGCCTCTGCACAGTCCGATGACCACTTAAATTTAACGGCCTTCCACAACAAATCTGTGAGAGGAGTGGCCACACTGGAAAAGTTCTGACAAAAGCATCGGTAGTACGCACACATACCGATAAATCGTTGAATGTCCTTTTTAGACCTGAGCACTGGATAGTCCAGAATAGCACTAATTTTGTCTTGTCGAGGTAACACTTTTCCTTGGCCCACTTCATAACCGAGGTACGTCACTGTGCCTTGGCCAAAATGACACTTTTTAGCATTTAAGGTTAGATTTGCATGTTTCAACACTGTGAACAACTGGCGTAACCTAGCTATGTGGTCAGCCCAATTAATATCAAAGAGCACAATATCATCTAAATACGCCCGACAATTTGGCACATTAGCGAGCAAAGAGTTCATTAGCCTCTGGAACGTGGCAGGGGCATTACGCAAGCCGAATGGTAACACTTGATACTCAAACACACCCTCGGGGGTCACAAACGCCGTTAGTTGTTTAGCACGTTCAGTGAGAGGGATTTGATAGTACCCTCTCGATAGATCGAATTTCGATACGTACGTGGCGTTCCCGATTTCGTCGATACAGTCCTCGAGACGTGGCAACGGATAGGCGTCCACTATGGTCACCTTGTTGAGCTGCCGATAATCGGTGCATAATCGCCAGGAGCCATCTGGTTTGGGGACCAAAAGGCAGGGCGAGCACCAAGAGCCCTGGCTCGGCCTGATGAGGCCGTGCTGGAGCAAGAAGTCGACCTCCTTACGGACGATGGCCTTCTTTTCCGGACTCATCCGATAGGGTTGAAGGCGAATGGGGGTGTAGTCCGTCAACTCGACATCATGGTAAATGGCATCAGTCTGGGTCGGGACCTCCCCGAACAGACTGGAGAATTCGTCAAGCAACGACTGCACNCAAATGGTGATAAACCCGCGTTAAAAAAACCAGATGCAAAGAGCGGAGAAGAAGGTCGAACCATCCCTGTACCGGATCAGTCCGACCTGCTGGAAGAGGCAGAGCCATGAAAAATGCCCCGGGGTTGGACACCTTGCAAGCAGCGCCTGAAACCAAGGCTGGGCCAGCCACCAAGGGACCACAAGGACTACTCTCTCTTGTGGTAAGACTCCAACTGAGCCAGAACCCGAAGCAACAACTAGACCTGGGGGAAGAGGTACAGGTAACCCTACCTCGACCAGTCCTGCTGAAAGGCATCCACCACGACAGCCCCGCAGTCGGGGAAGAGAGCCACATATGTCGCGAGACGCCGAGACCACGCCGACACGAAGAGGTAAACTTCTGGGAGTCCATATGTCTGGCAGAGCCATCTGAAGGAGTCTGTGTTGACCATCCACTCCATGGACAGGGGAATGAACCGAGACAGGCCATCAGCCAAGACGTTAGACACTCCCTGGATATGAACTGCATGGAAAGCAAGACCCAAAGAAGCCAGCAGACGAGCCACTCGAAGCAACCAGCCTCAAAGAGGCAAGAACTAAAAAGAACCCCCACGGTTCAGGCAATGAACCACCGCAGAAAAGTCCAAATGCTGCGGATGGTCGAACCCCGAGCGACCCAAATCCTCAAAGCGACAGCCAAACCGCCGCAAACTTCCGCACCGTGCTGTGAGCTCGACGAAAGGACGGACCCCACTGCCTGTGGCCGGTGGTGAGCACTTGTCACAAAGCCTCAGCTGAGAGACGACACATCCATAAACACATCGAGCAAGGGGTTCGGGTAGGCACCAAGGCACTGAACCCCGAAAAACATTAAGAGGATGCCAGCGACACAGCAACTGATGCAAGGCCCCCAGAGGACGAACCCAGCAATCACAAGAGAAGCAGAAGGGGGGCATCCCCGAATGAACCAGAACAGACTCCAAAGCCAACCCGACCCAGAGGGCAGATCAGCACGGTGAGGTTCAAACTCCTGCACAACTGCTTGAGCAATCACCGAGTGACCTGGGATCCCCCCAAAAAGAGTTGAAAGTGGAACCCGCAGCCGCAGCAACACCTCCGGAGGGAGTGACATGGAAGGGGTCTGAGAGTCCTAAACAAGACCCAGCCAGATCCGAACCTGGGACGGTACCAGATGGAACTTCCGCCAGTTCACCAAGAACCCGTACTTGACAAGCTGGGAAAGAACCACACCCCTGGTGAGCAGACAAGGAGACCAACTGGGAGCCCACACCAGCCAGTTGTTGAGGTATGCCAGAACCCAAACCCTAGCAGACGCAGACGAGTCACCACAACCCGGGGTAAGATGCGTGAAAATACGAGGTGCCAGATTCAAGCCAAAAGGAAGGCAACAAAAGCGGTAAGCTTGATGACCCACCACGAATCTAACTAGTCCCTGAATCCCAGATGAATAGGAACGTGCCAATAAGCATTCTTGAGGTCCAGGGACACCCGGCTCTAAAAGAAGCCAGACACGAGAGTGGGGTCATCTGAAAGGAGGGGGGAAAGAATCCAGAGGTTCAGATGGGACAAGTCCAGAATGAACCTCAGATCCACACAGTCCCATTTCAGCATTGAAAGCAGGCAGGGGAACCCACCTGAGAGATGAGGTCGTTTCGACCACGCCCAAGTGCACCCACTCCAAGATGACCCAACGGAGCCCAGGGAAAGGATGACCCTCCGAAAGAGGAGGATCTGCCCAATGCCACCAGAGGGCCAGATGACATGACCCAAAATGCCCACAAATCATGGGACCAAGCATTAGCAAACAGAGCGTGCCTCCCCTCCATCGCCCCCGTCAATGGAGTGAACTGGGAAAGGGTTGACTGACGAACAGAGCGATCACCGTGCTGACCAGCGCTTCCGACGCCAGCTCCGAAGGAAGTGCCGGCCCAGAAGCTGTCATCAATGGCCCACCTCAAACACCAGTAACCCAAGCCCTTGCATGACCCTTCCAAGAAGACCGAGAACAGCCGTCCCGGAGAACCAGCAAGTCTGACATAGAACGACGACAAGACGAGGCCGCCTGCAGAAACTGAATAACAGCAGCCTCCACAAACAGCAATGGACAAAATGGCAGCGAAAACTTAAGAGTCAGCGCCCAAGCAAATTCCAAAGAGAGAGCAAGCACAGCCTGACTGCACGCGTGACGAGAAGCAAAGAACAGAGACACCACCTCCTTCAGGATAGGGGCAAACAGCTTCAACAGCACGGCCAACGCCTGAAGTGCCAAGGCCAGCACACCCAATGAAGACCTGGCACTCAATGCCTCCACGTTCTCCTCAAGCCAGGTCGAAGACAGCTCAAGAAGGGAAAAGAAGCATAAGACCGAAGCCAAATGCCCACAAGCACGCAAATCCTCAACAACCAAGGACGCCGAAAGGATAGGAACCTGCACGTGCAGCTGTACAATGCCAATATCCCGAGAAAGCATAGGGGCAAACAAGCACGCATTAAGGTACTCAAACTCACCCTCTAGTTAAACCTGCAAAATGGTAGTTCCTATAACCAAAGCAGGGCAACTGCAGGGCATCTGGGTGGGAAACGAACCTAGCGCATTGCAGCAACCTAAACCTATTATGCAACGTGGATGCTGTCTGTACCCTAACAGTAATGTCATCAGAATAATACTGGAGAACAAGAAGAGAGCACAACTCACAAGACTCCGGGTCAAAGGTGTCGTTGACCCTACAGGCAGCATGACGCAGGCAAAAACAGTGACTGTCACCCCTGAGTCAAGGGCACATAGCAACCTTCAAACCTGCACGAGGCAGGCTGGAACTCAGAAGACGCATCCATAGGTCAACCGAGCCCAAAAAGGGTTTTCCTGGGCCCATAGGCTGACTGCTACGGGAAGCCTAGGCATGGTGTTTGTTACGGTATCAACACCGTTGCTGGAGTGTGAAGTGGCGAATTTGGTGTCATCTATGGACCTGCACTCCAACACCCAGGTATTAGGCGAGATGCAGACAACGCCATCTGTTGGTGGTGGTGTGGCGTCGGTGAAAAGTGCCTGTTTCATACCTCAGGAGGTGAGGTCGATGATGACCTCTGGTGGGTGGCGTAATGATATCCATGCCATCTAGGTTGTGAATACAATTACAATTTCAGTTCCCAGTGGGAGAGTGTTATTCTAAGGCCACCCAGTATACTGTCTAACTAATGACGTTTATATTCACAGAGGTGAAGTGTGGAGGCGATTGCGCAGAGGTTGGCAGTTCACCTTGGGCAGTCTAAAACTCTTGACTTGGTCCTGTAAGAGGGCAAAGTGGCTGCCGTCGGTAGTAGCAGTGTGATAGCTGCTGGATTTATGCAGTGTTGTATGGACCGACATACCCGGGATGTGCCCAAGAAGAGTTATGAGGCGACAGTAGTGCATCTGTTAAGAAGTACTGCTAGTGTGTTGCTAGAGACTTCTGCCAGGGAGTTAGCTACCCTTGTACATGATTATTTGAGACCCCTGTCAGCGTGTCACTGAAACCCTCTGCCATCGTGTTTCTGGAGAGCGGAAGTGGGGTATTGAGACAGCGTGACAATAAGGTATGTGGACTCGCCCATGCTGAGGAAGGTGAACTCGCCAGTGATTACCACTGAGTGTGAACGACGTGTACCTGAACGCAGTGGCCTTGCCAGGATTTGATGAACGCTGCAGATCTATGGAGTGTCATGAGTGAAAGCGACACAGTACAAATATGTGTAGTACTACTTACAGATACTGTATAATATATATATTGGTGAAGGTGATAATATATTGGTGAAGGTGTAATTGCGTACTGTTTATCTCCCTTTATTCTTTGCACTACTACTTGCCACAGCCAATTCTTGAAAACTTATAATCGATTTGGGGTAGTATCAAGAAGAAGAGGTTGTAAGACACGTTAACAGAAAGAACCTAATTACTAGCCCAAGCTGGCTGTAACAGTATTGCTAACCAGTTAAGACCCAAAGCTAACAACGGGGGGAGATCAAAACACTGAAACCTCTACGACACGTACAATCACGGGGGCCTAGCAGATGGCCACCAATATATCATAAGTTGAACTATAGCCACACCAGGCAGACCCCTCACCAGACAAACAAAACAAAAAACAAAAGAAAAACCCCACAGAAGTACAACATCTCCAGAGGAAATAGGAACCGGCCACTGCATAGGTAGGCAGGCTGCACAACACAAACTTAACAAACATAAACTTAATATAAGCTTATGTTAGGTCACATTTGTTAGAAAGTTTTGAGCATTTAAGTAAACAGTATACTGTGAAAGGGAAGAGTCAACAACAACACAGCCAGACTCAAGTTCATGTTGGGTACGTTGTGTATTAGAGCCGATTCAATGAGACGGCGTCTGTGTAGAGTAGAGGCAGGAAAGATTATTATTGGTTTTGGTTTTGTCGCCATTGCTCTGTCCTTCTCATTCCACTCCTCCCTGTTGGATCCTTCCGGTTCCTGTACTCCTACAACTATAACAGATCTTTTTCTTTCCAGCATTCGGGTCGTGCACATTGCATCTTTCTGCGATGTAGCTGCTTTCATAGCTGCTTCCTCTATAACAGGCTTGGCACTTGCTTTTATTTTGCAGCAGTTCTGCAAATAAGGGTCTCCCTGGAAGGAGCTCTCCATCCCCCGTTTCCAGAAGGTTGCTTGCCTCATGCTGGTTTGAGTTTGGATTTTCCCTTAGTTTCCAAATTTCTTCCTTGGCTTCCCCCAGCTCACTCTGTACGCTCTGTATTACTACATGCATTGCGATCAGTTCTTTGCCGAAGTCCTCAGTTCTTTGCTGAACACCTGGGTGGCCCATTCACAAGAATTGTGAGTGGTGAAAACTAGCTGCACAGTACCCTGTGCCCCAATCAGTGACAAAAACTATCCCCTACCCAGAGACAAACAGGTAAGCAACAACCCCCCCCCAGCTGACTCCAAGGGCGGTCAATCACTGAGCAGCAAAAAACACAGCGGAGGTAGATCCCAAGGAGACTTGTGGAAGGTAACCCCAAGCCCCCCAAGGGCAGTACTTACAGGCACCTAGGGAGGCAATCCTAGGCGCATGCAACCCGAGTACTGAAGAAATTACTCCTGGCTCGCACACCACCAAATAGACATCCTCACACCACAAGGCACAGAACTGAAATATGCTGGAGCCAGATGCACACAATGCTCCCAGTATCACATCAGCCACAGATGTGATCACATCTATCCACAGGGTGGATAGCTGGCGTGAGGGTTTGGGGCTCCCCTCCCCCTTTCCCGTTCTCATGGAGAGGGAGAGGGGGGGTTTGCGCAATTGACTACGTAATGACGTAATGCTAATTTGCTTGTTTTCATTTGGGGAGTTCTGCCCACTAGTTCGGCTTTCAGTAGCAATATTTTACCCAAACGGTTTGTTTTGAGGTGCCTACCTTTCTGGTGCCAGACCCAGTCGATGGCAGACATAGAATGCTCCCAACCACACAGGGGTTTCTATAAGCCATTGCTCCTCGTGCCTCTCTGAGCGGGCCAGGTTCTGGCTCATGGTTCCCAGTGGGCCTAGAACTCATGCACTTGACTGATGCCAGGGTCTAATACAATTCATATCAGTCTGGATAGCTCTGGGGAGCCAACGGGGGCTTCCCCCCAAAACACCACTTAACTGAATACAGAACACTGGAGCCATGAGTGACAGGGAGGGGGGGCAACCAGGCACCACTACTTCAGCAAGAGAAGTGAGTTAGGGAAGTTCTATGGTCGTTTTTTCGAGCCTAAAGGTCTCAGACACAGCTACTGTGATTTGCTTTGACTTGCTGGCTTTCTGGGTGCCTTCCTTAACCCTTAAACCGCTAACTGTTAAATAGCAAACATCCCCAGGGCGCTCAAGAAAAAAAATTTTCTGAAAAAAATTATTTTTTTCTTATGACATTGTTAATTAGCATTCAGGAAGCACAAAAATCCAAATAAAAAGTCTCTAGCTCTTGTGGTTTAGCTGTAGTGGCCTGGAGAAGTTGCATATTTTTAGTTGAGGTGCCACATAGGAATAACATTGTTGATTTATTTTCATTGTTTCTCAATTCAATAATTTAGTATTTTCATGCTAACAGGTTGTATTTGTATGTCAAAGTTACTGTCTATTACGTGAAACTTTGAAAATACAGTGGTACCTCGGAACACGAGTGTCCCTGTATGCGTGTTTTTCGGAATACGAGCAGGATTTCCTCGGAAAATAGGTCTCGGAAGGCGAGGGTTACCTCCGAACGCGAGTTTGTTGATACACGTTCAGGGCGACCTAGCACGTGGTGGTTCGGCGATCGTCGCCCCTCCGCCCCTCAGTTTACCATTGTCTCATGCCCAGTGACTATCCCACATCAATTCTTCACCCGGATTTTCAGTGTTTTGTTGGATTTATGGTCATTTGACTATACAATTTGTTTTTATATATCTCACCATGAGTCTCAAGAAAGCCATGGGTAAGGTTCAACCTAAGAAAATAGCTGTGAGTAGAGGCAGTAGAGGATGTCCCTTCTTGATTAAGAAAATGTGTGAAGTATGGGAAGAACTGCAAAGTTTTGTTGAAAAAACTCACCCAGATAAAGCTGGAGCAGGCTGTTGCATTGACCTTTTAAATGATAATGTGATGTCTTACTACAGACAAGTGTTAAAATGTAGGGAAAAACAAGTGTCTTTAGACAAATTCTTAGTAAGACAAGCAAGTCCTAGTGGTATGCAGGCAAAATGTGCCAGAGTGTGCACACCAGTGAAGTCCTCACTGCCTGATGTTATAATTGAAGGGGACTACCCTTCCAAACAATAACTCCTCTCCTCCTCCCCATCTTCCATACGACTACAGCATTCAACAGCAAGGTAAATAATAACTTGAACATAGTTTTATATGTTTATTTAGATGAATTAGGTATAAAAATTTAGTTTGATGTGGGGTTTTTGGGGTAGTCAGGAACGGATTAATTCATTTCCCATTATTTCTTATGGGGAAATTAGCTTCGGAATACGAGTTTTTGGAATACGAGCCGTCTCCAGGAACGAATTAAACTTTTAAACTGAGGTACCTCTGTATAAGTATGTATGGATATACAAGTAAAGATATAAAGCACCCACATACTTATTCATAATAATACATGTATAAATATATTTTAAGCCTAAATCTTAAAATTGCATATAGCACACATTTTGCCTCAAATATATACATGGTAATCACTCATTTGTATTGCTAAAAGTTTAGTGTCTCCTCTATGGCTGCCCTAAACATTCAGATACTGGATGGTGATGTTGCCAAGCAATGGTCATCATTTTCTTACAAAGGCCCTAGAAGGAAAGTGAGGGACTCGGGATTTTTTTCAAGATGGAGGATGGTTACTAGTGGTCTGAGGAAGCAGATGTGAGCTCTATGTAGGACTATTTTAACTATTTTAAATACACAAATCATATATACAGTATATGATTTGCGCCGTTTTGTGACAGTTACTCAAATCATATATGTATGATTTGCGCTGTTTAAGGGTTAATGGTGGCATAAAGGAATAACTTAATATGTAAATTACACAGGTCCCTTTGCCTCTGTGAGAAGACCAGGTTTTGTTGTGGGTCCCCAGTAAGCCAGAAAACATAGTGACTGATGGTCCTAGTAAATGGGACCTAGATTTAGTGAGCTACATGTGGCTCTCCCCAGAAAAGCACCCATCCAATCACAACTTCCTTAGTACATCATGCACATAAAACCAGCACTGTCACACTCCACCAATACATCCACAGCAGTACTCACTGTTTTATACAACCAGGTGTAAATTGCTTCATGCAATTTACATAGGTTCCTCAATCTTGCAGTTTACAAACTTTGCTCTATACACCTTTCCAGGAGAATCAACACACTTTAGTGGTAATTTACTGCAGCCTACCCTTATTGGTGTAAGGGTGTACCTGTAATTTACATGATGTCGTATTCATAAGTTTTTTTACTCTCTAAGTCCAGCCTGGGGCCAGGCTTGTCTGATGATAACTTGCTCCATCAGGCTGTTGCTTGCCTTTGGGCAGTGATGTCTTAAAGTAACCTCCTGGAGCAGTGCCTGGTACCAATAAGCCCCCTTAAGAAGCTTCTTACCAAAAATGTCCTTCCTTCCCACTCCATTTTTACCCCCTCCCCCTTTCCTATGCTGAAGAAATTATATGTGGAGTGGTTTTGCGGAATGCATCTTGGGCCAGGCAAGATGCTGCAAACTGGTGCACATGTGATGTGATATAGCAATGAGGTGTGATTGGCTGACAGGTGATCGGAGTTTCCATTAGTGGTCACAAATGTGATGATGTCACTTTAGCATTACAGGGTCCCAGATGTGAACAGACCTAAAGTCTCTCTTAATTTTGATAGGTGCTCCCAAACACCTCGTATGACCATACAGGAGTAATGTACTACTGCCCCTATAGCATTGGTCTGTAGAAGATGTTGCCCAATGGAAATCTTAAACTTTCAAGGCATTCAGGAATGTTATCTGTAGTATAAAATGTATTTGTATGTTAATATTGTGGAGGGTGGGGAACGGGATTAATTCAATTCCCTTTATTTCTTATAGGGAAAATTCGCTTCGACTTCCGATATTTCGACATCCGATCCGCTCTCTGGGAACGGATTACCATCGGAAGTCGGGCCCCATTGTATTACCAAAGAGTGCTGGGAAGACGGAACACCACGAGCGTAGTTCTCATCCTGTAACTACACTCAGGTAATTACACTTAGGTAATAACACACACACACACACCCTGCACCTGTATTTGACTTATGAAAAGCTCTTGTGTAATCATGTTCATTCTGCTGCTCCCAAT
>WNGS01160015.1:12893-24589 GCA_020271785.1 Procambarus virginalis
CTCCCCCAAAAAGGCTTTCGACAGAGTTCCCATAAGAGGTTGTTCGGGAAACTGGAACATATGGAGGGGTGACGGGTAAGCTACTAACATGGATGAAACATTTCCTAACTGACAGAAAATGAGGGCCGTAATCGAGGCAAGGTATCGGATTGGAGGAATGTCACGAGTGGAGTACCACAGGGTTCAGTTCTTGCACCGGTAATGTTCATTGTCTACATAAACGATCTACCAGAGGGATTACAGAATACATGAACATGTTTGCTGGATGCTAAGATAATAGGGAAGATAAGAAACCTAGATGATTGTCATGCCCTTCAAGAAGACCGACAAAATAAGTATTTGGAGCAACACTTGGCAATGGAATTTAATGTGAATAAATGCCATGTTATGGAATGTGGAATTGGTGAACATAGACCCCACACAACCTATAAATTATGTGAGAAATCTTAAAGAATTCTGATAAAGAAAGGGATCTAGGGGTGGTTTTAGATAGAAAACTGTCACCTGAGGACCACATCAAGAACATTGTGCGAGGAGCCTATGCTACACTTTCTAACCTAAGAATTGCTTTTAAATACATGGATGGAGAAATACTAAAGAAATTGTTCACGACTTTTATTAGACCAAAGCTGGAATATGCAGCGGTTGTATGGTGCCCTTATCTTAAGAAGCACATCAACAAACTGGAAAAGGTGCAACGACATGCCACTAAGTGGCTCCCAGAAATGAAGGACAAGAGCTATGAGGAGAGGTTAGAGGCATTAAATATGCAAAAACTAGAAGATAGAAGAAAAAGAGGCGATATGATCACTACGTACAAAATAGTAACAGGAATGATAAAATCGACAGGGAAGATTTCCTGAGACCTGGAACTTCAAGAACAAGAGGTCATAGATTTAAACTAGCTAAACACAGATGCCGAAGAAACGTAAGAAAATTCACCTTCGCAAATAGAGTGGTAGACGGTTGGAACAAGTTAAGTGAGAAGGTGGTGGAGGCCAAAACCGTCAGTAGTTTCAAAGCGTTATATGACAAAGAGTGCTGGGAAGACGGGACACCACGAGCGTAGCTCTCATCCTGTAACTACACTTAGGTAATTACACTTAGGTAATTACTAGGACCGAAAGAGCAGAAACCCCTGCGCCAGAGGAGAGCATGAAGCTCCCCAACCCGACTCCCTGAAGCTAATGCTAACAGGAAAATAGCCTGAGAAAAACAATCTGGAACCGAAAAGGACACCACAAACTGAGGAGAAGAGAGAAAAGAGAGCACCCATCCAAAGACCAGGACAGCTCAGGTGGCGCATGAGCAGACCAGAGGTGAAACAACGCACGAGAAAAGTTGCGGAACGGAACAGAAGTAACATCCCTCCCCGAACGCAAGCAAAAGCTGCTCCGCTAGTGCCGCGCGAAACGAGGTGACAAGAAGCACACCCTGCGAGCCCCAAACCCCCCCCCCCAAAGGAGAAGGAACCACCCAACATACACCACAGGCCAGAAGACACGGCCCGAACCACCCACAAACCGCGGGAACGAGCATGGGCAACAAGAGCCAGCCACCCCTTAGTTCCTCCAGCCATGGGGCGACCTGCAAAGTGACTAGCAGGTCACCTCCAAGAGAAAAAAAAATAATAAAAAAAAAAAAGTAAGACGCTGACTTGTGAGCAGAGCGAACACTGCGCCGATCAGACGAAAAGGGCTCCAGAGAAGGCACTAGCACAAAAGCTGCACCAAAAGGCACACTAAGGCACCCGGCCTGACCTTGACAAGTAGAAGCTGGAGCCACGGCATGCCACAAAACAAGAGTCAAGACAAAGAAGTGCAGTCTGCAAGCTGGGAAGACCCCAGAACCGCAGAAGAGTCAAGCACGGGGCGCACAGGAGGTAACCACTAATGGCCTCCCAAACCCACAGTGGAGAACCCAAGAGGTAGAAAACCTTTGAAATAAAACCAAAGAGCACAAAGGAACCCGGAAACAAACCTAGGGGAAGCCCCATTACCACATTTACCAGCAGAACATGCAACACATTTGAGGGATGGATTTGAAAATGCAACACATTTTAATAAAACTGAAGGATGAGCAAAACACATTACCCAGACAGAACCCCTGGTTAAAACAGCCCCAAACAGACCAAAAACTGAGGGAGAAAAGGCATGGGAGTTAGCAAAGCAAACAGGTAGAAACATCGAGCCCAAAACCCAGGGCCCAGTACCCAACACAGACAGAAAACACAAAACTGGTATTAAAAAAAAAAAAAAAAAAAAGGGCAGAAGGGCCCCAAAAGAAAAAACAAAACAGAAAAATAACAACGGGAGGAGAAAAATCTTACGACGGAGGGGAAAAAATGACCCCCCTCCCCCGCAAATGTGAGCGCACACTCCCAGGCACTTGTAAATAAACAAACCGAAGCACCACCCTGGCAACCAGGTGGGGAAGCAACCTGCAGAAGGAAAATGGCTGACAAACAAAACGAGACGTGGCTGATGCAAGGGAGCTGAAATCACGCAAACCCAAGCAGGGGCAAACAGACCCAAAACCACTAGACGGCTTCCCCCACACAGCCCTGGGAACCCGCAACAGAGGCCACGAGGCAGAGCCGTCCTCAACACCCTCTAACCCTAAAAAAAACAGTGTTGAATGTAATGAAATGCCATTTTCTGGGTGAGTTTCAGAGGTTCCCTGGAGCTATCCAGGCTGATATGGCATTATCAGCTATCTGGCATCAGTCAAAGGAAACAGGCAGGAAACCCACCTGAGAGACAAGGTCATTTTGACCACGTCCAAGCGAACCCACTCCGAGATGATTCGACAGAGCACAGGAGAAGAGGCGATCCCCGCGTCGACCAGAAACAGATGGTACCGAAGGCTGCGCCTGCCCCGAATCTGGCACTACTGGCCTCATGACAGGAAGGACCTCGAGTCCTGGCACGACCCTTCCGGGAAGGACCTCAAGTCCTGGCACGACCCTTCCGGTAAGGTCCCCCCACGAACCCCCCCGGACTTGTTTGTCCCCTTGAGGACAAACAAGTCCGACATAGGATGGCAACTAGACGAAGCTGCATGCAAACACTGCACGACCGCAGACTCTACAAACAGCAAAGGACAAAATGGCAAAGACAACCTAAAAGCCAGGGCCCAAGCAGATTCCAAGGAAGAAGCGAGCACCTCCTGCCAACATGCAATGTCGAGAAGCAAAAAAACTGTGAAACTGCATCCCACAGGATGCAGTTTCAAACAATGCAAACAGCTTCAACAATGCAGACGATGCACGCACTGCCGAGGGCAATGCACCAGACCCAGAGGTGGCCCCAAGCTCCTCAGCATCCAACTAAAGCATATCCGAGGACAGCTTAAGGAGAGAAAAGAAACACAGGGCCAAAGCCAGCAGGCCATGTGTACACAAATCCTCCACTACCAATGCAGCCAAAAGGAAAGGAACCTGCACATGAAGCTGCATCACACCAATATCCCACAAAAGAGCAAGGGCAAACAAACATGCACTGAGATGCTTAAATTCGCCCCCCCCCCCCCCAGGAAAACCTGCAATGCCGTCTAAGCCGCCTTTCACTCAATTGCGCAGGACCGACAGAACATATGCCACACCTCCAAAGAGAAGAGCAGGCAGTCTGCTAACCAGGGTGACTCCAGAACTTCATAACGAACCTAATATGGACACAAAGATCCATACACGAAGGAACTCGGATCCATCACGAAAGCATAATATGGGTCACACAGGAGGTAAGCCTACGCGAACCTATCACGTTGCAGCAATCTAAACCGAGCATGCATGACCTCTGCTGCCTGCACCCTCATATCATGTTCAGTAGCCTGCGTGAATTGGAGCACATACAAGGAACAAACGTCACACGACTCTGGGTCAAAAGAATCACCGACCCGACAAGCAGCATGGCAGAGACACAACCGGTAATTGTCATCCTGAGACAAGGGGACAGAGTAGTTTTCTGTGTGGAGACCCCTACGGTTTTCTGGAGCTACAAATCTGACAATAAGGAAAAGAGGTACTTAACCGGGAGGGTAAGTCCACAACTGGGGCCACAACTGGTCCGCCATAAACTCCTCAACGCGAAGTTGAGACAACTAACTGCAACCTGTGACTCAAAGCAACACAAGAATGCACAGGGGCAGGAACGTTAACCAAATAATGGGCAGAAAGGACCCTGTTCTACCTCCAAAATTCCCGTGGCCGAATATCAGCCCAAGACATGTTGCCAAACACGGCACCCATTGCAGCAAACTTCCTAACATCATGAGCATGAGGATAGACCTCAGGCTGGCTAGACTTAAACCAGCGGACGACCTGGAAGACCCGAGCCCTGGAACAGGGAATGAGGGGAAACTGGGTCAACCCAAAGCGCATCTCCAGCCCCCGAAGCAAAAGTGCACAGATAACGGCGGAGAGTCGAAGCAGGACACAACATATGATGCACCCCTGGCCTGACCAACGAAGCATCAATGACCCAAGGACCACTCCAGAAAGCAACCATTTTGTTCTTTGCAAGAAAAGAAGGAGAAGGCTGCAACCGAACAAACCTACCACGAGGATCGAAAGAGCAGAAACCCCTTGCCAGAGGAGAGCATGCAGCTCCCCGACCTGACCCCCAGAGGCCAATGCCAACAGAAAGAGAGCCTTGGAAAAACAATTGTGAACCAAAGGGACCACCGCAAACTGAGAGGAAAGATAGGAAAGACCCTGTCCTTTAACCAGGACAACTCAGGCTGCCCATGAGCAGGCCGGAGGTAAGATAAAGCAGGAGAAAGCTTACAGAACAGGGCAGAAGAGACATCCACCCCGAACGCAAGCTGGATTGGCTCCATCAGTGCCGCACGATACGAGGCGACAGAATTAGGCCTCAAATGACAGTCCTGGAACAGCCAAGACAGAAAGGACAAGGCAACCCAATCAGAAACAGAAGACAACCTACGAAGAGAGAAAATGGTGGAAAGAACGCCAGGAAATTTATACTGTTGCCGAGATGAAGCTCTCAGTTGGAACACCATCAACAAAGCCACCTGATCTCCATACAAATGGTGATAAACCCGCGTTAAAAAAACCAGATGCAAAGAGCGGAGAAGAAGGTCGAACCATCCCTGTACCGGATCAGTCCGACCTGCTGGAAGAGGCAGAGCCATGAAAAATGCCCCGGGGTTGGACACCTTGCAAGCAGCGCCTGAAACCAAGGCTGGGCCAGCCACCAAGGGACCACAAGGACTACTCTCTCTTGTGGTAAGACTCCAACTGAGCCAGAACCCGAAGCAACAACTAGACCTGGGGGAAGAGGTACAGGTAACCCTACCTCGACCAGTCCTGCTGAAAGGCATCCACCACGACAGCCCCGCAGTCGGGGAAGAGAGCCACATATGTCGCGAGACGCCGAGACCACGCCGACACGAAGAGGTAAACTTCTGGGAGTCCATATGTCTGGCAGAGCCATCTGAAGGAGTCTGTGTTGACCATCCACTCCATGGACAGGGGAATGAACCGAGACAGGCCATCAGCCAAGACGTTAGACACTCCCTGGATATGAACTGCATGGAAAGCAAGACCCAAAGAAGCCAGCAGACGAGCCACTCGAAGCAACCAGCCTCAAAGAGGCAAGAACTAAAAAGAACCCCCACGGTTCAGGCAATGAACCACCGCAGAAAAGTCCAAATGCTGCCGGATGGTCGAACCCCGAGCGACCCAAATCCTCAAAGCGACAGCCAAACCGCCGCAAACTTCCGCACCGTGCTGTGAGCTCGACGAAAGGACGGACCCCACTGCCTGTGGCCGGTGGTGAGCACTTGTCACAAAGCCTCAGCTGAGAGACGACACATCCATAAACACATCGAGCAAGGGGTTCGGGTAGGCACCAAGGCACTGAACCCCGAAAAACATTAAGAGGATGCCAGCGACACAGCAACTGATGCAAGGCCCCCAGAGGACGAACCCAGCAATCACAAGAGAAGCAGAAGGGGGGCATCCCCGAATGAACCAGAACAGACTCCAAAGCCAAACCCGACCCAGAGGGCAGATCAGCACGGTGAGGTTCAAACTCCTGCACAACTGCTTGAGCAATCACCGAGTGACCTGGGATCCCCCAAAAAGAGTTGAAAGTGGAACCCGCAGCCGCAGCAACACCTCCGGAGGGAGTGACATGGAAGGGGTCTGAGAGTCCTAAACAAGACCCAGCCAGATCCGAACCTGGGACGGTACCAGATGGAACTTCCGCCAGTTCACCAAGAACCCGTACTTGACAAGCTGGGAAAGAACCACACCCCTGGTGAGCAGACAAGGAGACCAACTGGGAGCCCACACCAGCCAGTTGTTGAGGTATGCCAGAACCCAAACCCTAGCAGACGCAGACGAGTCACCACAACCCGGGGTAAGATGCGTGAAAATACGAGGTGCCAGATTCAAGCCAAAAGGAAGGCAACAAAAGCGGTAAGCTTGATGACCCACCACGAATCTAACTAGTCCCTGAATCCCAGATGAATAGGAACGTGCCAATAAGCATTCTTGAGGTCCAGGGACACCCGGCTCTAAAAGAAGCCAGACACGAGAGTGGGGTCATCTGAAAGGAGGGGGGAAAGGAATCCAGAGGTTCAGATGGGACAAGTCCAGAATGAACCTCAGATCCACACAGTCCCATTTCAGCATTGAAAGCAGGCAGGGGAACCCACCTGAGAGATGAGGTCGTTTCGACCACGCCCAAGTGCACCCACTCCAAGATGACCCAACGGAGCCCAGGGAAAGGATGACCCTCCGAAAGAGGAGGATCTGCCCAATGCCACCAGAGGGCCAGATGACATGACCCAAAATGCCCACAAATCATGGGACCAAGCATTAGCAAACAGAGCGTGCCTCCCCTCCATCGCCCCCGTCAATGGAGTGAACTGGGAAAGGGTTGACTGACGAACAGAGCGATCACCGTGCTGACCAGCGCTTCCGACGCCAGCTCCGAAGGAAGTGCCGGCCCAGAAGCTGTCATCAATGGCCCACCTCAAACACCAGTAACCCAAGCCCTTGCATGACCCTTCCAAGAAGACCGAGAACAGCCGTCCCGGAGAACCAGCAAGTCTGACATAGAACGACGACAAGACGAGGCCGCCTGCAGAAACTGAATAACAGCAGCCTCCACAAACAGCAATGGACAAAATGGCAGCGAAAACTTAAGAGTCAGCGCCCAAGCAAATTCCAAAGAGAGAGCAAGCACAGCCTGACTGCACGCGTGACGAGAAGCAAAGAACAGAGACACCACCTCCTTCAGGATAGGGGCAAACAGCTTCAACAGCACGGCCAACGCCTGAAGTGCCAAGGCCAGCACACCCAATGAAGACCTGGCACTCAATGCCTCCACGTTCTCCTCAAGCCAGGTCGAAGACAGCTCAAGAAGGGAAAAGAAGCATAAGACCGAAGCCAAATGCCCACAAGCACGCAAATCCTCAACAACCAAGGACGCCGAAAGGATAGGAACCTGCACGTGCAGCTGTACAATGCCAATATCCCGAGAAAGCATAGGGGCAAACAAGCACGCATTAAGGTACTCAAACTCACCCTCTAGTTAAACCTGCAAAATGGTAGTTCCTATAACCAAAGCAGGGCAACTGCAGGGCATCTGGGTGGGAAACGAACCTAGCGCATTGCAGCAACCTAAACCTATTATGCAACGTGGATGCTGTCTGTACCCTAACAGTAATGTCATCAGAATAATACTGGAGAACAAGAAGAGAGCACAACTCACAAGACTCCGGGTCAAAGGTGTCGTTGACCCTACAGGCAGCATGACGCAGGCAAAAACAGTGACTGTCACCCCTGAGTCAAGGGCACATAGCAACCTTCAAACCTGCACGAGGCAGGCTGGAACTCAGAAGACGCATCCATAGGTCAACCGAGCCCAAAAAGGGTTTTCCTGGGCCCATAGGCTGACTGCTACGGGAAGCCTAGGCATGGTGTTTGTTACGGTATCAACACCGTTGCTGGAGTGTGAAGTGGCGAATTTGGTGTCATCTATGGACCTGCACTCCAACACCCAGGTATTAGGCGAGATGCAGACAACGCCATCTGTTGGTGGTGGTGTGGCGTCGGTGAAAAGTGCCTGTTTCATACCTCAGGAGGTGAGGTCGATGATGACCTCTGGTGGGTGGCGTAATGATATCCATGCCATCTAGGTTGTGAATACAATTACAATTTCAGTTCCCAGTGGGAGAGTGTTATTCTAAGGCCACCCAGTATACTGTCTAACTAATGACGTTTATATTCACAGAGGTGAAGTGTGGAGGCGATTGCGCAGAGGTTGGCAGTTCACCTTGGGCAGTCTAAAACTCTTGACTTGGTCCTGTAAGAGGGCAAAGTGGCTGCCGTCGGTAGTAGCAGTGTGATAGCTGCTGGATTTATGCAGTGTTGTATGGACCGACATACCCGGGATGTGCCCAAGAAGAGTTATGAGGCGACAGTAGTGCATCTGTTAAGAAGTACTGCTAGTGTGTTGCTAGAGACTTCTGCCAGGGAGTTAGCTACCCTTGTACATGATTATTTGAGACCCCTGTCAGCGTGTCACTGAAACCCTCTGCCATCGTGTTTCTGGAGAGCGGAAGTGGGGTATTGAGACAGCGTGACAATAAGGTATGTGGACTCGCCCATGCTGAGGAAGGTGAACTCGCCAGTGATTACCACTGAGTGTGAACGACGTGTACCTGAACGCAGTGGCCTTGCCAGGATTTGATGAACGCTGCAGATCTATGGAGTGTCATGAGTGAAAGCGACACAGTACAAATATGTGTAGTACTACTTACAGATACTGTATAATATATATATTGGTGAAGGTGATAATATATTGGTGAAGGTGTAATTGCGTACTGTTTATCTAATAATGAGGAGGAGGACTCATAATATAATGAGGACCTTAAACATAATACAGAGTACAAAACACAATCAAATGTGCCCATAGTAGGAAAACAGCATGTAAAGGATTTGGGAATAATGATGTCTGACGACCTAACGTTTAGGGAGCATAACCAAGCAAATATTGCGACAGCCAGAAAAATGATAGGATGGATTACGAGAACTTTCAAATCCAGGGATCACATCACAATGCTTGTACTCTTCAAGTCACTTGTGCTGTCCCGTCTTGAGTACTGTTCAGTACTCACTTCCCCCTTCAGAGCAGGAGAGATTGCTGAAATAGAGGGAATACAGAGAACATATACAGCACGTATAGACGCGATAAAGCACCTAAATTATTGGGATCGTCTCAAAGCTCTCCAATGTACTCACTAGAAAAGACGAGAGAGAGAGATATCAAATAATATACACCTGGAAGATACTGGAGGGCCAGGTCCCAAATCTACACAGTAAAATAACAACGTACTGGAGTGAACGATATGGAAGAAAATGCAGAATAGAACCAGTGAAGAGCAGGGGTGCCATAGGCACAATCAGAGAACACTGTATAAACATCAGAGGTCCACGGTTGTTCAACGTCTCCCAGCAAGCATAAGAATATTGCCGGAACAACCGTGGACATCTTCAAGAGGAAACTAGATTTATTCCTCCAAGGAGTTCCGGACCAGCCGGGCTGTGGTGGGTATGTGGGCCTGCGGGCCGCTCCAAGCAACAGCCTAGTGGACCAAACTCTCACAAGTCAAGCCTGGCCTCGGGCGGGCTTGGGGAGTAGAAGAACTCCCAGAACCCCATCAACAAGGTATCAACCAGGTTATCTCCCTTTATTCTTTGCACTACTACTTGCCACAGCCAATTCTTGAAACTTATATCGATTTGGGGTAGTATCAAGAAGAAGAGGTTGTAAGACACGTTAACAGAAAGAACCTAATTACTAGCCCAAGCTGGCTGTAACAGTATTGCTAACCAGTTAAGACCCAAAGCTAACAAGGGGGGAGATCAAAACACTGAAACCTCTACGACACGTACAATCACGGGGGCCTAGCAGATGGCCACCAATATATCATAAGTTGAACTATAGCCACACCAGGCAGACCCCTCACCAGACAAACAAAACAAAAAAAACAAAAGAAAAACCCCACAGAAGTACAACATCTCCAGAGGAAATAGGAACCGGCCACTGCATAGGTAGGCAGGCTGCACAACACAAACTAAACAAACATAAACTAATATAAGCTTATGTTAGGTCACATTTGTTAGAAAGGTTTTGAGCATTTAAGTAAACAGTATACTGTGAAAGGGAAGAGTCAACAACAACAAAGCCAGGACTCAAGTTCATGTTGGGTACGTTGTGTATTAGAGCCGATTCAATGAGACGGCGTCTGTGTAGAGTAGAGGCAGGAAAGATTATTATTTGGTTTTTGGTTTTGTCGCCATTGCTCTGTCCTTCTCATTCCACTCCTCCCTGTTGGATCCTTCCGGTTCCTGTACTCCTACAACTATAACAGATCTTTTTCTTTCCAGCATTCGGGTCGTGCACATTGCATCTTTCTGCGATGTAGCTGCTTTCATAGCTGCTTCCTCTATAACAGGCTTGGCACTTGCTTTATTTTGCAGCAGTTCTGCAAATAAGGGTCTCCCTGGAAGGAGCTCTCCATCCCCGTTTCCAGAAGGTTGCTTGCCTCATGCGGGAGTTTGGATTTTCCTTAGTTTCCAAATTTCTTCCTTGGCTTCCCCCAGCTCACTCTGTACGCTCTGTATTACTACATGCATTGCGATCAGTTCTTTGCCGAAGTCCTCAGTTCTTTGCTGAACACCTGGGTGGCCCATTCACAAGAATTGTGAGTGGTGAAAACTAGCTGCACAGTACCCTGTGCCCCAATCAGTGACAAAAACTATCCCCTACCCAGAGACAAACAGGTAAGCAACAACCCCCCCCAGCTGACTCCAAGGGCGGTCAATCACTGAGCAGCAAAAAACACAGCGGAGGTAGATCCCAAGGAGACTTGTGGAAGGTAACCCCAAGCCCCCCAAGGGCAGTATATTACAGGCACCTAGGAAGGCAATCCTAGGCGCATGCAACCCGAGTACTGAAGAAATTACTCCTGGCTCGCACACCACAAATAGACAATCCTCCACCACAAGGCACAGAACTGAAATATGCTGAGCCAGATGCACACAATGCTCCCAGTATCACATCAGCCACAGATGTGATCACATCTATCCACAGGGTGGATAGCTGGCGTGAGGTTTGGGGCTCCCCTCCCCCTTTCCCGTTCTCATGGAGAGGGAGAGGGGGGGTTGCGCAATTGATACGTAATGACGTAATGCTAATTTGCTTGTTTTCATTTGGGGAGTTCTCCCACTAGTTCGGCTTTCAGTAGCAATATTTTACCAAACAGGGTTTGTTTTGAGGTGCCTACCTTTCTGGGTGCCAGACCCAGTCGATGGCAGACATAGAATGCCCTCCAAACCACACAGGGTTTCTATAAGCCATTGCTCCTCGTGCCTCTCTGAGCGGGCCAGGTTCTGGCTCATGGTTCCAGTGGGCCTAGAACTCATGCAATTGACTGATGCCAGTGGTCTAATACATTCAATCAGTCTGGATAGCTCTGGGGAGCCAACGGGGGCTTCCCCCCAAAACACCACTTAACTGAATACAGAACACTGGAGCCATGAGTGACAGGGAGGGGGGGCAACCAGGCACCACTACTTCAGCAAGAGAAGTGAGTTAGGGAAGTTCTATGGTCGTTTTTTCGAGCCTAAGGTCTCAGACACAGCTACTGTGATTTGCTTT
>WNGS01160017.1:0-12075 GCA_020271785.1 Procambarus virginalis
TCGTGTCCCCCTTCCCCAAACAACAGGAAAATAACCTGTTTTTGTCCTCCAGACAACAGGAAAATGTCCTCTTGTCGCTTTCCCCCTTCAAACAACAGGAAACTGTCCCTGTTTTTTTATTCTTCACCACAAGCAACAGGAAAGTGTCCTCTCTCTTTTTCCCCCCTCAAACAGGAGAGTGTCGTGTTCTCATGTTCTCCAAAACAAGCAGGAAAGTGTCGTGTTCTCATGTTCTCCAAAACAAGCAGGAAAGTGTCGTGTATTCTCATGTGCCCCAAACAAGAGGAAAGTGATCTGATTTACGCTAAACGGCTCTCACGGCGGCCCATTTGTTTTTTGACTTGTTTTTTTCTGGTGGTGTTACACTGTGTTGTTGTTGGTTCGTATTAGTGAGATGAAATTGTGATGGGAGGGACCGCTACAGGTCTCTGGTTCCCTTATATGTACTCATAATTTACTATTTGGTGTGTGTGTGATATGTGTCATATATATATAATAATATAATATATATTTATATCTCTCTATATATCTTATATACTATATATATATATATACTTGTGCGAACAAGCCTGAATGGTCCCCAGGACTGTGAGTCATATATAGTAGTATACAAGTCATATATATACTTGTATACTACTATACAGGTAGACCCCATCTACTTGCTTATACATGTGTCCAACAGTTCCGGGTTCAAGAAGGGTGCCTCTTTAGTACGCTTGGAGTAGTTTCCTTAGAGTATTGTTTAGAATATTACACAGCGTCCGGAAGCAAGCAACAGCCTGTTGGAGCAAGTTGTCAAGAGTCAAGCTGGCCTCAAGGTTGGGAAAGTAGACCCACTTACACCAACCCACTGAACGGAAGACATTACGACAACACACACGTCAGACATATGGCAGGAAGTGCAAACATCAGAGGTCCGGTGACACTTCAGGGTCCAAACAGCCCGAAGCTCAATCCCCGTGTACACAACTAGGTGAGTGCATTTCGACCTTCTCCTACCAGCAAATGCAAGAATTATCACTGGAAAAAAGGAGAGTGGTAGGTAAAGGCATTTAAAATAGGATATTGAGCAATTCCTTCAGTAGTTGCATGATCTGCAGGGCTGTGATGGATGTGTGGGTCTGCGGACGGTTAGCAAGAACAGCCTCGTTGATCAGGCATGCACCGGGCATGCAGCTGACTCGAGCTGTCTGAGTGTAACAAAACTCTCGACATCCGACATACACACACACACACACACACGCATACGCACCACACTACGGGCTCACCATAGCCCGTGCCCGTGCTACTTGGAACTTTTGCTGCAAGTAAGCGGTCCAACAACAACAACATCTCGACATCACCCACAGGCACACCACATGACCAGTAGTTAAGAAACGACAAGTTACGGATAATTCAGAGTTACTAGTTTCCTTCCAAGTATCCACATCACATAAATACACGTAAGTAGAGAAGAACACGACGTACGTAAACCTTGCCAAGAGTGAACCTCGACGTAAACCTTGCCAAGAGTGAACCTTGGACGTAAACCTGGCCAAGAGTGAACCTTGACGTAAACCTTGCCAAGAGTGAACCTCGACGTAAACCTTGCCAAGAGTGAACCTCGACGTAAACCTTGCCAAGAGTGAACCTCGACGTAAACCTTGCCAAGAGTGAACCTCGACGTAAACCTTGCCAAGAGTGAACCTCGACGTAAACCTTGCCAAGAGTGAACCTTGACGTAAACGTTGTGCCAAGAGTGAACTTGACGTAAACCCTGACAAACCCAGAGTGCTTCAACACAAGAGAAGCTCCACTCCGACGTGCAGCAAGCCAGCCAGCACCAACAACCTTCCCCCATCCCCTCCCCCTTCTTCCTAGTAAAAATCTCTACCACACATAACATTAAGTTCCTTGTTCTTATTCTATTCTTCTATGCCACATGAAAGGAACCTACGTGTGTTCGGATCCTCTGCTGATTGTGCACTATGTAAAAACAAAAAATAATGCCTCTAAAAAGGGGCTCTGAAGGCTTATTCCCTGTCCTGTCTCCCGCCGATGGCTTGCATAAGCCCTCTCTGCCCTCGAAGCATAAGCGAAGCAATATTCCAATTGGCCCGTCCGTGAGTGTGTTTGATATGCTGAGGGAGGGGAGAAGATGAATGACTGAAAAAGTGGTTATAAATATGACAATGAGACCCAATATTTGATGCCGAGTGAGGATTGGACCGGACACCCGGCGCTTCATACTCTCTTTTGTTTTTATATATCGGGTATTCTGGCTTGTTTGTTTATAAGATCTCTAGTTCTGGAGCCAGTGGTGTAACTCTTTTGGCTGATGGTGTGTTGTGGGGGAGTATTTTCCTGTTAATTCTTGGGTTTTTGATGCATTGTGTAGGGAATTATTTACCTGTTAATTCCTGGGCTTTTTTGATGGTGTGTTGTGGGGGATTATTTCTCTGTTAATTCCTGGCTTTTTGATGGTGAATTGTGGAGATTATTTCCCTGTTAATTTCCTTGCTTTGATGGTGAATTGTAGGAATTATTTCCCTGTTAATTCCTTGCTTTTTGATGGTGAATTGTTGGAATTATTTCCCTGTTAATTCCTTGCTTTTTGATGGTGAATTGTAGGAATTATTTCCCTGTTAATTCCTTGCTTTTTGATGGTTAATTGTAGGAATTATGTACCTGTTAATTCCTTGTCTCTCGAACTGACAAAGATAATTATCACGTCATAGAGTTCATCTTCCTTATTGTGCCATAATCTCGTGCTCCAACTCCTGGGCTCCTGCACACACACACAGATTTTTCTTTTTCACTCTGGGATCTTTTTTTTTGTCATGGCTCCGTCTCGTGGCGTTTCAGTTGAAGATATATGGTCGTCTGTTTATATCTTTTTATTATTGTTTCGTTATTTCCATATTCGTTCCTTTGTTTACCGGAAGACATCATTCTAGGTGGACGCCATCCATGTGTGCATTCTGCCTCGTTTCTGTGCTATCGGTAATTATCCTAATCGCGTCTGTCACGACCCATATACAGGTATTGTACGCCTTGGGGGTATGTGTCTTAACTGGTTGACTGCGTTCAATTCCCATCTATCGCGCCCTGAAAGTCAGGGGGGGGGGGGCAGTTGTGAACATGTGACAAACCGCGTTTTGTTTTATTTCAGAGGGTTGTTGAAGGGGGGGGCAGGGGGGTTGGGTGTCTTGTTGCCCTGGGATATATGGCTCAGTTTTGGAAAGACAGCGCCAACCTGGCTCTTTATAGCACCTTTATTGTTTTCCCCCGTCAGGGGGGGGGGGCGCGCTCTATCAAAATTGACATCGGACGTCTTTCCAGGTTTTTAGGGCGTTGTTAAACCTGCTGGACATCTTTTGAATATTGTGCGCTGTTCCGCGTCACTTCCTGTTGAACAACACTCCCTGTTGAACACATTTCCTGTTTTAGCAAACACTCCCTGTTTAGCAACACTTCCTGTTGAACAACACTTACTGTTGTTTAAATCAATGTTCGTTCCTACCGGGAGCTCCTTTCAACTATTGTGGTGGTGGTTTTCTTAATTTCATTCAGTCGGTGGCGAGACCTGGTAGACGAAGTTTAAACAAAGGCGCGTGGTTTTGGGACCCGTGACTGGCTGTGGTGGTGACTGTGGGTGTGGTGGTGACTGGGGCTGTGGTTGTGTGGTGACTGTGGTTGTGGTAGTGACTGACTGCGGGGGAGGTGGTGACTCACCAAATCCTAAGCCCATCCTCCAAAAATCGGGAGGTAAATGTGACAGAACAAGTAAGTGCAATTATGTAGCTATTCATAGCAGTCAGGAATTGTACTTATTTTTCACTTAGTATTAAACAATACTGTCAAATATATTGTGATTATTTTAGTTTACCTTGCAAAGCTGAATAGAAAACAACGACCTAACCTAACCTTCATAGTGTTTGAAGATAAGCATTTTATTGCTTCTTATTACAATAGTACTTAACCTATAGCTGTATTGGATTATTACAGTTTTATAAAACTGAACAAAATAAAACTTAAAATATTTCAAAGAATTGTAAAGTAACTCAGAATATTTCAAATTTTGTCTAAATCTCTATTGTTTAAGTAAACTGAAAAAAAATTGCTGATATTTAAAACTTGTGTACAGCGAATTGAACTTTAAACTTCATGTTTGATCAGACCACACATAGAAGGTGAAGGGACGACGACGTTTCGGTCCGTCCTGGACCTGAAACGTCGGTCCTAAAATTCTGAGTGTCTTGACAGAAAATGAGGATAAATGGGGAGGTAAATGTAAACAGCCCCTATAAGTGCAATTATGTACTATATATGACAGTAGAAAATGTACTTATTACACTTAGTATTAAACCGTACTGTCAATTTGGAGGATGGGATGGGTGCACACCCGCCCTCTACTCTCCCCACCCACCTCTCCCTTCCTTGACCTCCCCCTCACCACCTTGTCTTCCCATCCCTTCCAATTCTTCCGGAGAAAGAAAGCTGGGTGAGGTCTAGCCACGAGCATCTGGTCCTCCAACCTCCCGCTACAGACAGGACAGGCAGACATTCTCTTCTTTGCTTGCTAATAAAATTTACACGATGTCCGTGGTTCACTATATCACTTTGAAATCCCGAGGAAGGATGGAGGCGTCGGCTATCGGCATTATATTTTCTAATTAAGAACATTCAACTGCAATGTCCAGCTTATATATATATATAATCTATATATATATATATCTATATATGATATATATATATAATTTATATATAATATATATGTTGTGTGTGCTGTGGGTGGTGTAAATATATAATATATACTACATATGTTTAGAAGGTGAATGAAGGACAGATGAGAGAGAGAGGTTCTAGTTATTAGGGAGAGAGAGAAGAGAGAGAGGAGAGTTAGTTAAGGAAAAAAAGACTTAGTCATGGGACAGAGAAGAGAGAGAAGGAAAGAGAGGATAGAGATGAGAGGAGAGGAGAGAGAGAGAGAAAGAGAGAGAGAGGGGGAGAGAGGAGAGGAAGGAGAGGGAGAGAGAGAGGGAGGGGGAGGCGGAGAGACGAGAGAGAGAGAGGGGAGAGAGAGAGAGTGAAGAGGAGAGTGAGGAGGAGAGAGAGGAGGGAGAGAGGTGAGAGAGAGAGCGGACGAGAGGAGGAGAGAGAAGAGAGAGAGAGGAGAGAGAGAGGGAGAGAGAGGAGAGAGGGGAGAGAGGAGACGAGAGAAGAGGAGGCGAGAGAGAGAGGGGAGAGAGAGACGGAGGAGAGGAGAGAGGAGAGAGAGAGAGGGGGAGAGAGGAGAAGAGAGAGAGAGAGAGGGAGAGGAGAGCGGAAGAGAGAGGGGAGAGAGAGGAGGGAGAGAGAGAGAGTTGAGAGAGGAAGGAGGAGGAGGGAGGGAGAGGAGAGGAGAGCGGAGGAGAGAGAGAGAGAGGAGAGAGAGAGTGGAGTAGAGAGACGAGGAGAGGAGGAGAGAGGAGAGAGGAGAGAGAGAGTAGAGAGAGAGAGAGGAGAAAGAGAGAGAGATGAAGGAGAGAGAGAAGAGGAGAGAAGAGTAGGAAGAAGAGAGAGAGAGAGAGAGAAAAGAGAGAGAGAGAGGAGAGAAGAGAGAAGCTGAGAGGAGAGAGAGAGGGAGAGAGAGAGAGGGAGAGAAGAAGGAGGGAGACGTAGAAGATGAGAGAGAGACGAGAGAGAGAGAGAGAGAAGATGCGAGAGAGAGATGGAGAGTAGAGGAGATGGAGAGAGAGAGAGAGGGAGAGAAAGAGAGAGGAGAGAAAAGAGAGGAGGAGAGAGAGGAGAAAGAGGCGAGGAGAGGAGAAGAGGGAGCGAGGAGAGAAGAGAAGAGAGAGATGAGCGAGAGGAGGAGAGAGGAGAGGAGGAGAGAGAGAGAGAGGAGAGAGGTGAGAGGGGAGGGAGAGAGAGAGAGGAGAGAGAGAGAGGAGAGAGAGAGAGAGACGAGTGGAGAGTGATTGGAGGGGAGAGGAGATAGAGGCGGAGGAGAGGAGAGAAGGAGGAGAGGTGTGGGAGGGAGCGGAGGAGAGAGAGAGGAGAGAGGGAGGAGAAAAAATAAAAAAAATAAGGGGGAGAGAGAGAGGAGGGAGAGAGAGAGAGCGAGAGAGGAGAGTGAGAGAGAGAGGAGAGCGAGGGAGAGAGAGAGAGGAGAGATGAGGAGAGAGGAGAGAGAGGATAAGAGAGAGAGAAGGGAGAGAGAAGAAGAGAGAGAGAGAGAGAGGAAGGAAAAGAGAGAGAGAGAGGAGAGAAGTTCCAGCCACACACCTTGGCCCCGCCGGATGGTTCATATAAACCGGGGTCGTGCACAAGCGGACGGACTCGGTTGGTTTTGGTTCGGGTTTTGGCGGATATGTCCGGAATGGTCAGTTGTGCCGCTCGAATCCGGGACGCAAGCTCGATTTACGACGGGCGATTTCGTCGGATATTACCTTTGCTGATACACGCAAAATAACGGGGGAATAGAGAGAGTGGGTCCCGAGACGAGATTGTTTCTGTTGGTTGCACAGCGTGTGTGGTGTGTTGTGTGTGGTGTGTTGTGTGTTCGTGGTTGTGTGTGTGTGTGTGGTGTGGTGTAGCCCATGGTTCGGAAGGCGGGGTCCAAGACTCAATGCTCGATACTGCAGGGCACACATAGGTGAGGTGAGAGTAGTACCAATTAACTCTGCAGTCCCCGTGGTTTTTGTAATGTAGAGTGGTAAGACACTCGCCTGTCGTTCCGCGAGGGCTTAAGCCTGGTTGCGTAGTACCGTGGCGGGGAGGATTAGGTTTGACGGGGCCCGGCCAATCTTTAACTGTAGCCTCTGTTCACCCCAACAGTAAAATGGGTACCGAGTTGTTAAACAATTTTGCGAGGTTGTATTCCGGGAACATAGGATTAAGGACATATATATATATACCCAACTCATATATATATATATATATATATATATATATATATATATATATATATATATATATATATATATATATAATAAAATATAGTTTCAACAGCGATTATACGACAAAGAGTGCTGGGAAGACGGGACGCCACGAGCGTACGCCCTATCCTTTAATTACACCTAGGTATTGAACATACACACACACTCTAAGAGCTGAATACAAGATGGACGAAGAACTAAAAGTGAACTTTCACACAAGTGGACATTCTAACTAGCAAGTAAACTTAAGTCACCTGGGCTCTGTTACCTTGAGGTTACCTTGAGGTTACCTTGAGTTCCTTGGGCTTCCGAGGAGCAATCCCCACTACGCAGTCTTAGACCAGGTTTCCCCAGTTGATAGTTGACCAACCAGGGGACTAAATTCACGAAAGCACTTACGCAAGCACTTACGAACCTGTACATCTTTTCTCAATCTTTGGAGACATTGTTTCCAATTATTAAAGTTAATGACGCCCGACGCACCAGGAGGCATGTTTGTAACAATACCAACAGTTGAATGGAAGTTTTCATGCTTGTAACACACTGATTTATTAAATGTAACCAAAGCCGTTAAAGATTGAGGAAAGATGTACACGTTCGTAAGTGTTTGCGTAAATGCTTTCGTGAATCTGGCCCCTGGCTCTTTGACGCCGCTGCAGGCACTCTGGCGTATGAATCATCGTAGTCTGGTTGATCAGGTATCTTTCGAGATGTTTATGAAAGTCCGTGTTGAGTGCTGCAAGAGAATAGTTACTGCAGCGGCATCCTTCACCTACAGTTAGAGGAGATGGACAGGTCCCTCTTGATCACAAGAGCAGTGTCTTGTGAAATAGGGAGGTAATAGGGAAATATAGAGAATAGGGAGAAAACAATTAATAAGATAGACAAAAAGATGTCATAGAGAAAAAAAATGGCCCGAATAGGGCAATTTCGAACAGGCTGTGTCACGTGTGGAATGTTGGTTAATAAGAAGCCTGAGATATGCGAACACGTACATGTAGCACGTGATTAAACGTGATTTGAAGCACGTGATAGAACAGCGAGAACAGGGAGGGGGAAACTAATTACGGAAAAAGTTAGCAAAATTAAACGATGGTAGTAACAAGCAAATGACGAGAGTATGTTAGAGGATTTGTAACAAGTAGCTGAGCTTTCAGCAGGAGAAATACTCGTCTAGTATTTATTTAGCTGTGTTTGCGGGGGGGGGGTTGAGCTTCGGCTCTTTGGTCCCGCCTCTCAACTGTCAATCAATTGGAGTACAGGTTCCTGAGCCTATTGAGTTCTGTCATATCTACATTTGAAACTGTTTATGAAATCTGGAGGGGCAGGGTTGACTTGTGGGAGCTTGGTCTAACAGACTGTTGCATGGAGCAGCCTGCAGCAACTGCCTGTTGGACTAAGCTTTCAGTTGACCAAGTGGTCCACAGACCACTCCCAATATCCCATGTATCTCCATGTATTTGTACGTCCAAATTGTTCCCTGTTCTTCCAATCTTTGTTTCCAAGGTTCAAATCTCCAATGAGTAAGAATCTTGGCCCATTCCTGCAGTCAACAGAAGCTGCTCTATATGAAATGACTAATGGTTGCCATGTTTATGTCAGACTCCTGTCTGGGTCTTTTGTCATTCACTGGGGATTATATATTGCTACTAATATATAATCTTTGGTTCTCCCATTGTCATAAAATCCTTCTCGTTGATTCTGAACACTTCTTCTCCCCAGAATATACATCTCTTCGAAACTCCAGTCCTTCCTTATTGGCAGAGCCTCCTCCTTCATTTCCTCTCTTTCCTTACTACATAGCAGTCCTGCAGAAACACTGCATTTATGTGTCTGACAGTTTTGTTTCTGTGAGTGCAATTACTTCTGAGTTTTCGACATGTGACTTTTCCACAAGTTTGCTTGTTTTATTTGTAATCCTATCTATGTTTATGTGCACTACCTTGAAGCTCACATTCTTCTGTTCATTATCATTCGCTCTCGTCACTGGTGTAGGAAGTTGTTTCATGGGCGGAGCTATTTGAATGAGGGTACACACAGGAGATAATGTTAGGGAAGAGAACTATCAGGGGGGAAGCGCCAAGCCATTACGACTATATAGCACAGGGAAGGGGTCAGGATAAGGATTTGGGATGGGACGGGGGGGGGGGGGTGGGATGAGGAATGGTGCCCAACCACTTGGTGGACGGTCGGGGATTGAACGCCGACCTGCATGAAGCGAGACCGTCGCTCTACCGTCCAGCCCAAGTGGTTGGGTTAATGTTAAGAGAGAAAGATAACAGATATTGTTACCATCTCTACCAGCTTTTAAATAATAAATCTCCTACCTTCAAATAATACGGTTTACTCACTCTTAACTTTATTGCTGTACCCAACACTGTTACCAGAACTACAACAACAAGAACTACTACAACAGAACTGCCCTGTTCTACATCCCTAACTACAGTTGCCACTGCTGACTGACAGCCTTCATATCCCGACCACAGTTAACAGTGCAGCAAGAATAGCTGCCAATTTATGACCATTTCATTTTTTGTTTAAACAAGTTTGAGCTTTTTGTAAATTATATATTTTGTCCCAACTTCTCTCTCTCTATATTTTTTTCCTGCCGACCGTAACTCCGTGTTTTTTTCATGTGTCGTCAGTCACGGCTACACCCAGTTACTCTTGTTATGTGTCTATGGCCTACATCACGCTGAATATAGGGGTGTAGGGGAGGTGTGGTGTAGGGGAGGTGTGGTGTAGGGGAGGTGTGGTGTAGGGGAGGTGTGGTTGTGGGGGGTGTGGTGTAGGGGAGGTGTGGTTGAAGGGGGGTGTAGGGAAGGTGAGGTGTAGGTGAGGTGTGGTTGTGGGGTCGTCGAAATGTTGACAACGTCGGGAGTGTTGGTAACCGTGTGTGTGTGTGTGCCTGGTTGCCTGGTTGACCAGTCCAGCAACGAGGAGGCCTGGTCGACGACCGGGCCGCGGGGTCGCTGAGCCCCGGAATCACCTCAAGGTAATCTCAAGGTGCCCCAGAACTCACTCTAATCCCCCTTTCGCTGGAGTGTAAAGTGCCCCACATGGGCAGCATACCCATGTGGGGTGGTACTTCACCTCAGACCCCACAAACATCTGGAATTCTATATTTATCACATTTTGTGTCTAGTTCATTTCTTCATCTGGTTCTCTTATTGGTTCATCATCTTTATTTTTTTCTTTCTTTGTTTTCACTTCATTTTTACTCTTGGCTTATCTGTGTTTCCCTTATTTTATTTTCCCTTATCTTTCTATTAAAGGAGAGTCCTACAGGGTCAGAGATTAGCTTATGCCATACTTAAGGAGAGTTCAACAGAGGCAGAGTTTGTCCTGCTCAGTACTCACACCTGTGCTCGGGCCGGCACCAGACACGCACAAGCTCCAGTACCTGCACAGGAAAGTAGATACCAGAGCCTGAATTAATTACACTGCTCTGTGCCTATATTTTTGAGAAGAAATAAAGGCCGTTAATCCCAGCTTATTATTTCCCGCACGTTCCCCCTCCCCACCAATTAGATAACAACGATAGTCCTTCGGTGACGGGGGTTCGACATCCCGATGGCCCTCATGTGGTTCGTTCCTCCCCCTCCGGTCTGACCCCGAGAACGTGTACTTTCATGTATCTTTCAAGTGCCATGTAGTCATATTGGTTTTCTAAGGTTCTGCGTTGTAAATTACCATTCCACCTTACCTAATCCCACATTCGTCCTTGTCTCCCCTAGTGTACAGTCTACTATTCCTTTCTTCTACTATGCTTCTTTAGGGGTGTTTGCATTCTTCCGATTTCAGGGCCATATTCGTTGTTCTGCTTTCATGCCACTTGAAGACAATATTCTCATCCCTTCTCCTCCCTCACTCCCCTCATCTCCTCTCCTCTCCTCGTCGTCTCCCCTCATCTCTCCCTCTCTCTCTCATCTCTCTCTCTCTGTTGCCATTCTCAATATGTTCTCCTCTGAGAAATAAATAGGGCTTGCTGATTTCATATATTTTATTCCCAATCCTTCGTATTTCCATCATATTTCCTTACCGATTCCACCTCTTTTTTGCCCTTCCATCCTATGTTACCCCCTTTCCATCCACCACATCTATCAAACTCACCGGCCTCCTTACACTTTTCTCCTAATTCCTCCTCCTGCTCCTCCCCTTCCTCCTCCTATGAGGAAGGAAGGAAGGGACATCTTTTCTAACCTAACGACCCTTCTCAAACCCTCCTGTTCCTTAACTACCTTTCCTCTTGCTCGGTCTTCTTAGTTCCCCCCCCCCTGAATATTTTTGTTACTCTCTTATCTCCTCCTTCCTTCTGCCTCGTCCTTCCCTCCCGTCCCCCACAGGGCCGGGCCCCGGACGGCAACAGGGACCAAAACCAGCCAGTATAAAAGCCCCACATGGTCCAAGCCCGCATCCTGAAACAAAAGATATAAAAGAGGTGCTCGCCAATACATCAGGAGAAGGTGCTGACCCAAGCTCATTCCAGACAGCCCGGGCCACCGGGACGAGGGGGGTGCAGACGCCGCGGGAGGAGAGAGAGAGAGAGAGAGAGAGGGAGGGCAAAATGAGAGAGAGCAGAAGCGTAAAGAATGGGGGGGAGAGGGAGGGAAGGGGCAGAGTGTTTGCAGCGAAGTGGGAAATGCAAGAGTGCAACTTTGAGGTATCTGCACCGGGAGGACGAACAGCACAAGTTGCAGGAGATGCAAAGTATGACAGTGGGGCAGACTAAGTAGGATCACTGACGGAGGGAGTAAGGAGGCAAGGTTATAAGTAATAAAGGGTCCGAGTGGCTTGTAGGAAGGAGGAAAGGGAAGTGGAAGATAAGGGAGATGCCCGAAGTAGAAGGAACAGAAGGAGGAGGAGGAGGAGACTAGAGCACGAGAGGTGAGAAGATGATTGAAAGGAGTCCAGAGAAGTATAGGGGAAGAAGCATAAAGTAATGATGAAAAAATTAAGGGGAAATGAGACTCAAGTCGGAAAAGATGAGGTAAACGAGAAAGGACGAGGAAAGAGAAAGAGGAGGGATAGAGAGAGATTAGAGATAGAGATAGAGAGAGAGCAGAGAGAGAGTGGAGAGAGATGAGAGGAGGGAGAGAGGGGGGGGAGGGCAAGATCCACCCTATAGTGAACCCACAACCACCAGATATAAAAGTCTAAAAAAGTAATAAAC
>WNGS01160018.1:0-13889 GCA_020271785.1 Procambarus virginalis
CAAAATAAAATCCAACCCGTCAACCGTTAAGAGCTCAGTCCCCCAGGGTACTGTGCACTAGTACTTTTTCTCATCCTCATATCGGACATAGACAAGAGCACAACCTATAGCACTGTATCATCCTTTGCAGATGACACTAGGATCTTCATGAGAGTAGGCAACATAGAGGACACGGCAAACCTCCAGTCAGATGTAGAACAGGTCTTTCTATGGGCTACAGAAAATAATATGGTGTTTAACGAAGACAAGTTCCAGCTCATGCGCTATGGAAAAAATGAAAATATAAAAACGGAAACCACGTACAAAACTCAGGCAAATCATAACATAGAACGAAAAGGCAATGTAAAGGATCTGGGTGTACTCATGTCGGAAGACCTTACCTTTATAGAACACAATAAAGTAGCTGTGACTCATACGTCAGGCTGCGAGCAGCCGCGTCCAACAGCCTTGTTGATCAGTCCAGCAACCAGGAACCTCAAGGTAAGGTATAATAAGATTCCTTAGGTTGTCTGAGAAAGAAGCTATGTTTGTATTGGGAAATCTATAGATGGCTCCAATAGTCAATGAGGATTTAAGGATTTAATTGTAAAGAGCAAAAGTATATTCACAGTAGTCATCTCTGTCACTAATAACACGTTGCAGATAAATGTATCATGGTATATATAGCTGTGCCACCACCTTTTTTATTATGCTACAGTTATGAATGGCTTTATAAACCAGCTAAGTTGTAGAGTTGGGTATAGTCTTTGTTTAGCCAAGTTTCTGTGAAAATAATGAACGATAAGTTAGTACCTAGTGCTGTGAGTAATGCATTTAAATGTCCAAATGTTTACCAAGTGATCTAACATTTTGGTTGTAAAACTGATAAACAGGTGCTATTTTGGAGTTTGTCTTTAGCCTGGTGTGCTGTGAAATACTTGCAATAATGATGATCAATGTGCTGGTTGGTGTAGATATGAGACAGAAGATTTTGATCAGGATCAATATCAGTGTGCATAGAGATGCAGAGGGATCACGATATTGTGATATCGTGATCGATATCACAATATCGATATCTTTTATTGTGATAAGATAATCTTTATTGTGATAAAGATATCGATATATATATCGATATCTTTATTGTGTCAATTTCTTACACTGTACATGTAATTTTTTTTGTCAATTTGACTATAATTTACCTACTTAAAATTACAGTACCTGTACCTGTAAAGAATAGCTGTAAAGTACCTGTAAATTTTCTTGTCTCTTTTACTGTAAATTATCTACTTAAAATAATCTGTTAGTTTAAGGACTTGCCCGAAAAGCTATGCGTGCTATTGGCTTTACAGGAATGTAAAATATACGTCATTTTTATGTTCTCTCTTAACCCTCCCAATGTACCTTGTTGTATATAAATAAGTAAATAAATAAATACATTCTCACCAGAGATGTTGCTGTACCTTTGTTCAGGGCCGAGAGTAACTCAGTCTCAGTTTTTTTTTTTTTGAGATATATACAAGAGTTGTTACATTCTTGTACAGCCACAAGTACGCGTAGCGTTTCGGGCAGGTCCCTGGAATGCGATCCCCGCCGCGAAGAATCGTTTTCATCCAAGTACACATTTTACTGTTGCATTAACAGAGGCTACAGTTAAGGAATTGCGCCCAGTAAATCCTCCCCGGCCAGGATACGAACCCATGACATAGCGCTCGCGGAACGTCAGGCGAGTGTCTTACCACTACACCACGGAGACTGTCAATAGTTAATAGCACGTTGCCATATATTGCTTGTGAAGCATCAAATGAACGAACGTTTCTCTATCGCCGTATCCAGCATTTTTTAGTTTTAGTTCACAAGATGGGTATGGGGTGCATTAATAAATGAACGAAATGAGTCATATTATGCACCCCATACCATCTTGTGGGCGGTAGTGGAAAGGGTACAGAGGCACATAATGGGCTCAGGGACTGAACCCCACAATTCATTTAGCTAAGCAAGTTACAATCTTGATGAGCTAGTTAAAATTCAATATAAGTCGTCACACAACAATGGGTTCGAGATCGACCTCAAATAAGGTTCTAAATTAAGCAACTGACATATGTGGAGGAGCTAGTGTCAAAAATTTATAGTTTGTCCTGCACAACGCCCCCCATCCAGTGGGCAGCGGTGGATAGGTTACGTATCCAGCATTTAAACATAAACTGTGAGTCTGGTGGAAGATTACCATAGTTGGCGGTGGACGCTCAAGCATCGCCACGGATAAAGAAAACGATGGTCAGCGAACATTAACGTGGTACGCTTGAGTCCACCATAAAAGAAAATTCATTTTCTTAGTCAAATTTCAATTAAAAGTTTTTATAATAAATATTCGTAATTTTCTTCTGCTTAAAAAAATTCAACCTTTACTTATAGCTTATTGTACAATCTAAATTTGCAAAGAAATTAGGAAATTTATATATATTTATTACTTAAAAATTATTATAATATATGAGACTGGATTACTTTAATATTCATAATAATTTTTAATTAAATTAGTGTCCAAGTAGCTATCCTCTTGAACTGAACAAAAGTTATATTTTAAAGGATATTTGTGATGCCAATGGGCATAAAACAGACATCTCCCGTCCACGAGGCTAACCATAGCTCGTGCTTCTTGCCCCACTCCTGTGCCAGGTAAGTTACGGGCTCACCATAGCCCGTGCTACTTGGAACTGAACAAAAGTTATATTTTAAAGGATATTTGTGATGCCCAACGGGCATAAAACACGGAAGACATTTCCTGTCACGTAGGGTGATGTCGCAACGCCACACATCTTCAGTATTGATACTGGTAATGGCTCAAAAGGACCACCACTTACCGGCTATTCATGCCCGTGCCACCATATGGGTTGCTTAATCTTCATCAATCAATCGGGCATAAAACTACACCTTACTATCTGTACTGACAGTAGGAGAGATAGTTGCTGTGGGGAAATGGTAGAGGCAGTCTGCCTCAGTGATAGACAATCGTGCACTAGGACTGACGATTATTAATTAGTGAGGATGATTTTCAAGTACAGATGAAAGGCTTGTACTTTGAGTGGGGAGTCCGTATAAACAACTGGGCCTCTACCCTTCAGACTGAACTATTTGCCTTCCTCCTTGCACTGAAATGTGTACAAGTCTCCAAACTTGATACATTAATTGTAAGTGACTCCTTATCATCCTTAAATGCTCTCAACTCTTTAAGACATAACTGTAACATGCTCGTGTCCGAAGCTAGACACAAATACAACAAAATTATTAAGGATGGTAACAGAGTCCATTTCATGTGGTCTCCATCTCATGTTGGCCTCCGAATGCATGATAGAGCTGATAAGTTAGCCAAAGAATCTGCCTTTAAAGGAGCCGTTGAGTGTAACCTTGGATTGTCAATGAGCAATCTGAGAGCAGAAGTACACCGAGAACTTCAACAAGATCTTGTAGATCTGAGGCAAAGTGAAATTGACACCAGTAATTCCATCTATCATCACACTATCATGCAAGAGGAGCCACACATCTATGGATCATCCAATAAAATCAGCAGACTTCTAGATGTTACTACTGCTCGGCTTAGACTCGGTTACAAGTATCTCTGGGAATTCTCATTATCTGCCGATGTAAACCTAACCAAATGTAAACTGTGTCAACAAAATTATTCGCACACCCTCCGTCACTATGTGATGGAGTGCGAAAGATGCGTGAATTTAGAGACAATTCTATAACCAATGTTCCAGCGATGTGTAAATATTTCATTCAAAATGATCTGCTACCAGAAATTTTAGCCAAATATCCCCAGTTTGCTAACTGTAGGTAGTAACTAAGTGATTGTAACCTATCCACCGCTGCCCGCTGGATGGGGGGCGGTGTGCAGGACAACCATATCAATTGTGACACTAGCTCTCCACATATGGCATTTGCTTAATTTAGAAACTGTACTTGTGGTCGATCTCGAACTCATGTTGTTGATGTGACGATGTGTTATGAATTTTGTGGCTAGCTCCTCAAGATTGTAACTTGCTTAGATAAATAAATTGTGTGTTCAGTCCCTGTCCCTTATGTGATAAATTAACTAAACTAAAAACTATAGTATGGCGACGAAACCTGAACTGCATAATGTAAAAAGGGATTAACCAGAAAAAGATATAGGTGAAGAATAACACCAGGTAACTGTAAAGCTGCCGCCCAGTTTGGTGGGTGTGGAGCACATGACTGTAAAGCTGCCGCCCAGTTGTGTGGGTGTGGAGCAAGACTAGTAACTGTGCGACTCCTCATAGATGTAAAGTGCCTTGTATAGTGACTGTTGTGAGCCTCTTGTTGAATCACTTGTGACACAAAAGATTACTGATGTGTGTATTTGTGTGGGTGATTAAATATGTATGTGTATGTATATATGTATACGTATGTATATGTACATGTATGCATAAGTATGTGTACATTAATAATTTTGTAACTAGCGTCAAAAGATTGTTATTTGCTTAGCTAAACGAACTAGAGGGTTCAGTTCCTGAACCGATTATGTGCCTCTGTAATCATTTACACCACCGCCCACGGGATGGGTATTATGGGGTGCATAATAAAGAAAGAAAATGAATGGACCGAACCCCACAATTCATTTAGCTAAGCAAGTTACAATCTTGATGAGCTAGTTACAAAATTCACTATAAGTCGTCACATCATAAATGGGTTCGAGATCGACCACAAATAGTGCATTACATAATTTATCAGTAATGTGCAGCCTGTGATTCCCGCCTGGCTGGATACTGATACCTAAGTCGTTTTAATGTGTCCGGACACCAGCGATAAGGTGGTATTATTTACTTAACTTAAGAGATATATATTTTTAAATGTTGTCACATTAACGGCTACATATTCCTTTCTTCTGACATATAGATTTTTAAGATTAATTCAAATATATGGAAACTAATTATACAATTTATTGGCTGGTGTGCAGGGCTTCACACTCTCAGAGCTAGCCATCAAGTAACTATCAAAACGCATATATCTTCGTTTTCATTTCAGTTATATTTATGACAAAAGATTTTAAATGTAGCCTATATTTCTACCTTTCTGATGACATAAATACTTTCGTTAATTACAATATCTAGATCAAACTAACATTGATTTTCAAAAGGTTGTATATTTTCAATCAATGGAGAGCATCAGTCAAGAAGCCTTCTTTAAAATATAAATATCTTTCCTCACCCAATAAGATCTAATCTCTGAATAAAACGCAAAAAACGACTTGATTGTAACCTATCCACCGCTGCCCATTGGATGGGGGAGAGGGGGTTATGTGTAGGATAAACATATCAATTGTGACACTATAGCCCTCCATATATGTCAGTTGCTTAAATTATAAACTGTACTTGTGGTCGGTCTCGAGCCCATTGTTGATGTGACAATGTGCATTGACTTTTGTAACTAGCTTATCAAGATTATAACTTGCTTGGCTATATGAATTGTGGGGCTCAGTCCCTGAGCCCATTATGTGCCTCTGTAACACTCCACTATCGCCCATAGGATGGGTATGGGGTGCATAATAAATGAACTAAACTAAGCTCTGCCTTTTTGATAACATATACAATTATAAGCTTTATTTGTGAATCTTAATTAATTAAACAATATATCACAGAGCCTGTAGGGTTCGGCGAGATGAGTGACGAGACATGGGAGATTTTACATAAGTACAGTACATGGTAGTTTAAGTAGCGAACGCATGTCAACGAATAACGAGTACATACATACATACATACATACATACATACATACATACATACATACATACATACATACATACATACATACATACATACATACATACATACATACATACATACATACATACATACATACATACATACATTATATATATATATATATATAACAAAACTAATGTCCTATGAAGTCGGTTTAACTTCCAAACATATATTTTTTATTAAATGTTAAATGTTTTCTGGCTAGTTATGTTAGATTTTATTAAAAATACGTATTCTACTTGTTAACATTATAATTTAAATTTGTGATAATTTGTGCAGAGAAGTGCGACAACTGGATATGCCAACAAACACTTTCCAAACAACGATATATCTTGGATAAGTCGCTCCACAACATTGACGCTTGGACCGTCGACTTCCTTTGATGCTACTTATTTACTTATTTCATAATGAAATTTCATTAGTTTTTAGTAAATATATGTTTTCTCATGTTCTGCATTCAGCACCCTACATTATAGTGAGTAAATATACCATATTACTTCATTACTTAAATAATGCTAAGAGGGTTTGAGTAGCTTTGGGTCTTTAGTGGACGGAATCTCCAATAGATGGGGCGAGAGTCGCCCCATCTCTCTCACCCGAACAAGAGTCGAAACTTAATTTAAAATTGATATATCTTTGTTCTCGAACATGATATATTTCATTTGGTGCAATCATAATAATGTTCATATCTCGGTCTTTCTGGAGGCATATAAGATTTTAGGCTTTATTAGTGTATCTTTGTTAATTATACAATATATCGGCAGGTGCGTAGGCGTCTGCACTCCATGCCCGACAAACTACTGAGCGCTACTATAAAAACATATGTATCTTCACTTGAGCTATAAATATGTCTATTGTAATGTGTTTAAAATGAAGCTCTTGTTTCTATCTTGCTTAAGACATATAAAACATTTGTGTTTATTAACGAATTTACGAGAAATAAACATTGATCTGAGAGTTTTAGTTAGTTTTTAACTAAAACTCTCAGATCAATGTTAGAGAGAGTTGCTCTGTCGTTCAGTCTGTACGGGGTCGGAGCTCCGTAATTTTTAAAGTACATATATCTTCATTAGAACTTTAAATATGTCTATGGTAAAGTGTTTAAAGTGAAGCTTATATGTCTGCCTTTCTTGAGACATATAAAACATATATGTTTATTAACGAATTCACGTGAAATAAACATTGTTCTGAGAGAGAGTTGCTCGGTCGATCGATCTGTCCGGGGTCGGAGCTCGGCTATTATAAAAGTACACGTATCTTCGCTTTAAATTTAAATATGCCCATGGTAAGGTATTTAGAATGAAGCTTATATTTCTATCTTTCTTGTGACATATAAAACTCTTACGTTTATTAAGGAATCTGCGTGAAATAGGCATGGTTCCGAGATGAATGCTGCGGTTTTCGAGCTCGACGCGCGGCAATGGACGCCATACACATCCAGTGGGTGTTATTGGACCCCATACCCATTCTATGGGTGGTTAGAACCCCATACCCATTCTATGGGTGGTTGGAGCCCCATACCCTTCCTGTGGGTTGTAGTGGACGCCATACTCATCCTGTGGGTGGTATTGGACCCCATACTCTTCCTGTGGGTGAATGTGATCCCCATAGTCATCCTGTGGGTGGATGTGACCCTCATACCCATCCTGTGGGTGGTATTGGATCCCTTACCCACCTTACAGGTGGATCCCTTACCCACCTTACAGGTGGTAGTGGACAATATACCCATTCTGTAGTTGGTATAGTAGCCACAATGCCATCCTGTTTGTAGTAGTTTACCCCACAGACATTCCATCGTAACATCGTTTTCTGTTAGCGTTCCTACAAAACATCCTTTAAAGATTTGTAGAGCACAAACTATGGTATATAATATTGATTGGTGAAGGACTGTTATTCTATGTAATAATTTTTAGTGCTTATTATAATTTACTAAGAACAACTAATATTTCTGAAAACAAAACTACGAGCCTTCAATAGGAAGTAGCTGATCTGTAATATTCTAAGGGCATGGACAATAGTAGGTAAATTTCACAACCCATGTGGGACCTGAAAACTACAATTTTCCTTATAATTGAACCAATCACGACTATTCTGCTATCTACGTTGACGGACGGGTACTGTGAGACGTAAATTGGTACGTGAGAAAGAGTTTGGGCCTTGGAAAAAAAAAGTAAATAGGAATATATCACATATTTACTAATTCATATTCAACATATTGACTTTAAGCATTAATGCATTACTAATCACACAAGCTACAATCCTTTCCCCAATTACAGGTAATACTCTTCTCACCTTGTTGGATCAGGATCAATATCAGTGTGCATAGAGATGCAGAGGGATCACGACATTGTGATATCGTGATCGATATCACAATATCGATATCTTTTATTGTGATAAGATAATCTTTTATTGTGATAAAGATATCGATATATATATCGATATCTTTTATTGTGTCAACATTTCTTACACTGTACATGTAATTTTTTTTGTCAATTTGACTATAATTTACCTACTTAAAATTACCAGTACCTGTACCTGTAAAGAATAGCTGTAAAGTACCTGTAAATTTTCTTGTCTCTTTTACTGTAAATTATCTACTTAAAATAATCTGTTAGTTTAAGGACTTGCCCGAAAAGCTATGCGTGCTATTGGCTTTACAGGAATGTAAAATATACGTCATTTTTATGTTCTCTCTTAACCCTCCCAATGTACCTTGTTGTATATAAATAAGTAAATAAATAAATACATTCTCACCAGAGATGTTGCTGTACCTTTGTTCAGGGCCGAGAGTAACTCAGTCTCAGTTTTTTTTTTTGAGATATATACAAGAGTTGTTACATTCTTGTACAGCCACTAGTACGCGTAGCGTTTCGGGCAGGTCCCTGGAATACGATCCCCTGCCGCGAAGAATCGCTTTTTCATCCAAGTACACATTTTACTGTTGCGTTAAACAGAGGCTACAGTTAAGGAATTGCGCCCAGTAAATCCTCCCCGGCCAGGATACGAACCCATGACATAGCGCTCGCGGAACGTCAGGCGAGTGTCTTACCACTACACCACGGAGACTGTCAATAGTTAATAGCACGTTGCATATATCTTGCTTGTGAAGCATCAAATGAACGAACGTTTCTCTATCGCCGTATCCAGCATTTAAACATAAACTGTGAGTCTGGTGGAAGATTACCATAGTTGGCGGTGGACGCTCAAGCATCGCCACGGATAAAGAAAACGATGGTCAGCGAACATTAACGTGGTACGCTTGAGTCCACCATAAAAGAAAATTCATTTTCTTAGTCAAATTTCAATTAAAAGTTTTTATAATAAATATTCGTAATTTTCTCCTGCTTAAAAAAAGTTCAAACTTTACTTATAGCTTATTGTACAATCTAAATTTGCAAGGAAAGTTAGGAAATTTTATATATATTTATTACTTAAAAATTATTATAATATATGAGACTGGATTACTTTAATATTCATAATAATTTTTAATTAAATCAGTGTCCAAGTAGCTATCTTTCTTGAATTAACTGAACAAAACTTACATTTTAAAGGATATTTTAGATGCCCGATGGGCATAAAACAGACATCTCCCGTCCACGAGGCTAACCATAGCTCGTGCTTCTTGCCCCGCCTCTGTGCCAGGTAAGTTACGGGCTCACCATAGCCCGTGCTACTTGGAACTTGTTCCGAGTAGCTGAATCTATAACAACAATAACAACAACAACAACGGGCATAAAACGCGGAAGACATTTCCTGTCACGTAGGGTGATGTCGCAACGCCACACATCTTCAGTATTGATACTGGTAATGGCTCAAAAGGACCACCACTTACCGGCTATTCATGCCCGTGCCACCATATGGGTTGCTTAATCTTCATCAATCAATCGGGCATAAAACTACACCTTACTATCTGTACTGACAGTAGGAGAGATAGTTGCTGTGGGGAAATGGTAGAGGCAGTCTGCCTCAGTGATAGACAATCGTGCACTAGGACTGACGATTATTAATTAGTGAGGATGATTTTCAAGTACAGATGAAAGGCTTGTACTTTGAGTGGGGAGTCCGTATAAACAACTGGGCCTCTACCCTTCAGACTGAACTATTTGCCTTCCTCCTTGCACTGAAATGTGTACAAGTCTCCAAACTTGATACATTAATTGTAAGTGACTCCTTATCATCCTTAAATGCTCTCAACTCTTTAAGACATAACTGTAACATGCTCGTGTCCGAAGCTAGACACAAATACAACAAAATTATTAAGGATGGTAACAGAGTCCATTTCATGTGGTCTCCATCTCATGTTGGCCTCCGAATGCATGATAGAGCTGATAAGTTAGCCAAAGAATCTGCCTTTAAAGGAGCCGTTGAGTGTAACCTTGGATTGTCAATGAGCAATCTGAGAGCAGCAGTGCACCGAGAACTTCAACAAGATCTTGTAGATCTGAGGCAAAGTGAAATTGACACCAGTAATTCCATCTATCATCACACTATCATGCAAGAGGAGCCACACATCTATGGATCATCCAATAAAATCAGCAGACTTCTAGATGTTACTACTGCTCGGCTTAGACTCGGTTACAAGTATCTCTGGGAATTCTCATTATCTGCCGATGTAAACCTAACCAAATGTAAACTGTGTCAACAAAATTATTCGCACACCCCTCCGTCACTATGTGATGGAGTGCGAAAGATGCGTGAATTTAGAGACAATTCTATAACCAATGTTCCAGCGATGTGTAAATATTTCATTCAAAATGATCTGCTACCAGAAATTTTAGCCAAATATCCCCAGTTTGCTAACTGTAGGTAGTAACTAAGTGATTGTAACCTATCCACCGCTGCCCGCTGGATGGGGGGCGGTGTGCAGGACAACCATATCAATTGTGACACTAGCTCTCCACATATGGCATTTGCTTAATTTAGAAACTGTACTTGTGGTCGATCTCGAACTCATGTTGTTGATGTGACGATGTGTTATGAATTTTGTGGCTAGCTCCTCAAGATTGTAACTTGCTTAGATAAATAAATTGTGTGTTCAGTCCCTGAACCCATTATGTGATAAATTAACTAAACTAAAAACTATAGTATGGCGACGAAACCTGAACTGCATAATGTAAAAAGGGATTAACCAGAAAAAGATATAGGTGAAGAATAACACCAGGTAACTGTAAAGCTGCCGCCCAGTTTGGTGGGTGTGGAGCACATGACTGTAAAGCTGCCGCCCAGTTGTGTGGGTGTGGAGCAAGACTAGTAACTGTGCGACTCCTCATAGATGTAAAGTGCCTTGTATAGTGACTGTTGTGAGCCTCTTGTTGAATCACTTGTGACACAAAAGATTACTGATGTGTGTATTTGTGTGGGTGATTAAATATGTATGTGTATGTATATATGTATACGTATGTATATGTACATGTATGCATAAGTATGTGTACATTCTGATCGGGGAGAAAACAAACCAGGAGTGGGGGGACCTTAATTTATTAACTAATGTTTACAGAGCAATTGCTGTACCACAATATCCAAGTAGGCGTGTAACATGGCTGAGTAGCATGCCAGTACTGCAAAGATGCACTAAAGGAAATAAGTCATAGGACATTAACCGTGTCTAGTGCCAGCTAGCCGAAGCAATGTTGCAGTACTCGCAATCAGCTTAAAGCTATAATTAAAACAATGCCAGAGATAATTGAGTGGCACAGCCAGTACAGTATGTATAAAATATATTCTGTGTACACAGAGGGCATAGAATAGTTACTAGTTTCCAGGGGTAACGATATGCTAGTGCCTAGTACATGTAAAGTCTGCAACCCCAAACTTGCACACAAGTGAGCACTTGACATATGGTAAGTAGCGCAACTGCTGTACCACAATATAAGAGAAGGCATGTAACATGTCTGAGTAGAATGCCAGTACTGCAAAGATGCAACTAAGGGAATAAGTCATAGGACATTAACCGTGCCTAGTGGCAGCTAGCCGAAGCAATGTTGCAGTACTCGCAATCAGCTTAATGCTATAATTAAAAACAATGCCAGAGATAATTGAGTGGCACAGCCAGTACAGTATGTAGAAATATATTCTGTATACACAGAGGGCATAGTATAGTTAATAATTTCCAGGGGTAATGATATGCTAGTGCCCAGTACATGTAAAGTCTGCAACCCCAAACTTGCACTACAAGTGAGCACTTGACATATGGTAAGTAGCTGCGGGCAGCCCTAGACTTGGGGATCCGGCGCAGCACCCCCACTCCGCAGGCCAGCGAAGCCGGTCCCCCCTATTTTTAATATTATTATTATTATTATGTGGTTGGTGGGCGACTGGCTCCGGTTTTGCTGAGGTCACTGGAAGCGGTTTTTGCATTTTTACTTCTTCTGTGCATGATTTAAGGAGGACCTTTCTTTTGCACTGAATTTGTTTACCTTCCTACTGTTCTCTTTGTGGGATGGGGGCCGTTAATTTTGCATCCCCGAGAGACTCCTGGGGCTCCCAAACGTCAGGCTATCAGTGAGAATATTTGCCTCAAAACGCGTTCGTTTCCGCCGACAGCCGATGTCAATTCTGGAGGCATATAAGATTTTAGGCTTTATTAGTGTATCTTTGTTAATTATACAATATATCGGCAGGTGCGTAGGCGTCTGCACTCCATGCCCGACAAACTACTGAGCGCTACTATAAAAAACATATGTATCTTCACTTGAGCTATAAATATGTCTATTGTAATGTATTTAAAATGAAGCTCTTGTTTCTATCTTGCTTAAGACATATAAAACATTTGTGTTTATTTACGAATTTACGAGAAATAAACATTGATCTGAGAGTTTTAGTTAGTTTTTAACTAAAACTCTCAGATCAATGTTAGAGAGAGTTGCTCTGTCGTTCAGTCTGTACGTGGTCGGAGCTCCGTAATTTTTAAAGTACATATATCTTCATTAGAACTTTAAATATGTCTATGGTAAAGTGTTTAAAGTGAAGCTTATATGTCTGCTTTTCTTGAGACATATAAAACATATATGTTTATTAACGAATTCACGTGAAATAAACATTGTTCTGAGAGAGAGTTGCTCGGTCGATCGATCTGTCCGGGGTCGGAGCTCGGCTATTATAAAAGTACACGTATCTTCGCTTTAAATTTAAATATGCCCATGGTAAGGTATTTAGAATGAAGCTTATATTTCTATCTTTCTTGTGACATATAAAACTCTTACGTTTATTAAGGAATCTGCGTGAAATAGGCATGGTTCCGAGATGAATGCTGCGGTTTTCGAGCTCGACGCGCGGCAATGTACGCCATACACATCCAGTGGGTGTTATTGGACCCCATACCCATTCTATGGGTGGTTAGAACCCCATACCCATTCTATGGGTGGTTGGAGCCCCATACCCTTCCTGGGGTTGTAGTGGACGCCATACTCATCCTGTGGGTGGTATTGGACCCCATACTCTTCCTGTGGGTGAATGTGATCCCCATAGTCATCCTGTGGGTGGATGTGACCCTCATACCCATCCTGTGGGTGGTATTGGATCCCTTACCCACCTTACAGGTGGATCCCTTACCCACCTTACAGGTGGATCCCTTACCCACCTACAGGTGGATCCTTACCCACTTACAGGTGGTAGTGGACAATATACCCATTCTGTAGTTGGTATAGTAGCCACAATGCCATCCTGTTTGTAGTAGTTTACCCACAGACATTCCATCGTAACATCGTTTTCTGTTAGCGTTCCTACAAAACATCCTTTAAAGATTTGTAGAGCACAAACTATGGTATATAATATTGATTGGTGAAGGACTGTTATTCTATGTAATAATTTTTAGTGCTTATTATAATTTACTAAGAACAACTAATATTTCTGAAAACAAAACTACGAGCCTTCAATAGGAAGTAGCTGATCTGTAATATTCTAAGAGCATGGACAATAGTAGGTAAATTTCACAACCCATGTGGGACCTGAAAACTACAATTTCCTTATAATTGAACCAATCACGACTATTCTGCTATCTACGTTGACGGACGGGTACTGTGAGACGTAAATTGGTACGTGAGAAAGAGTTTGGGCCTTGGAAAAAAAGTAAATAGGAATATATCACATATTTACTAATTCATATTCAACATATGACTTAAGCATTAATGCATT
>WNGS01160020.1:0-10626 GCA_020271785.1 Procambarus virginalis
ACGTCCTCTTGATAAGAGATCAGCTGGATTATCTTTTGTTGGTACATGCAAAATTGAAAGCCTGCGGAAATTTCTTTAATTTCCGAGACGCGATTTTTTACATAGGGAGTCGGACAGTTGTCGTTTCGTACCCATTGTAAAACAGCTTCATTGTCAGACCATATAATGACATCTTTGATGTTCATGGTAGACAAGACTTGTTTGATATGCACAGCTAAGCGTGTGGCTGTTAGCAGTGCTGTTAGTTCCATCTGAGGCAAAGTCCTCTTTTTTAATGGAGCGACTCTGGCCTTAGAGGTGATAAGATATGATTGATTAGAAGTCACTAAGTAAGCACAAGCTCCAAAAGCTTTGGCTGACGAGTCTGCGAATACATGTAGTGTTACTTCATCATTTTCCTCGACTATGTGTCTCGGAAAGATTATCTTGTCGACTAAAGTTTGTTCTTGAGCCATTTCCATCCAAGCTTTTTGTAACTGGAGTGGTAGTGGATCATCCCAACCAACTTTAGACTTCCAAGCTTCTTGCACCAGTAAACGCCACTTGATAGTTAAAGGATTTAGTAGACCAAGTGGGTCAAACACTTTACTAACTTGTGAAAGCAAATCCCTTTTTGTAGCAATGCAATAATTTACTGGCACGGATTTGATCGAGATCGTGTCCGAGATTAAATCCCACTCCATACCTAACACCTTTTGTGATTCTGGTACGTGATATTCAGGGTAATCTCTTGCTATTTGATTATTCAATGTTGCATTATTAGAGGCCCAAGATTGTAGTGGCATGTTGGCACCTTGTAGCTCCTTGTTGGCCTCTTGATATAATTGTAACAGTTCAGTAGTACTGTTAACTGTCCCTTGAAAATTATCTACATATAGATTCTGACTGATTTCAGCCTTATAGGGACTTGATGATTTTTCAGATGAGTATCTAGAGTTGCTTGCAACAGAAATGGACTTGAAGTCGCGCCGAAAAAACTGAGGAAAATCTGAAAGTCACTATAGGACTATTGATATCTTCTGGGTTCTCTACCCATAGAAACTTAGTGAAGTCTCTATCTTCTTCCTGCAAGCCGACTCTTAGAAAGGCCTTACTTATATCTGCTGAATATGCATATTTATTAAGTCTAAACTTCAACAGTATGTCATACAATTTCTGAGTTAGACTTGGACCTGTTTGCAAACAATCATTTAGACTGGTTCCTTGGGGTCCAGATTTAGAGCTACAGTTAAAAACTATCCGTAAAGGAGTTGTTTTTGATTCTCTCATTACAGCCATGTGTGGTAAAAAATGGCCTGTTTGCTTATTGTCGTGTTTCACGACTTCTATGAATTTATTCTGTAATTGTTGAGCTATAATCTCATGATAGAGTTTTAAATGCTCAGGCCTTTTTCTTAGCTTTGCTAATTGAGATTTAAATTGACTATAAGCCATGTGATAATTGGTAGGTAAGGTTTTATGGTTGATTTTCCATGGTAGCCTTACCCAGTACTGTCCATCATGATACTGTACAGTTTCTAAGTACTGATTGTATGCACAGACATCATCAGGACTTGGTTGATCAGGAATTATTCCTATAGCATCAAGTTCCCACAATTGATGTACAGATTCCAATCCATCATCAATCATGTGGGGGATTTTAAGGGGTGATTGATCTTTGCCTAGTCAGGCCATGATTACAGTTTCTGTATGATGTGATTTTTCAGGAGTTGAAGGTTCAAGATCTAGTATAGGTCCTGTCAACAATATGCCTCCTGCTGATTTGAGTATTTTCATACCCATACATTCTTCTGACAGAATGAATTGATGATAATAGTCAGCTCCAATCAGGATTCCGATATCTCCTATGTAATCCGAATCGAGCCGAGGATCTGCTAATTGAATTCCTTTTTCTTTTAGGAATTTAATAGTGGCTGCCAGACCAGTCACTTCCATTTCAGTAGGGATTTTATCAACTACTATGGCTTCGACTGTCCTTTGGGATGTACCCAGGCAGACCATGAGTTGTACTACCGGAAAGGTTCTATGACCTGAACTGGTAAAAAACCCTGATATGGATGTAGATACTTGCTTTGAAGATTTAAGTTGTAAATCTTCTGCCATCTTTTTACTGATGAAGGTTTTCTGTGAACCCTGATCAAAAAAGCCTCTAGTTTGAATACAAACTCCTTCATTACACAGTTTTAGCTGTGCTGTAGGCAATATGGCAGTTGTAACAATTTCTGTATCTGAGGCATTGACATTACTCATTACTGTACAGAATTGTACTGCTGTTGTGGTATCATCTTTTGGCTTTGCCTGAGATGAAGATTGATTATTGGAAGCAAGTGATCTGGATTGAGTGTTGATATCACCACAGAGTGCTGTGTGATGTACACTTTTATTACAATATTGGCAGTTCTGCAATTGAGTGTTACACTCACTTGTATCGTGCTTCCGTAGACAACGGATGCACCTGTTCAGAGATTTCAGTCGATTGATTCGACTGGCACGGCCTTCATAAACTGTGCATTGATAAATGCTATGTGCTTCTTGACAGAATAAGCATCTTGGGGCACTTGCTGCTCCTTTTGTCTTATCTGTCTTGGGAGCTTGATTTCCTACAGTTCTGTTAACTGTGGAGGATATAGCATAAGAGCCAACATTACTCTTTTTCCACTTTGCAGAAGAGGAGTTTTGTTGCCTTGATTTTGGACTGCCAGTTTGGACATTTTTGTTTTTGTCCGTGGATTCACTTTTAGTGATTTTTTCTTGAGATCTAAGTTTTCCTCGGCTTCGTAATCTTTGTACGTAAGCTCGAAGTCCATCAAAGATTTGGCTTTGTGATAAGATGTTGTTACAAGTATGTAACACCTGTAGGTAAGTAATTACATGCAAGTAGGTCATACAAGCATGTAACACTTGTACTCCTCCAAGGATTTCCTTAAAGGATGAATAGTATCTGTAATAATGTGTATCTACATTATTCATGATGTGATGAAGCATTTTGCTTTTTATTTTCTCGGCTTTGCCTTTTCTATTAAGTAAGTCTCTTTGAGACGCTTGATTGCCTTCAGATTTTCTGAGGCTGCTTTCACTCCAGTGAAAGCATGAGATTAGATGATCAAGACTATATTCTTGGATTAAGATAGTTATCTTAGATGGATGATAATATTTGTATTGACATTGTCAATGGGCTGTTAGCCTTTCAGATTGTGATGTGAGATTAAGATTGGTCTTAATCCCCAATGGTAGACTATTGTAGCCAAGTGATGATGACATTTGTCTATCACCTGATTTAAATGGTCTGTAGGCTTTAGATTCAAGTGATTTTTTAGACACTTTGTGTCCTTTTCTTTTTCAGTAGCTGGTGGAATACTGTTAGTCATTTTGACCTTTTCCGAGTTTCGGAGATTCCGAGATATTTTCTTTTTTCTGATAAATATTTGTGATGTTAATGAGTTTTGATAAATGAGCTTTCCTGTCTACTTAGGTAATGATTCCAAAGATCGTCCTTCATTTCCTCCCTGGAATCTGGTTGTAGCAGGTGTTCAATTATCAAAAGTACTGTGATAATTTGATTTGTGACCCGAATGCACCAAGTTGGTAAATCCTGTAATAATTTTTTAAAAATAGTAAATGTCACTATTTTTGCAAAGTTATTACAAGATCTGTTACCCTAACAGTTGCTTGATAAAATACAGTAGAATGCCTACTGGTTTTACCTGTAATAGGGTTTGATATAGTTGATTATGGATAATATGTAATGAAAGGCTCATACAGTGATAAAAATTCTTTTTTAAAGAATATTATGTAATGAGCAGCACTGAAAATCAGTTGATTAGAGATAATGTTAGATAATACACTTAAATATGTATGTATGTTACCACAAGTGAGGTAGATAATAGTATATATGATTAATATGCAGTTGTCTTTGACACTGATAGATTAAGTACTGTGGTTTCTTAACACAGCACAATATTAATATATGAATGCTTACTAGTTAATGGATATGGTGGCTTAAGCCACTGCAAACAATTTGTTTACTTAGATATATAGCTATGATAAATATTGGCTGATAGCTAGGTTAGGCTAGAATATGTAAAAATTATTCCAATGCAAAATCAAGAAGTTTCTTATGTATTTGCTGGAATAATATAGTCTAGTTTATAGACTATCTAGGTTTAAAGGACCAATAATTATCTAGTTTCTAGACTATCTAGGTTCGAAGGACCAAAAATGTGGGAAAAACCTGCTGTGATTGATATAAGAGGAGACTACCAGGGACTTGTACTGAACTAAATTAAAAAATTACTGTATGCAAATTAATTCAACTAAAATCTCTAGCTAGGGTCGTAAATCCTAGCTCCTCTTTTCCTAATGACAGATAATGGGCTGTAAGGGGCAGGTGGGGTGAGTGAATTAGTTGATAGGTTGATTGCAGTTCCACGTCCACCTGCCAACAGGTATCTCACATCAGCTTGTATTTTATACAAGGATAAGATTTTATAAATTCAGTTATATAACTGAACACTGGCTCTGTTTAAATCAGAGATTTAAACATACACAGTCTAGCCTAGCACCTTAGCAATTAACAGCCAATACATTTATACTATAAACAACTTAAATTGTAAATTGTAAAGTATGATAAATGACCTAATGTATGGTCTGAGTACTGTTACTGAGTACTAAAATATATTCAATTAAATGAACTTATATGATTACTTAAAAAATAACTAAGCAAGCAATTGTTAACTTAATTTATATATTCAAGTATATGCAATGTATATGATCAATGTATATGATTAAATACAGTCAGCTTGTTGAATCTCTTCCTACACTCTGGACACTCATGATTATTCGTTTACTTATTGTGACAATCTTCTCTGACACTGGACACTCATGAGGTTCAGAGCTTGGATAAGATTCTGCTGTACCACAATATTAATAATAAACTCACAGAAATATGAGGCGTTGCCTCGCCTTTTTACCGACTATCAGTCTTATAGAATATTAATGTTATACTAGCTTTAATTGGCCAACTAATACGCTACAGTAATAACATTCAATAAACTTAGCTGAAGCCGGGTGCCTGTCTGACAAGTGTGCCAGACTGAAGAACTCTCTTGGCGAGTTTAGGCACGATATTTTAGATTACAGCGTTGCTGTTTTGACGTACGAGTAGCGTTGCTGTTGACGTACGAGTAGCGTTGCTACGGGATTGGACTGCGTTGCAGAAGATAACAATGAAGATTAGGGATGAGATTAGGGATGAAGGTGGAGACCGCGTCACTAAATGCTCCACTTCACTCTTATTTTACATAAATGTTCTAGGATTTTCCTTGTTGATATATTGTCCAGGTACTCCCCCAGTTCTAGAGAGTGTTCACTGGTGATAATGATATTAGATAAGGTGTCCAGCTGAAAATGTTCGCTAAGGGACCGTCACGTGTACACTGTTGTGTAAACATACGTTCTGCCCGCGGGCTGTGGTGGGCGCTTCTCTCCCGAGATGCCTCCCCCATCCCCCTTGAAAAAGGGGTTACTTACAATGAATATTGATTGATTATTTTTACAGTCTAGACTTATGATTGAGATAAGATGTGATTATAATAAAATATGATATAGGATTTAAAGATTATAAGTAGTACTTGATAATACCACTGACTCTTAATAAGGATTCGATTTTATCTCTACCGGATACTACGTCATGTTCCAATAAATTTTTAATTAACAAATCCTTCTAGAAGCTTCTGGATCCTTGAGAGATCATGCACAAAGTCACGTAGGCATCTATAGGGCCCTATGGCGTACGTGATCATAGTGGCATCATCTAGGATCAAGCTATATATAATGAATCTATTGTGATTCTGATATGATTCTGATTTGATATAGATATGATATAGATATGATTTGATATGATATTGATATGATATAGAAATAATACATTTCTTAGATGATTATTAGATATGGTGGGTAAAAATTTCCCACAGTGGGGAACTTATAAGTCTGACAACGACAGCTTCAAACCGAGATAAACTAGGACGAGAGGACGTAAATGGAATCTAGAAACGCAAGTGAGCCGAAAACATAATAAGATTGATCAACAGGTGGAAGGTTGTGAAAGAATCTGTTGTGGGAGGCACCTTCTTCCACAACTTTAAGGCCAGATTCGACAAGGATTTTGAACGTCAGAATAGATAAATTTACAGTAATAGATACAAGAAGGGCAGCAAGGCGGGGCATCTAGACCTCACTTCCCCGTCGTCCACGACAGGTAAGTACAAAGGCACACACAGCCACGCACATCACTCCTCTCCACTCAATATTTAAAAGAAAGGACTCGATGACAAAAGGATATTCCTTTGATAACGGAGAATGTTCAATATTTTAGCAATAATCTCAGATGTAATTGCAATATTATGAATAACTGTAATGCTAAAAATATCACAAAAGTTAAAACTTCAGGCAAAGCTGCTACTGAACCTCAGCGCGCGTTACAGTATATTCTTGTAACAGAGAACACGGCGGCTCCTCCTCGCAGCCCCTTCCGTAAGAACAACGACCGAACACTACGTGAAATTAATCAAATTCTCACTCACACTTTCTCCCGACACGCAGATCCACCCTCCCCCTTGGCACAAACATATCCACCCATCTACACAAACACACACGACTCACTAGAGATACATAACCCCTCCCCCCTCACATACACAGCCACCCCATACATAACCCTCCCCACACACATACACAACCACTCACACATATATAACGCCTCCCCGTCACACATAGCCACCTACACATACATAACCCCTCCCCACACACATACACAACCACCCACACATACATATATAACGCCTCCCCGTCACACATAGCCACCCACACATACATAACCTCTCCCCACACACATACACAGCCCTTCCCCCACTCATACACAGCCCCCCATCCCACACACATACACATTGAACTTGTTCAATAAATCCCTGAACTATATGTTTAACAGATCTCTCACCCTGCCCATGGAGGACAGAAGAAAATGTATATGTGCTGGTTAGCATTGTAAATGTGTGGCCACGTCTGTGGTAGAAAATAATAATAAAAAAACTCCTCATATACAACCCTCCCCCCCCCCACACGCCCTTATATATTACATAGAAGGCAGAAAAGGTCGGAGGCAAGCGACTGGTGGCAAGACATCAAGCTGAAGGAGCACCAGGACACGTTCACTTGCTTTATAAACACAGAGGACCTCCGTGGCAAGACAGTCTGCACCTAACACTCTCCCGTCCTCCTCTCCATTTGTTGACAAGCCGACATCGGGCCGACGCTGGTGATTGATTTGTCGCCCTTCTCACTCCGGCAGCTCCCACTTGTCGCGTCTGTCCTTATCTGTCCACACTGATTCTGTCCTGGACGCGTCTGTCCTTAGAACTGTCCTCGATCCGTCTGGCCGTCGAGCACCTGTCCACCTCCCGTCTGCTCTTGAAGCAAAGATCTCCCAAAAAACTGATCCCAAACCATATTCACTGAGACAAGAGGGCCCCCGTGAGACAAGAGGGCCCCGTGAGACAAGAGGGGCCCCCGTGAGACAAGAGGGCCCCGTGAGACAAGAGGGCCCTCGTGAGACAAGAGGGCCCTCGTGAGACAAGAGGACCCCCGTGAGACAAGAGGGCCCCCCGTGAGACAAGAGGGGCCTCGTGAGACAAGAGCGCCCCCCGTGAGACAAGAGGGCCCCCGTGAGACAAGGGGCCCTCGTGAGACAAGAGCGCCCCCCGTGAGACAAGAGCGCCCCCGTGAGACAAGAGGGCCCCCGTGAGACAAGAGGGCCCCCGTGAGACAAGAGGGCCCCCGTGAGACAAGAGCGCCCCCCGTGAGACAAGAGGGCCCCCCGTGAGACAAGAGGGCCCTCGTGAGACAAGAGCGCCCCCCGTGAGACAAGAGGGCCCCCGTGAGACAAGAGGGGCCCTCGTGAGACAAGAGCGCCCCCCGTGAGACAAGAGGGCCCTCGTGAGACAAGAGGGCCCCCCGTGAGACAAAGAGGGCCCTCGTGAGACAAGAGGGGCCCTCGTGAGACAAGAGGGGGCCCTCGGGAGACAAGAGGGGGCCCTCGTGAGACAAGAGGGGCCCTCGTGAGACAAGAGGGGGCCCTCGTGAGACAAGAGGGGGCCCTCGTGAGACAAGATGGGCCCTCGTGAGACAAGAGGGGCCCTCGTGAGACAAGAGGGGCCCTCGTGAGACAAGAGGGGGCCCTCGTGAGACAAGAGGGGGCCCTCGTGAGACAAGAGGGGCCCTCGTGAGACAAGAGGGGGCCTCGTGAGACAAGAGGGGGCCCTCGTGAGACAAGAGCGCCCCCCGTGAGACAAGAGCGCCCCCCGTGAGACAAGAGGCCCCCGTGAGACAAGAGGGCCCCCGTGAGACAAGAGGGGCCCCTGTGAGACAAGAGCGCCCCCGTGAGACAAGAGGGGCCCTCGTGAGACAAGAGCGCCCCCCGTGAGACAGAGGGCCCCGTGAGACAAGAGGGCCCCCGTGAGACAAGAGCGCCCCCCGTGAGACAAGAGGGGCCCTCGTGAGACAAGAGGGGGCCCTCGTGAGACAAGAGGGGCCCTCGTGAGAAAGAGGGGCCCTCGTGAGACAAGAGGGGCCCTCGTGAGACAAGAGGGGCCCTCGTGAGACAAGAGGGGCCCTCGTGAGACAAGAGGGGCCCTCGTCTCGTGAGACAAGAGGGCCCCCGTGAGACAAGAGGACCCCCGTGAGACAAGAGGGGGCCCCCGTGAGACAAGGGGGCCCCCGTGAGACAAGAGGGGCCCTCGTGAGACAAGAGGACCCCCGTGAGACAAGAGGGGGCCCTCGTGAGACAAGAGGGGCCCTCGTGAGACAAGAGGGGCCCTCGTGAGACAAGAGGGGGCCCTCGTGAGACAAGAGGGGCCCCCGTGAGACAAGAGGGGGGCCTCGTGAGACAAGAGGGGCCCCCGTGAGACAAGAGGGGCCCTCGTGAGACAAGAGGGGCCCCTCGTGAGACAAGAGGGGGGCCTCGTGAGACAAGAGGGGCCCTCGTGAGACAAGAGGGGCCCTCGTGAGACAAGAGGGGCCCCTCGTGAGACAAGAGGGGCCCTCGTGAGACAAGAGGGGCCCTCGTGAGACAAGAGGGGCCCTCGTGGGACAAGAGGGGCCCTCGTGAGACAAGAGGGGCCCCTCGTGAGACAAGAGGGGCCCTCGTGAGACAAGAGGGGCCCCCGTGAGACAAGAGCGCCCCCCGTGAGACAAGAGGGGGGCCCTCGTGAGGACAAGAGGGGCCCTCGTGAGACAAGAGCGCCCCCCGTGAGACAAGAGGGGGCCCTCGTGAGACAAGAGGGGGCCCTCGTGAGACAAGAGGGGCCCCCCGGAGACAAGAGGGCCCCGTGAGACAGAGGCCCCCCGTGAGACAAGAGGGGCCCCCGTGAGACAAGAGGGGCCCCTCGTGAGCACAAGAGGGGCCCTCGTGAGACAAGAGGGGCCCTCGTGAGACAAGAGGGGCCCCGTGAGACAAGAGGGGCCCTCGTGAGACAAGAGGACCCCCGTGAGACAAGAGGGGGCCCTCGTGAGACAAGAGGGGCCCTCGTGAGACAAGAGCGCCCCCCGTGAGACAAGAGGGGCCCTCGTGAGACAAGAGGACCCCCGTGAGACAAGAGGGGGCCCTCGGGAGACAAGAGGGTCACTCGTGAGACAAGACGGGCCCTCGTGAGACAAGAGTGGCCTCGTGAGACAAGAGGGGCCCTCGTGAGACAAGAGGGCCCCCCGTGAGACAAGAGGGGCCCCCGTGAGACAAGAGGACCCCCGTGAGACAAGAGGGGGCCCTCGTGAGACAAGAGGGGCCCTCGTGAGACAAGAGGCGCCCTCGTGAGACAAGAGGGGCCCTCGTGAGACAAGCGGGGCCCTCGTGAGACAAGAGGGGCCCTCGTGAGACAAGGGGCCCCCCGTGAGACAAGAAGGGCCCTCGTGAGACAAGAGGGGCCCCCGTGAGACAAGAGCGCCCCCCGTGAGACAAGAGCGCCCCCCCGTGAGACAAGAGGGGCCCTCGTGAGACAAGATGGGCCCTCGTGAGACAAGAGGGGCCCTCGTGAGACAAGAGGCGCCCTCGTGAGACAAGAAGGGCCCTCGTGAGACAAGAGGGGCCCCTGAGCCACATAACGGGACAAATAACGTAAAAATCCAGCCTCCTAACCTAGCCAGAAACGTGGGAACCCAAGCAACCCACCAAACCTCTCGAGTCTGATGCATAGAAAACGTACATGTTTGTGAGCCGTTACTTATATAGTAGGCTACATTTATAACGTTGGTTACCATAACATAAAAAACGGGAAGCATGAAGAGCCTACCAACAGAAAGCAAATATTTTTATTCACTGTCCAGCAGTATAGGCAACAAGGAGCATTCAGAGTGAAGACATCACTGACACACTTGTTGCTTTGAAGACATCAAAGCCACAAGCAAGGAGAGTGTCTCAAGGACATCGCGTGCAACATAGCAAGTAGTCACTCAAGATGATTGTTATTATATTAATAAAGTAGTGAAGAACAACAAGAGTACAACCAGCCCTCACAACCCACCACAACACCACTACAACACCGATAAAACAACACAAGGCAACACTACACTACAGATACCACC
>WNGS01160021.1:3897-17943 GCA_020271785.1 Procambarus virginalis
GTGGTGCTGGAGGGTCCAGGTGGTGGTGCTGGAGGGTCCAGGTGGTGGTGCTGGAGGGTCCAGGTGGGGTGTAGGAGGGTCCAGGTGGTGGTGCTGGAGGGTCCAGGTGGGGGTGCTGGAGGGTCCAGGTGGTGGTGCTGGAGGGTCCAGGTGGTGGTGCAGGAGGGTCCAGGTGGTGGTGCTGGAGGGTCCAGGTGGGGTGCTGGAGGGTCCAGGTGGGGTGCTGGAGGGTCCAGGTGGGAGTGCTGGAGGGTCCAGGTGGGGTGCTGGAGGGTCCAGGTGGTGGTGCTGGAGGGTCCAGGTGGGGGTGCTGGAGGGTCCAGGTGGTGGTGCTGGAGGGTCCAGGTGGGGGTGCTGGAGGGTCCAGGTGTGGTGCTGGAGGGTCCAGGTGGGGGTGCTGGAGGGTCCAGGTGGTGGTGCTGGAGGGTCCAGGTGGTGGTGCTGGAGGGTCCAGGTGGTGGTGCTGGAGGGTCCAGGTGGTGGTGCTGGAGGGTCCAGGTGGTGGTGCTGGAGGGTCCAGGTGGTGGTGCTGGAGGGTCCAGGTGGTGGTGCTGGAGGGTCCAGGTGGTGGTGCTGGAGGGTCCAGGTGGTGGTGCTGGAGGGTCCAGGTGGTGGTGCTGGAGGGTCCACGAGGGGGTGCTGGAGGGTCCAGGTGGTGGTGCTGGAGGGTCCAGGTGGGGGTGCTGGAGGGTCCACGTGGGGTGCTGGAGGGTCCAGGTGGTGGTGCTGGAGGGTCAGGTGGGGGTGCTGGAGGGTCCAGTGGGGGTGCTGGAGGGTCCAGGTGGTGGTGCTGGAGGGTCCAGGTGGTGGTGCTGGAGGGTCAGGTGGTGGTGCGGAGGGTCCAGGTGGTGGTGCTGGAGGGTCCAGGTGGGGGTGCTGGAGGGTCCAGGTGGTGGTGCGGAGGGTCCAGGTGGTGGTGCTGGAGGGTCCAGGTGGTGGTGCTGGAGGGTCCAGGTGGGGGTGCTGGAGGGTCCAGGTGGTGGTGCTGGAGGGTCCAGGTGGTGGTGCTGGAGGGTCCAGGTGGGGGTGCTGGAGGGTCCAGGTGGTGGTGCTGGAGGGTCCAGGTGGGGTGCTGGAGGGTCCAGGAGGGGGTGCTGGAGGGTCCAGGTGGTGGTGCTGGAGGGTCCAGGTGGTGGTGCTGGAGGGTCCAGGTGGGGTGCTGGAGGGTCCAGGTGGTGGTGCTGGAGGGTCCAGGTGGGGTGCTGGAGGGTCCAGGTGGTGGTGCTGGAGGGTCCAGGTGGGGGTGCTGGAGGGTCCAGGTGGTGGTGCTGGAGGGTCCAGGTGGGGTGCTGGAGGGTCCAGGTGGTGGTGCTGGAGGGTCCAGGTGGGGGTGCTGGAGGGTCCAGGTGTGGTGCTGGAGGGTCCAGGTGGTGGTGCTGGAGGGTCCAGGTGGTGGTGCTGGAGGGTCCAGGTGGGGTGCTGGAGGGTCCAGGTGGTGTGCTGGAGGGTCCAGGGGGGGTGCTGGAGGGTCCAGGTGGTGTGCTGGAGGGTCCAGGTGGTGGTGCTGGAGGGTCCAGGTGGTGGTGCTGGAGGGTCCAGGTGGTGGTGCTGGAGGGTCCAGGTGGGGTGCTGGAGGGTCCAGGTGGTGGTGCTGGAGGGTCCAGGTGGTGGTGCTGGAGGGTCCAGGTGGTGGTGCTGGAGGGTCCAGGTGGGGGGTGCTGGAGGGTCCAGGTGGTGGTGCTGGAGGGTCCAGGTGGTGGTGCTGGAGGGTCCAGGTGGGGTGCTGGAGGGTCCAGGGGGGTGCTGGAGGGTCCAGGTGGTGGTGCTGGAGGGTCCAGGTGGGTGTGCTGGAGGGTCCAGGTGGGGTGCTGGAGGGTCCAGGTGGTGGTGCTGGAGGGTCCAGGTGGTGGTGCTGGAGGGTCCAGGTGGGGGTGCTGGAGGGTCCAGGTGGTGGNCTGTATGTATGTTTCAGATCCTCATTTTTGCCGTACCTGAGTACCTGAAATTTATCACTGTTAAACATCATATTATTTTCTGCTGCCCAATCGAAAACTTTGTTGACATCTGTTTGTAGTTTTTCAATGTCTTCAGCAGAGGTAATTTTCATGCTGATTTTTGTGTCATCTGCGAAGGATGACACGAAGCTGTGACGTGTATTTTGTCTATATCAGATATGAGAATAAGGAACAGTAGCGGCATGCAAGGACTGTACCTTGAGGTACAGAGCTTTAACATCGCTTGGACTCGATTTTATCTGATTGACTGTTACTCTTTGTGTTCTGTTCGACAGGAAATGAGTATCCAGCGTCCTACTTTTCCAGTTATTCCCATTGACCTCATTTTGTGAGCTATCACCCCATGGTCACATTTGTCGAAAGCCTTTGCAAAGTCTGTGTATACAACATCTGCATTTTGCTTTTCTTCTAGGGCTTCTGTGATTTTGTCATAGTGGTTGAGTAACTGTGACAGACAGGATCTTCCCGCTCTAAATCCATGTTGTCCTGGATTGTGCAATTCATTGTTTTCCATAAAACTAGAAATTTGATTCCTAATCACTCTTTCAAACACTTTTATTATGTGTGATGTTAGTGCAACTGGCCTATAATTTTTTGCCAAGGCTTTACTCCCCCCTTGTGCAACGGAGCTATATCTGCAGATTTAAGTGCTGCTGGTATCTCCCCTGTATCCAGGCTCTTTCTCCATATTACGCTGAGTGCTCTCGCTACTGGTACTTTACATTTCTTTATGAATATTGAATTCCATGAGTCAGGCCCAGGGGCTGAGTGCATGGGCATATTGTCAATTTCTCTTTCAAAGTCTTCCGAGTTTGTGGTAATATCCGTTATATTATCTGCAGCTTGAATGTCATTCATAAAGAAGCTGTCTGGGTCATCAACTTTCATGTTGTTAATTGGTGTGCTAAACATAGCCTCATACTGGCTTCTTAGAATTTCACTAATCTCTTTGTTGTCCTCTGTGTACGTACCTTCATTTGTAATTAACGGTCCAATACTGGTCGAGGTTTTGGATTTTGATTTAGCGTATGTGAAAAAATATTTCGGATTTTTCCTTATCTCTTGTATAGCTCTCTGTTCCAATTCCATTTCCTCAGACTCATATGATCGCTTCAACGTTTGTTCGATTTCTTCGATCTCCCTGCTTAGGCTTATTTTCCTTGCTTGTGATAGTTGTGTCTGCCGAAGCATTTCCGTAATTTTTTTCCTTCTCCTGTACAGTCGTCTGCGTTCTCTTTCTAGAGTGTTCCTCTTTCTGCCCCTCACCGGCACGTGCTTCAAGCAGACCTTGTAAGCTTCAGCTGTCAGTTGAGCTATTCCCTGTGTGGGAGTTTTGTCGCTTAAGACCGTCTCCCATTGAATGGTTGAAAGGTCTACATTTATTTTTCCCAGTCAATCCTCTTATTGTTGAAATTGAATTGATTGAATATTCCTTCTCGCTTGTTGGGTCTCTTAGATCTACTACCGTTATTTATGCTAGTTCGCACTTCAATGAGCTTATGGTCTGAGTATGAAGTATCTGAGATTGTTATGTCTCTGATTAGTTCATCATTGTTTGTGAATAACAAGTCTAGTGTGTTTTCGTTCCTAGTTGGTTCTGTAATCTGTTGATTGAGCGAGAATTTGTCACAGAATCTCAAAAGTTCTCTGACCTGTGGCTGGTTATTTCCCGGGTCATTCCCTGCTATGATATTTGTGTTTGCCATTCTCCATCTTAGACTCGGTAAATTGAAATCTCCAAGGAAGATAATATCTGGAGCTGGGTTTGCTAGGTCATCAAGTATGTTCTCTATTTTGTGCATCTGCTCTGTGAATTCCTCAACCGTTGTATCTGGCGGTTTATATATTAAAATAATAATTAGGTTTAGTTTCTCTACCTTAATTCCAAGTACCTCTACCACCTCATTAGTTGAGTTTAGTAGTTCTGTGCATACCAGGTCCTCTTTAATATACAGACCTACTCCCCCATTTGACCTAGTTTTTCTATCACATCTGTATAAATTATAATTTGGAATCCAGATTTCACCATCCATGTAATCTTTTGTATGAGTTTCCGTGAATGCCCCAAATATGGAGTTTGACTCTAATAGGAGACCATTTATGAACTTGACTTTATTTCTTGACTTTGGCTTTAGACCTTGAATGTTTGCAAAAATGAATGATTGTCCATATTGTGTGTCACTTCTGGAAGGTTTTGGTGGTTCTCCCTCCTCTCTACCCTGACCCAGGGTGTGTTGTTGTGGCAATGGTTTGTCCAGTTTTGGAAGTGATATTGGGGAGTGTGGTAGTCTCTGTGTAGTTGGGGGGTGTAGTATGTGTGGGCTTGATGACGAAATGTAGTCCAGTCTCGGGCATTTCCCCCTCTCCATCCGTACTCCTGCCACGTTTCTGCCTGTCTGTTTCTCCCTCTGTTTCTGCCTGCCTCTAAAAAATGTTCAGGGCTATTATATTGGACTTCCTCTCTTATATAGCGCTGTGTACCTCTGACGTGGAAATCGGGGCAATGAAGATCGTAGCATTTCCTCTCATTAACTGAGAGTTTGCATAGCTTAGGGTGAAAATATCTACACTCAGTATCAAAACGACATCTGCCTTTCCCTAACCAGTTCCGGCATTTCCGTGGGTGCATGAATGAGCATTCCGTGCCTCTGGGCCCATATCTGCACTGTCCTTTTGCATAATACCTGCAAATATTTTCATCTGTGATTGCATTATTCTTGTTTGTATCCGTGTACGACTTGGCTACCTCTGTGATTTTTGTTCCAACTTTCTCGTTTCTGCATTTATTCTCGGTATTACCCTTATCTTTCGCCTTGTTGCTTTCGTCTTTCTCATTCGTCTCATTTTTTATCTCCTTATTCATATCACCAGTTTGCTCTACAATATTGCCTTCATTTTTGTGTACCTCGACGCTATGTCCTTCTACATTGCTACTTTGACTCTCTAAATTCTCAATCCCTGGGTTGTGCTCAGAGTTCGTTGCTGTCTTTATATACTCTGCATATATTTCTGGTAGTTTTTGTGTGAATTGTAGCCTGTGTACTTCAGGAATGTCATTCATTAGTTTGGCAATGTTTTCCCACACCTGTCTGTCACTTTCACAGATCCAGTAGGTACCTTCCCGGTTTGCATATTGTGTAGGTAATCCTGTACAACTCAGGTGAAATCTTATGTTACAAATATTACATACAATGCCTACAACAGTCTTCCGAAGTGCCTTATTGCAGCCTCCACACACCTCCATGTTGGGTTTGTGATGTTATAATATTATATGCATATATTTATAATATTATATATATGTATATATAATATGTATACAGTATATTTATAATATTACATATGTTTATTTGTTAAAGTTTATGTGGGGGTACTTATCGCCTTGTGGAGAAAATATGGTCCTCTTGGGACCGTATAGTTGACCGTTGTTGTCCCAGGTCGGGGGCAGGATGTCACCGGTTGCCAGTTACTTGATTTATACACTGATTATTTGCCTGTATTTTCCTAAGGGAATTTCTGCTTTCTTCCGGCTTACAATGTTATTAACTTACTCTATTACTAGTTCCTAAACCTACTTGCCCATATTACAGTATATATTGCTGGTATATTATCACTGAGGGAGTATACTGTTACTGAGGGACGTCCCCTACACTGTGTAGGCCTCGTGGCTGTGGTGTAAACACAAGTGTGATGCCTCCTCCACAACTTTACATTTATACTTTTTCTATGAACAATTCTCTAACACTATTCACTAATTTATATGTTATGTTACACGTTCCACTTCACTGTTCACCGTATCACTGCTCGCTATATTTGATATATATCGCTTTTGCCTGTACACATGAGCCTGGTGGCACTGGCTCACCACGTGGGACCACGTTTATTCTGTATTTAACTCAAAGTTCCATTTTTAATTTCTGTATTCAACTTTCCTACGGGTCACTATGCACTGGGTGATCACTGTGGCCGTAATCCATAGTTGTAATCCTAAAAAAGCCCGGTTTATTCCAGTGTTTTCACGGAGCGCGACGACGACACGTCTGTCCCCTAACCCGCGAACCCGCGAACCCACCAGGTGCCAGGTGGGGGTGCTGGAGGGTCCAGGTGGGGGAGTTTGAGGTTCCAGGTGATGGTGCCGGAGGGTCCAGGTGGTGGTGTTGGAGGGTCCAGTTGGTGGTGCTGGAGGGTCCAGGTGGGGTGCTGGAGGGTCCAGGTGCCAGGTGGGGGGTGCTGGAGGGTCCAGGTGCCAGGTGGGTGTGCTGGAGGTTCCAGGTGCCAGGTGGGGGTGCTGGAGGGTCCAGTTGGTGGTGCTGGAGGGTCCATGTGGTGGTGCTGGAGGGTCCAGGTGAGGGTGCCGGAGGGTCCAGGTGGTGGTGCTGGAGAGTCCAGGTGGGGGTGCTGGAGGGTCCAGGTGGGGGAGTTTGAGGGTCCAGGTGAGGGTGCCGGAGGGTCCAGGTGGTGGTGTTAGAGGGTCCAGTTGGTGGTGCTGGAGGGTGTAGGTGTTGGTGCTGGAGGGTCCAGGTGGTGGTGCTGGAGGGTCCAGGTGAGGGCGCTGGAGGGTCCAGGTGGGGGTGCTGGAGGGGTCCAGGTGGGGCTGCTAGAGGGTCCAGGTGGTGATGCTGGATGGTCCAGGTGGTGGTGCTGGAGGGTCCAGGTGGTGGTGCTGGAGGGTCCAGGTGGTGGTGCTGGAGGGTCCAGGTAGGGGTGCTGGAGGGTCCAGGTGGTGGTGCTGGAGGGTCCAGGTGGGGGTGCTGGAGGTCCAGGTGGGGGTGCTGGAGGGTCCAGGTGGTGGTGCTGGAGGGTCCAGGTGGGGGTGTTGGAGGGTCCAGGTGGTGGTGCTGGAGGGTCCAGGTGGGGTGCTGGAGGGTCCAGGTGGGGGTGTTGGAGGGTCCAGGTGGGGGTGGCGGAGGGTCCAGGCGGTGGTGCTGGAGGGTCCAGGTGGGGGTGCTGGAGGGTCCAGGTGGGGGTACTGGAGGGTCCAGGTGGTGGTGCTGGAGGGTCCAGGTGGGTGGTGCTGGAGGGTCCAGGTGGGGTGCTGGAGGGTCCAGGTGGGGGTGGCGGAGGGTCCAGGTGGTGGTGCTGGAGGGTCCAGGTGGGGTGCTGGAGGGTCCAGGTGGTGGTGCTGGAGGGTCCAGGTGGTGGTGCTGGAGGGTCCAGGTGGTGGTGCTGGAGGGTCCAGGTGGGGTGCTGGAGGGTCCAGGTGGTGGTGCTGGAGGGTCCAGGTGGGGTGCTGGAGGGTCCAGGTGGTGGTGCTGGAGGGTCCAGGTGGGGTGCTGGAGGGTCCAGGTGGGGGGTGCTGGAGGGTCCAGGTGGGGTGCTGGAGGGTCCAGGTGGTGGTGCTGGAGGGTCCAGGTGGTGGTGCTGGAGGGTCCAGGTGGGGTGCTGGAGGGTCCAGGTGGGGGTGCTGGAGGGTCCAGGTGGTGGGCTGGAGGGTCCAGGTGGGGGTGCTGGAGGGTCCAGGTGGTGGTGCTGGAGGGTCCAGGTGGTGGTGCTGGAGGGTCCAGGTGGTGGTGCTGGAGGGTCCAGGTGGTGGTGGAGGGTCCAGGTGGTGGTGCTGGAGGGTCCAGGTGGGGTGCTGGAGGGTCCAGGTGGTGGTGCTGGAGGGTCCAGGTGGGGTGCTGGAGGGTCCAGGTGGTGGTGCTGGAGGGTCCAGGTGGGGTGCTGGAGGGTCCAGGTGGTGGTGCTGGAGGGTCCAGGTGGTGGTGCTGGAGGGTCCAGGTGGTGGTGCTGGAGGGTCCAGGTGGTGGTGCTGGAGGGTCCAGGTGGTGGTGCTGGAGGGTCCAGGTGGGGGTGCTGGAGGGTCCAGGTGTGGTGCTGGAGGGTCCAGGTGGTGGTGCTGGAGGGTCCAGGTGGTGGTGCTGGAGGGTCCAGGTGGTGGTGCTGGAGGGTCCAGGTGGGGTGCTGGAGGGTCCAGGTGGGGTGCTGGAGGGTCCAGGTGGGGGTGCTGGAGGGTCCAGGTGGGGGTGCTGGAGGGTCCAGGTGGGGGTGCTGGAGGGTCCAGGTGGTGGTGCTGGAGGGTCCAGGTGGGGTGCTGGAGGGTCCAGGTGGTGGTGCTGGAGGGTCCAGGTGGTGGTGCTGGAGGGTCCAGGTGGTGGTGCTGGAGGGTCCAGGTGGTGGTGCTGGAGGGTCCAGGTGGTGGTGCTGGAGGGTCCAGTGGTGGTGGTGCTGGAGGGTCCAGGTGGTGGTGCTGGAGGGTCCAGGTGGTGGTGCTGGAGGGTCCAGGTGGTGGTGCTGGAGGGTCCAGGTGGTGGTGCTGGAGGGTCCAGGTGGTGGTGCTGGAGGGTCCAGGTGGTGGTGCTGGAGGGTCCAGGTGTGGTGCTGGAGGGTCCAGGTGGTGGTGCTGGAGGGTCCAGGTGGTGGTGCTGGAGGGTCCAGGTGGTGGTGCTGGAGGGTCCAGGGGGTGGTGCTGGAGGGTCCAGGTGGGGGTGCTGGAGGGTCCAGGTGGGGTGCTGGAGGGTCCAGGTGGTGGTGCTGGAGGGTCCAGGTGTGGGGCTGGAGGGTCCAGGTGGTGGTGCTGGAGGGTCCAGGTGGTGGTGCTGGAGGGTCCAGGTGGTGGTGCTGGAGGGTCCAGGTGGTGGTGCTGGAGGGTCCAGGTGGTGGTGCTGGAGGGTCCAGGTGGTGGTGCTGGAGGGTCCAGGTGTGGGTGCTGGAGGGTCCAGGTGGTGGTGCTGGAGGGTCCAGGTGGGGGTGCTGGAGGGTCCAGGTGGGGGTGCTGGAGGGTCCAGTGGTGGTGTGCTGGAGGTCCAGGTGGTGTGCTGGAGGGTCCAGGTGGTGGTGCTGGAGGGTCCAGGTGGTGTGCTGGAGGGTCCAGGTGTGGTGCTGGAGGGTCCAGGTGGGGGTGCTGGAGGGTCCAGGTGGTGGTGCTGGAGGGTCCAGGTTGTGGGTGCTGGAGGGTCCAGGTGGTGGTGCTGGAGGGTCCAGGTGGGGTGCTGGAGGGTCCAGGTGGTGGTGCTGAGGGTCCAGGTGGTGGTGCTGGAGGGTCCAGGTGGGGTGCTGGAGGGTCCAGGGGGTGGTGCTGGAGGGTCCAGGTGGTGGTGCTGGAGGGTCCAGGTGGTGGTGCTGGAGGGTCCAGGTGGGGTGCTGGAGGGTCCAGGTGGTGGTGTGGAGGGTCCAGGTGGGGTGCTGGAGGGTCCAGGGGGTGGTGCTGGAGGGTCCAGGTGGGGGTGCTGGAGGGTCCAGGTGGGGGTGCTGGAGGGTCCAGGTGGGGTGCTGGAGGGTCCAGGTGGTGGTGCTGGAGGGTCCAGGTGGGGTGCTGGAGGGTCCAGGTGTGGGTGCTGGAGGGTCCAGGTGGTGGTGCTGGAGGGTCCAGGTGGTGGTGCTGGAGGGTCCAGGTGGGGTGCTGGAGGGTCCAGGTGGTGGTGCTGGAGGGTCCAGGTGGGGGTGCTGGAGGGTCCAGGGTTGGTGCTGGAGGGTCCAGGTGGTGGTGCTGGAGGGTCCAGGTGGGGGTGCTGGAGGGTCCAGGTGTGGTGCTGGGGGGTCCAGGTGGTGGTGCTGGAGGGTCCAGGTGGGGGTGCTGGAGGGTCCAGGTGGTGGTGCTGGAGGGTCCAGGTGTGGGTGCTGGAGGGTCCAGGTGGGGGGTGCTGGAGGGTCCAGGTGGTGGTGCTGGAGGGTCCAGGTGGTGGTGCTGGAGGGTCCAGGTGGTGGTGCTGGAGGGTCCAGGTGGTGGGCTGGAGGTCCAGGTGGTGGTGCTGGAGGGTCCAGGTGGGGGTGCTGGAGGGTCCAGGTGGTGGTGCTGGAGGGTCCAGGTGTGGGTGCTGGAGGGTCCAGGTGGTGGTGCTGGAGGGTCCAGGTGGGGGTGCTGGAGGGTCCAGGTGGTGGTGGTGGAGGGTCCAGGTGGGTGGTGCTGGAGGGTCCAGGTGGGGGTGCTGGAGGGTCCAGGTGGTGGTGCTGGAGGGTCCAGGTGGTGGTGCTGGAGGGTCCAGGTGGGGGTGCTGGAGGGTCCAGGTGGTGGTGCTGGAGGGTCCAGGTGGGGGTGCTGGAGGGTCCAGGTGGTGGTGCTGGAGGGTCCAGGTGGTGGTGCTGGAGGGTCCAGGTGGTGTGCTGGAGGGTCCAGGTGGTGGTGCTGGAGGGTCCACGAGGGGGGGTGCTGGAGGGTCCAGGTGGTGGTGCTGGAGGGTCCAGGTGGTGGTGCTGGAGGGTCCAGGTGGTGGTGCTGGAGGGTCCAGGTGGTGGTGCTGGAGGGTCCAGGTGGTGGTGCTGGAGGGTCCAGGTGGTGGTGCTGGAGGGTCCAGGTGGTGGTGCTGGAGGGTCCAGGTGGTGGTGCTGGAGGGTCCAGGTGGTGGTGCTGGAGGGTCCAGGTGGTGGTGCTGGAGGGTCCAGGTGGTGGTGCTGGAGGGTCCAGGTGGTGTGCTGGAGGGTCCAGGTGGTGGTGCTGGAGGGTCCAGGTGGGGTGCTGGAGGGTCCAGGTGGTGGTGCTGGAGGGTCCAGGTGGGGGTGCTGGAGGGTCCAGGTGGTGGTGCTGGAGGGTCCAGGTGGTGGTGCTGGAGGGTCCAGGTGGGGGTGCTGGAGGGTCCAGGTGTGGGTGCTGGAGGGTCCAGGTGGTGGTGCTGGAGGGTCCAGGTGGTGGTGCTGGAGGGTCCAGGTGGTGGTGCTGGAGGGTCCAGGTGGTGGTGCTGGAGGGTCCAGGTGGGGGTGCTGGAGGGTCCAGGTGGTGGTGCTGGAGGGTCCAGGTTGGGGTGCTGGAGGGTCCAGGTGGGGGTGCTGGAGGGTCCAGGTGGTGTGCTGGAGGGTCCAGGTGGTGGTGCTGGAGGGTCCAGGTGGTGGTGCTGGAGGGTCCAGGTGGGGTGCTGGAGGGTCCAGGTGTGGGTGCTGGAGGGTCCAGGTGGTGGTGCTGGAGGGTCCAGGTGGGGTGCTGGAGGGTCCAGGTGGGGTGCTGGAGGTCCAGGTGGTGGTGCTGGAGGGTCCAGGGGGTGGGGTGCTGGAGGGTCCAGGTGGGGTGCTGGAGGGTCCAGGTGGTGGTGCTGGAGGGTCCAGGTGGGGTGCTGGAGGGTCCAGGTGGGGTGCTGGAGGGTCCAGGTGGTGTGCTGGAGGGTCCAGGTGGGGGTGCTGGAGGGTCCAGGTGGTGGTGCTGGAGGGTCCAGGTGGTGGTGCTGGAGGGTCCAGGTGTGGTGCTGGAGGGTCCAGGTGGTGGTGCTGGAGGGTCCATGTGTGGTGCTGGAGGGTCCAGGTGGTGGTGCTGGAGTCCAGGTGTGGGTGCTGGAGGGTCCAGGTGGTGGTGCTGGAGGGTCCAGGTGGTGGTGCTGGAGGGTCCAGTGTGGGTGCTGGAGGGTCCAGGTGGTGGTGCTGGAGGGTCCAGGTGGTGGTGCTGGAGGGTCCAGGTGGTGGTGCTGGAGGGTCCAGGTGGTGGTGCTGGAGGGTCCAGGTGGTGGTGCTGGAGGGTCCAGGTGGGGGTGCTGGAGGGTCCAGTGGGGGTGCTGGAGGGTCCAGGTGGTGGTGCTGGAGGGTCCAGTGTGGGTGCTGGAGGGTCCAGGTGGTGGGTGCTGGAGGGTCCAGGTGGTGGTGCTGGAGGGTCCAGGTGGTGGTGCTGGAGGGTCCAGGTGGTGGTGCTGGAGGGTCCAGGTGGTGGTGCTGGAGGGTCCAGGTGGTGGTGCTGGAGGGTCCAGGTGGTGGTGCTGGAGGGTCCAGGTGGTGGTGCTGGAGGGTCCAGGTGGGGGTGCTGGAGGGTCCAGGTGGTGTGCTGGAGGGTCCAGGTGGTGGGTGCTGGAGGGTCCAGGTGGTGGTGCTGGAGGGTCCAGGTGGTGGTGCTGGAGGGTCCAGGTGGTGGTGCTGGAGGGTCCAGGTGGTGGTGCTGGAGGGTCCAGGTGGTGGTGCTGGAGGGTCCAGGTGGTGGTGCTGGAGGGTCCAGGTGGTGGTGCTGGAGGGTCCAGGTGGGGGTGCTGGAGGGTCCAGGTGGTGGTGCTGGAGGGTCCAGGTGGTGGTGCTGGAGGGTCCAGGTGGTGGTGCTGGAGGGTCCAGGTGGTGGTGCTGGAGGGTCCAGGTGGTGGTGCTGGAGGGTCCAGGTGGTGGTGCTGGAGGGTCCAGGTGGTGGTGCTGGAGGGTCCAGGTGGGTGCTGGAGGGTCCAGGTGGGGTGCTGGAGGGTCCAGGTGGTGGTGCTGGAGGGTCCAGGTGGTGGTGCTGGAGGGTCCAGGTGGGGTGCTGGAGGGTCCAGGTGGGGTGCTGGAGGGTCCAGGTGGTGGTGCTGGAGGGTCCAGGTGGTGGTGCTGGAGGGTCCAGGTGGTGTGCTGGAGGGTCCAGGTGGTGGTGCTGGAGGGTCCAGGTGGGGGTGCTGGAGGGTCCAGGTGGGGGTGCTGGAGGGTCCAGGTGGGGGTGCTGGAGGGTCCAGGTGGTGGGTGCTGGAGGGTCCAGGTGGTGGTGCTGGAGGGTCCAGGTGGTGGTGCTGGAGGGTCCAGGTGGTGGTGCTGGAGGGTCCAGGTGGTGGTGCTGGAGGGTCCAGGTGGGGTGCTGGAGGGTCCAGGTGGTGGTGCTGGAGGGTCCAGGTGGTGGTGCTGGAGGGTCCAGGTGGGGTGCTGGAGGGTCCAGGTGGGGTGCTGGAGGGTCCAGGTGGGGGTGCTGGAGGGTCCAGGTGGTGGTGCTGGAGGGTCCAGGTGGGGTGCTGGAGGGTCCAGGTGGGTGGTGCTGGAGGGTCCAGGTGGTGTGCTGGAGGGTCCAGGTGGTGGTGCTGGAGGGTCCAGGTGGGGGTGCTGGAGGGTCCAGGTGGTGGTGCTGGAGGGTCCAGGTGGTGGTGCTGGAGGGTCCAGGTGGTGGTGCTGGAGGGTCCAGGTGGTGGTGCTGGAGGGTCCAGGTGGTGGTGCTGGAGGGTCCAGGTGGGGGTGCTGGAGGGTCCAGGTGGTGGTGCTGGAGGGTCCAGGTGGTGGTGCTGGAGGGTCCAGGTGGTGGTGCTGGAGGGTCCAGGTGGGGTGCTGGAGGGTCCAGGTGGTGGTGCTGGAGGGTCCAGGTGGGGGTGCTGGAGGGTCCAGGTGGGGTGCTGGAGGGTCCAGGTGGGGGTGCTGGAGGGTCCAGGTGGTGGTGCTGGAGGGTCCAGGTGGTGGTGCTGGAGGGTCCAGGTGGGGTGCTGGAGGGTCCAGGTGGGGGTGCTGGAGGGTCCAGGTGGGGGTGCTGGAGGGTCCAGGTGGGGGGTGCTGGAGGGTCCAGGTGGGGGTGCTGGAGGGTCCAGGTGGTGGTGCTGGAGGGTCCAGGTGGTGGTGCTGGAGGGTCCAGGTGGGGGCTGGAGGGTCCAGGTGGTGGTGCTGGAGGGTCCAGGTGGTGGTGCTGGAGGGTCCAGGTGGTGGTGCTGGAGGGTCCAGGTGGTGGTGCTGGAGGGTCCAGGTGGTGGTGCTGGAGGGTCCAGGTGGTGGTGCTGGAGGGTCCAGGTGGTGGTGCTGGAGGGTCCAGGTGGTGGTGCTGGAGGGTCCAGGTGGTGGTGCTGGAGGGTCCAGTGGTGGTGCTGGAGGGTCCAGGTGGGGGTGCTGGAGGGTCCAGGTGGGGTGCTGGAGGGTCCAGTGGTGGTGCTGGAGGGTCCAGGTGGGGTGCTGGAGGGTCCAGGTGGGGTGCTGGAGGGTCCAGGTGGGGTGCTGGAGGGTCCAGGTGGTGGTGCTGGAGGGTCCAGGTGGTGGTGCTGGAGGGTCCAGGTGGGGGGCTGGAGGGTCCAGGTGGGGTGCTGGAGGGTCCAGGTGGTGGTGCTGGAGGGTCCAGGTGTGGTGCTGGAGGGTCCAGGTGGTGGTGCTGGAGGGTCCAGGTGGGGGTGCTGGAGGGTCCAGGTGGGGGTGCTGGAGGGGTCCAGGTGGGTGCTGGAGGGTCCAGGTGGTGGTGCTGGAGGGTCCAGGTGGTGGTGCTGGAGGGTCCAGGTGGGGGTGCTGGAGGGTCCAGGTGGGGGTGCTGGAGGGTCCAGGTGGGGGTGCTGGAGGGTCCAGGTGGTGGTGCTGGAGGGTCCAGGTGGGGTGCTGGAGGGTCCAGGTGGGGTGCTGGAGGGTCCAGGTGGTGGTGCTGGAGGGTCCAGGTGGTGGTGCTGGAGGGTCCAGGTGTGGTGCTGGAGGGTCCAGGTGGTGGTGCTGGAGGGTCCAGGTGGTGGTGCTGGAGGGTCCAGGTGGTGGTGCTGGAGGGTCCAGGTGGTGGTGG
>WNGS01160027.1:0-13587 GCA_020271785.1 Procambarus virginalis
GATCTCCTGCATATGAAAAGAATTAACATTAATATGAAGAAGTGTGTTCAAGCACAAGATAGATGTTGTGGGTAATACTCCCCTCCCCCCTTCTCCCCCCCTCTTGAGGGAATGGAGAGTAGTGAATAATCTGTTCGAGTTCAGAATTTTACCACAAGGTCCAGCACAAGCAGGTTAGGAGGGGCGTATGTTAACGGAGCAAGGTCTTGGCACCAATCTTCTGTTTCCTCCTTGTCGCCATCAAATTCTTTAAAATATGATTGATGCTGTGTTCACGACATGCATAGGACCCTTTTCTGGACCAAATATCTTTTTATTCAAGCACGATTCCAGATATCTCAACGTTCGTTGATCTCCCTACAAATTATTAAAAATACGAGAAGTTCCACAGGAAGTGTTATTTAGTTGAGTAGAAGCAATTTGCGAGGGTGAGACACTATAACAATATTTTTTTTTAACCCGTTATTGGACCACCCTACCTCCAACTCTAAGCCAAGCAGCAGTCACCAAAGCCACTTCACTTCTCAGGCCAGGTTCCTCGCTACTGAAGCCTATCATGTCTATCAGCATATCAGCCCGAGTGACGACTTAATACGCTGTAGTCATTCGGCTTTGCATTGTAACATTTCTTTTTAGTGTTTTACCGTGTGAGCTCTTTGATCATTGAGTAGGAAAAAGTCCATGTATACTACACGTGTATGCTTTTGATGGCATTCTTGTGTTATTATTATTGTATTATAGAGGTAGTGTTATTAGGAGGAAACTGCACGTTTAGGTAGAAGTGCGTTCTGGCTACTAGTACGACATATATATATATATATTATATATATATATAGATATATATATATATATTATATATATATATATATATATATAATATATAATATATAATATATATATATAATAAAGTTTGTGAGGGTACCACCTCTGGTGCCAATGTGGGGACCCATAGCCTCGGAGAAGAAAATAAAACGTATTCAGAGGAGACCTTGTGGTTTCTCACTGAACACTAATATTTTCTTCTCCTACCACCCCCATTCTTTTGTATGTACACATATATATTTGCTTTATTTGAACTGTGTTACAAAAAAGGAGTTACATATAGGTTACAAAGATGGTTATCATAGGTTGTCGAGTTCCTCCAGCTCCTCAGATGGCGGGCAGGAACCCTGGATGCAGTGCGCATTTCCCCTCTGTATCGCCACGCTGAGGCGCTGGAAAAGAAAGCTGGCAGCTCTAGGGTCCCTTGTTGTTTCAATGAGCCTAGAACCCAGTTCCGTCAAAAACTGGTAGCACTTTTACCCCAGGCGCCGAGTGTCTCAGAAGCAATGGGGACAAAATTGTAGTGGTGATCAAGTTCTCTATACTTACGGGATTTGGCTGCTTCCCTGTGGGTGGCAGCGCCACCTGGTTGTGCAACACTGAGGTCAATGTAGGTGTTAGCCAGGGTTGATACGCACGTGTAGTCCCATACCAACTGCTTGCCATTCTTCCAGGGGTTCACTGTGATACCATCCGGGCGACCAATAAGAGCATCAGAGTTACGGGGCGTTAGGTAACGAGGCTCTCTCTCGGCTGGGCATCCAGCTGTGGTGAGGCTCCTCTTGATGATGTCGTTAACTTCACTGTGCCTCGAGTGCCATCCTCCCGTGCTTTGGCAGAGTAGGCCATGGTGGCCGTACCTGTCAGCCACCACCTCGCCGCAAATACACCTATATCTGGTGTGGATTGGGGCAGCAAGGCGGAGGGCCACAGCAATTCGGAGGGCGTGTGGTGTGAGACGCGTGCCAGTTGCCGACATTGGGGTTGCTAACAGGAAATCCCCTGCATGAGGGGCTGCTACTGCTGTGAGGCGAGCAATGTCGTGCTGTGTTGATGCAGCACCCAGGCACTCTGCAGCAACTTTGTCTACAATGGGGCCATCCCAGCTGGATTGCCTGTGGGCTTTTGGGGATGGTGGTTGAGGTGATGGGCCTGCACGAGAGGCCCACTCTGTGGCACAGCGTGTATATATATATATATATATATATATATATATATATATATATAATATATATATATATATATATATATATATATATATATATATATATATATATATATACATATATTAGGGGTACCACCTCTGGTGCAATTGCAGGGACCCACATCCTCGAAGAAGAAAACAAAGAGCATTCAGATAAGATCTTGTGGATTCTCACCGAATACTTAATTCTTTTCTTCTCCTACCACCCCTATTATTTTTTTGTATGTTTTGTTTTATTTTATTGCAATGCTACAGTTTACATAGAACACACACACACACACACAAATATATAACAATTAAACAATAAGCGTTCGAAGACCTCGTCCAGCTCTTCGGAGGTTGGGTGCGTACCCAGGATACAGCACGCATTTCCCCTCTGCACTGCGACACTGAGGCGCTGGAACAGGAAACTGGCTGCTCGTGGGTCTCTAGTTTATACATATATATATATATATATATATATATATATATATATATATATATATATATATATATATTGTGATGGTAAAATAGTGGAGTATTGATGTTCGGCAGTCTTCCAATGGCAGGTGTCAAAGCCTGGTCAAAATACAAAAAATAAAAGAGACTGCTTTCCTCTTTGTCTGTGGTAAGGTAGTGGAAGACACACAAAAGACAAAGTATAATCAATGAAATTTTAATTACTCTAGAAAACAAATTTAAACAAAGACAATCCCTTGGCGATGCACAGTGCAAAAATAACAAGTGAAAAAAATATAACATAAAAATGATTAAGTGAATGGTTACTCTAACAAGAATGCAAAGATAAAGTTATTAATATAAGTGGTATAATATAAGTGGTATAATATAAGTGGTATAATATAAGTGGTATAATATAAGTGGTGCTGAGAATACTGGCTACAGTTGCCACCTCTTTTTAATATACGTCAGCCAGAGCTTCAATATACCAGAGAGAGATGTCAACTTCTGAGAGCACAGGGATATTCTGAGAAGGAATCTGCTGGGCGACCCAGACGTCAACTCGGCGAGGTGGCGTGAGTGAGCAGGGCAGGTGTGGTGCGGTCGGGACCAGCCAATCCCGAGCAGGCAGGCAGAGAAGGGTAGTTAGCTCGTTGAAGTACAGGCGGCGAGCCGGCTGGTGAGGAGTGGGGGTGAAGGTGGGTATGCAGGTGCGTGTGGCTGCCTTGACAAACGTTTTGCTACTGCTGAACGTATCTTGAATGTAGCATTTAGACGTGACGAATGTAGGGAAGAGCAGGCTCAATCTCTCTTGACAGAGATTATCGTCACAACTCTCCCCCGAAGCCTGCGGTTCCGGAAGAAGTCACGTTTTCAGGTGGTAGAGTGGTAGGTGGAGCTGCCTCTACCTCATGAACTCTGGAGAGGGCGTCGGCTATGATGTCAGACCCCTTGATGTAGAGTTCCCCAGGTTGGAATTCTGCAGCTATCAAGCCCATCGTAGAAGCCGTCGATTGTTGAGTTGGGCTTGCTGCAGGAAGTGAAGAGGGTTGTGGTCCGTGTAGATGGTGGTAGACCGAGCACTTTGCAGGTATGGTTTGAAGCACTGCACGTTCAGGATGATGAGTAGTTCCCTCTGGATAGTGCTGTGGTTCCTTGTAGCTGTAGAAGCTAGCAGATAGTATCTTCTCACCTCGTTGTTGTTTCAGGTCACCCCCAATGCCGGTACCACTGGCGTCGACATGGAGGATGAAAGGCTTCGTGATATCTGGCGAGGCGAGAATGGGATTAGAACATTGTAAAGGAGCACTATTATTGTCCTGAAAATATTTATGGATATCAGTTAGGATTTCCGAGTTGGAAAGCTCTGCCTCAGTGTCAGTGCTTTCGGGAGGAGAAGCAGGGAAGGTCTCACTGTGGAGGTATGGACCTTTAAAGGTGGAGTAATTTAGCAATACAGTGGGAGAAGTACCGTGATAAAGCTTCAGTAGGTTGACGTGGCACAACTGGGTCTTCCGCCGCCTATCTGGAGTTTCAAGAACGTAGTTGTGGTTGTTTATGCACTCCTTGACTCGGTAGGGTCCTGAAAACCTGTTTTGCAAGGGAGAACCTGGGATAGGAAAGTAGGCAAGTACGAAGTCTCCTGTTTAAATTTCCTTACTTTGCTATGCTAGTCGTAGTGAGTCTTCATCCTCTCTTGGGCTTTCAATAGATTGTATTTAGCAAAGGAATGCACCCTCTCAAGAATGTGTTGTAGGTTTTGATGAAACTGGGGCACATTCTGATGCTCACTGACGGTGGCATCACGTAGAGAATCTTTGAAAGCCTTGAGAGGAGTACGGCACTTACGTCCATAGAGCATCTCCTAGAGACTCACTGGGAAGACTTCTGAAAATACACATGATGAGATCAAGTTGTTTATCCCAATCCTTAGAGGTCTCATTGCAAAACTTTTTTAGGAGTGCTTTAATAGTCTGATGACTACGCTCAAGAGAACCCTGTGAAGCAGGATGATAGGGGCTGGACAGTACCTGTGTGATGTTGAACTCTTCCAGTGTCCGTTTGAAGAGATCACTGGTGAAGTTGGTGCCACAGTCACTCTGAACCTCCCTTGGAAATCCATACTGGGTGAAGATCTTCAGCAAATTTTTCACCACAGTAGCAGCCGTAATGTTCTTTACTGGAACTGCTATGGGGAATCTGGTGGTAGGACACAGGATGGTTAGTATATAGGCGTTGCCGGAACTGGTCCGAGGTAAAGGACCAACACAGTCTATAATAAGTCTGTGGAAAGGTTCTGCAGGCACCTGGATGGGTGTCAGTGGTGCTCTGGGGATAGAGACGTTCGGTTTACCTGCCATCTGACATGTATGACATTGTTTGACGTGTTGTTTGACATCATTAACCGTACCTGGCCAGTAGTAGTCTTGTCGAATCCTGTGGTAGGTTTTGTTAAAACCGTAGTGTGACAGTGCTCCGTGAGCCAGGTGTAGGCCGCAGGCTGGTAGGAATCACTAGTTGTTCGACGTTGGCCCAATCGTCCTCCTCCTTCAGTTTACTGGGTCTATATCAACGGTAGAGCAACTCGTTCTCTAGGAAGAACCCAGGGATACTGTCAGATTGAGTCTCAGCCTGAAAGAATAATGGTGTCAAGGTAAGATCTTCCCTCTGTAACTTACGGACCTCCAAGGCGGTAAGATTTGGAGGTAGTTTCAGAGGGTCTTGAGGGACAGCGGTAGCAGTTGAGTCAGCTGGTTGCGGTCGTGCAGCTTGTGCACGGGTGGTCACCAAAACCGGAGGAGAAACTTTATCACTCTCTTGAACCTTTGCTGGAACATACTCAAAGATGGGATTATCCATTTCAGAGGTACACACCTGGGGTTTGTCCATGACGATCAGGTTGGTCGGTTGCAGGTCTTCTGCCAAGTCGTTGCCCAGGAGAAGTTGCACTCCAGGCATGGGAAAAGGCTTTTCCCTGATGGCGACTTGGACTTCACCGGTCACGAAGGGACAATCCAGGTGGACTCTGGCGAGAGGATAAGGAGTAGTAGCAGTGAGGTCAGTGATGAAGACAGTTTCTCCGGTGTAGGCGACATTAGGCACGGCTGATTTCAAGATTATTGATTGAAGAGCCGCTGTGTCCCTCAAGATCTTCAGTTTGAAACGTCCCTCAGAATCTGAACCGTTGGTAGTGACAGTTCCAGGATACAGATGTTTACTGATGAGAGAAAGATCATTAACATGAACACCAACATTCATCACAGGCTTACCGGACTTAGGAGGAGTCTGTTTGGGTTTGGTGGATTCAGTATTACCTTTGTATTGAGACTTACCACATTTTTCTATGGTATGTCCATAGAGTCTACAATACTTACAGTACAATTGCGAGCTAGCTTGGTCTGTACTCACTTTTCGTAACTGTACCAAGACTTCTTACTGGTAGGTGGTTCTGGTGTCAGCCGGTGGATGAGGCTGTAAGTGTCAGCCGACTTCGCACATTTCACGAGGTCGGTCTCTTCTTTATCTGCTAAATATAAACGGACAGGAGGAGGTACACGCCTCAAGAATTCTTCAACTAGCATGAGGTTGACGAGTTCTGCAAAGTAGAGACATGTGCTGCTTCCAGCCATTTCATAAAATATCTCCGTTTGGTGTTGGCAAATTCTAAAAAGGTGGTGGTACTTGCCTTTATGTAATCACGGAATTTCGTCGGTAGCTTTCGGTGGAGAGAAGGTAGGCGTCCAACACTGCTTGCTTCAGGGTCTGGTAGTCATTCTCAGACGCCAAAGTACTGAGTGTGACTGCAGCTCTACCTGTAAGATGTACTCTGAGAAGGGTAGCCCATTGGTCGGCAGGCCAGCTAAGTTGATTAGCTGGGTCTCAAAGGTGGTAAAGAACACGTCAATCTATGACTCTACGAACGGTGGCATTAACTTACTTTCATGGGAGACATTGAAACTTAGAGGAAGACTAGCTGCAGCTTGTTGGCGTTGATTTTCCAACGTGTGTTCTTGTTGACGACATTCTATAGCCATAGCTGCTTGTTTCTTGTCATGCTCGTGCTGCATCTCCAGGTGACGTTGTTTTGCTTCAAGCTGTACTCGTTCACGCTCTCTGAATAGGGCCATCTACATTCTTGCTCTTCCTTCTTCATGGCGGCCTCTTCTTTCTTGATTTGTAGAGCTTCCTTTTGTTGCTCCCTCTCGATCTTGGCAAGTTCAAGTTTAAGTTTCATAGTGGCCAAATCTTGTTTATCTGCAATAGTGTAATGTTCGTGAGTGTCAGAGTCTATTACCCCTTCATCTAAAAAGTGATCTAAGAGAATGTTGTGTATCTCATTCTTGTTGGCTCCATGGGGAACATCTAGTTGATACTCATGTGCAAGAGTTTGTAATTCGGTCCTCTTGGCACGACTTAAGTTCCCTATTTCACCTGCTGGATCTGTACGGAAAGCTTGGAGACGAAACATGGTGAAAATTTAGCAAATAAATGTACAACGAATATACTGTTGTGATATGGTGAATGTCAGAAACAGGACAACGTGGCAACTGGTACCTATCCTGTGGAATCTTTAACAATTAATGTTAATTCAAGATGGTAAATGATTAATAAATCAAGATCGCAGGAAATCTTGTACCCGGTACTCACTGTAGGAGAATAAGGGCAAGAAAATCCTACTAAGTAAGTGAAACTGAGTTTCTAAAACAAATGAAACATTTAATTGCTCCAAAAGTGAATTAGGTAGTCCAAGAATGTAGGCATACCTTGCCGAGTCTCTATAGGACATAAGCAAGTTTTTCCCACTAAATGAAATATGATACTTACAGAATTAGCGAACTTTCGTGCTCTGAAAAAAGAAAGCTAATTCCCTACCTAAGTAAATATCATCATCTCTGACCGACGTGTAGGGGTGCGAGTGTCAACTGGTGACGAGAACTGTTGCCGAGGTCCCAACTCGTCAATAAAGTACGTGCTTAGAGGAACTATGGCCCTCTTTATCCTCCTAGAGTCGGATTGCAGAAGATTGGGTGCTTTGACCCGAAGACAAACCAAAGTACCAGGGTACCCAAAATGATGATCTGCCGAAAATATGAGGAATATCCTAGGGACAAAAGGTGGTAAACACGGGTAATAACACGGAGGGAGAGATGACCAATTAGGAGAATGACTGAGGCCTACAGTCACCACGTAATCCAAAGTTGTCTCACACTCACCATATGCTACTCCCGGAATGCACAATACACACAGCACCATATGAATAATAAAATTGAATATTGAAAATATTGAAAAGCAAGTGTATTAAAGCCAAGTACGCTTACCACAAATTTACGTTCTGGTACCAGTACCTGAGTGAAGCTCCTAGGACAGGCCCCCATGAATGTGACGGTAAAGTGTTGGAGTATGGTGTTTGGCAGTCCTCCAATGGCAGGTGTCAATGCCTGGTCACACTTACAAAAAAAAAGAGACTGCTTGCCTGTTTGTCTGTGGTAAGGTAAGGAAGACACGCAAAACACAAAGTATAAACAATGAAACTTTAATTACTTTAGAAAAGCAAAATATAAATAAAGACAATCTCTTGGCTTACGTGAAAATTTTAAACAAAGCAAAAAACACAAAATAACATAAATAATTACTAGAGAATAATATAGGTAAAGGTGCAATGTAAATCAGGTGCTGAGAATACTGGCCATAGCTGCTACCTCCATTAGTATACGTCAGCCAGGGCTTAATATACCAGAGAGAGATATCAACTTCAGAGAGCACAGGGATATTCTGAGGAATGACGGCTGGAGCTGCCCAGACGTCGACTCGGCTAGATGGCGTGAGGTGCAGGTGCAGTAAGCTGACGGCGACACCAGCCAATCAAAAGGCAGGCAGGCGGAGACTGGCAGTTAGCTCATTGAAGTGTCGCGGTGAGCCGGTGTGACGGCGGGGGGGGGGGGGGGGAAGGTGGGTATGCAGGGTACGTTTTGCTTCCTGGTCAAAACGTTTTGTGCTACTGGTGGACGTATCTTTGATGTAGCATCTTGTACTTGTAGTAGTAATGTGACTGATGTAGGGAAGAGCAGGCTCAATCTCTCTTGAAAGAGATTATCGTTACAATATATATATATATATATATATATATATATATATATATATATATATATATATATATATATATATATATATATATATATAACTGAAAATTCACACCCCAGAAGTGACTCGAACCCATACTGCCAGGAGCACTCTGCTGGCATACAGGACACCTTAACCACTCGACCAACACGACCGGACAAAAGGAGGCGATAGCCGAGGCTATTTGAACCCCCTCCCCCGCCGGCACTCTGATGGTACTCTTGGGCATAGCATTCTATCAAATCACCTCATTCTTTGGGGCACACGTGAGGAACCAAATGCGAACAAGCCTGAATGGTCACCAGGACTATATGCAACTGAAAACTCACACTCCAGAAGTGACTCGAACCTACTGCCAGGAGCACTCTGCTGGCATACAGGACACCTTAACCACTCGACCAACACGACCGGACAAAAGGAGGTGATAGCCGAGGCTATTTGAACCACCCCCCCACCGGCACTCTGATGGTAATAGTCTACACTCTGATGTAGACTATCCTGAAGGTTTACGGGGGAAAAAAAACTGGTTTTCAATCCAGAGGGAGAGGCCGATATATGCCTTATGCAGTGCTTCGCCGCTTATAAATGTTTAGCTAAGGGGATGCACTTAGATAATATTTGCGCTAGATCTGTGAATGCTAGTTGGTGTCTCAGACATATTAATTGGCCAGCAGATGTTAATTCCGCAGTGACATTTGAGGACATCATTAAGGTAGAAAAAGTTAATAAAGTCAGTATATTCATTTATTCACTGGAAAGAGATGAAAATGTGAGGCGACAACCACACTACATTACACTAGCTAGGAAGGGAAGAGGAGGATATACAGATGTCATACCATTGCTGATGTTGGAAGCTCAACACTTAGTACTAATAAAGGATTTTAACCAATATGTACTTAATATGCGAGATCATGGAGATCTAATCCCAAGTCATCACAGCTTTTGTCATTGGTGTTTGATATCACTCCCTTCAGGGCCCATGCAGGTTCATGAAAGTACATGTAAAGTACATCAGACTCTCAAATTTTACCCACCAGAGAAGAAGATTACTTTCTGTAACTATGGACGTGGATATGGTCCTAGTTACATGTGCTTTTATGACTTTGAGTGTCTGTTAGACCGCTCAAACCCTGAAGGGATGATAGAATCACGTCACAACGCAGTAGCGTATGCGTACGTTATCATTGACCGACAGATGAATATCGTTGAGAAAGACACTTATTTGGGTAAAGATGCGGTCAATCACTTTGTAACCACGCTAGAAGCGTCATGGGCTAGAATCAAGAAGGGGTTAGTATCCTATGGTCTTCACATGTCTCAGCAACAGCAAGCGATATTTGAGACAAAAACAGTCTGTGAACTCTGTGATGAACCTTTTAACGAGGATGATGTAATGAAAGTCCATCATCACGACCACACAGTAAGATTCCACAATTATAAAGCAGCTTACTGTGGTAGACGTAATTTTCAGTGTGTAAATTCATACAAGTTCCTGTACACTTTTTTCCACAATGCTTCCTATGATTTAGGAGTACTCCTAAACGAGATGAAAGATCGACCAGGGGCTGAAATAGATATATTAGCTAGGGACGGATTTAAGTTTATGAAAGTCGATGTAAACAACTTAAGATTTTTGGACAGTTTAGCACTACTCAATGGTTCACTAGGAAGAATAGCCAAGGATCATATTGATAGTGGGAAACCTACCACATTCACTTTGGCTATGTTAAAGGGGGTAAATAAAGCAGCCATCCCCAAACTGATGAAGGGTAAACAATCATTCTGCTAGATTACTTATCCTCTATGAGTGTGTTAGATGAACCACACCTTCCTTCTCATGATAAGTTTTACAATACACTAAAAGTCGAAGAGTTGTCAGAAAAAGATTATATACAAGCCTTAGAAATTTTTGATCTGGCTAAATGTCGTAACATAGGGGAGTATCTGCTCCTTTACCTCAAAGTGGACACAGGTTTGCTAGCTGATGTGTTCACAGTCTGGCGAGATACCATGCTTGCTCTCTACAAATTAGTCATTTCCCACTACATTTCTTTACCCTCATTCGCTTGGGATGCATTCTTGCTTAAATCGAAAGTTGAACTTGATGTTGTGTCAGGCCTATTGTTATATGATCTACTTCGTCGGAATCTCCGAGGTGGGTTCACCAGTGTGACGAGACAGTACACGAATGTGGAGAACCAACATACAGGCTTAGATCTAGGGGAAGACAGTAGCTACATCAATTACCTTGATTTTAACAGTCTTTACAGGCGTGTATGACTGAACTGCTCCCTCGTGGCGGGATTCGGAAACTGACACACAATGAGCGTGACGTGTTGCTAGAGCGAGGCTTGGAGAATATCCCATGTGATGGGTCCAAGGGATATTGGGTGTTGTGTGATACACTGCAGGTCCGACCGGAGGTGGCGAGGTATACAGATGAACTGCCCCTAGTTCTTTCCCATACTTGCATTACTGAGGATCACATTTCACCTTACAGTAAGAATATTCTTACAGAAGAAAGTCGCGGTCTGCCTAAAAACAACTCTAAATTAATTGCTTCTCACTTTCCGTACAAAGATTACCTGGTTAGTCTGGACTTGTTACAGTTGCTCATGCGCATTGGTTTAGAGGTAGTTAAAGTTCACGACATCTACGAATTCGAGCAGGAGACCTACCTTAAAGACTTCATTGAAACCAATGTTCGTGAACGGGCCAGTACCAAATGCGCGATAAAAAAAAGGCTTTCAAATTCGTATCAAACTCTATATATGGAAAGAGTCTCACAGAAGTATCTAAATATGGGAACAAACACTATTTGGTCACAGATCGTAGACATTTCCTGAAACATGCTCGAAAACCGTTCTTCAAGCGAAGTCTTTTGTTAAGTAAGGATCGTGTGATATGTACTATCAAGCCGAAGTCTCTCCTAGTCAACACTCCTACGTATCTGGGTTATCATATACTTCAAATTGCTAAGAGGCGTCTCTATGAGTTCTGGTATGATGTTGTCAAACCTGCGTACGGGGATAAAGCGAGTCTATTATATACAGACACAGACTCTTTCATCATTAAACTTGACTGTCAGGATGTGTTTGAAGAATTGAATAAGTTTCCTCTCTTCGACTGTATTGATTTTAGTAATTTTAATGACACACATCCATCCTACTCTAAAGCGCGTGAAGGTGAACTAGGATTGCTCAAGTCAGAAATAGGCTCTAAGGTTATTAACCAGTTAATTGTTCTCAGACCTAAAACATATTCGTTCACCACACATGATGGGGAGCACACTTGTAAGTGTAAGGGCGTGCCATACCACCTACAAGAGAAACTCTCACACGACTCGTTTCAGCACACTCTTGAAACAAACACTTCAATCAGGTTTGTGTCGAGATCTATACGTAACGTGCAAGGAAAGATTTGTACATGTCGCAGTACCTGCAGAGGTTTGTCGGCATTTGACAATAAACACTACATTCTAAGCCCCACACAGTCTCTAGCGTATGATCATCCTGATATTCCCAATAACAATGATGATGAGATGGATGTAGAAGTGGGAGAGGAGGAGATGGAAGAAGTGTTTATGGAGGAGGAAGTAGAGCAACCACAGAGACTCCACCCAATATTCTGCATCTGGAGCAAGCGAGATGCTGCAGCTTAAAAACTGTTCAACCCTCGCTAGATTTATGTTGTACAATTTATTTAGTATTAGGATAAATGACCCATATGACTAGAACTATTTATACTAAATGAATAGGATGTTTAATATTATTATTATTGTTTGTGAACTGTAAGAACTTTGATTAGTTTTTAAATGCTGCTATACATAAAATATGTGAATAAACACCTGTAAATGACTAATGTTTGTATAAATACTATCGCATTTCCTTAGTTTTAGCAGTCTTAGCGAAGCATTAATCATGGACGGTTCCAATGATATAATCCACGAGAACCATCTCGTGTTATTATTGCTGGTTATTCAAACAGCGGAAAATCCTACTTGTGTAGTAAACTTGTAAAGAAGTATCACCAAAAGTTCTCCTCAATAATTATATGCGGAGGAGGTTACTCTGAATTATGATCAGAGCCACAAATTAAAAGGAAACTGATCGAACATTCAACCATTATTGATCATGTGGAAGAGCAAGTGGAAATGAGTCACATATCTTAGTAATCCATGATGTCCTTTTTACAGATTCTGCAAATTCAAAAATTGTATCAGACATGTTTACTAGATGGCGACATTTCATGGTTTCCTTCATATTGATTACTCAAAATATATTTTTTCCTGGTAAATGTTCGAGGAATATTAGTTTAAATGCTTCTCATTTCATATTGGTTAAATCAAGAGACCTGTCACAAATTGAAACACTCGGACGACAAATATTTGGGTAACAGGATTCAAAGAAATTTGTAGAGTTATATAAGAAAGTTATTAGCCAACCCTACGGCTATTTACTAGTAGATCTGGGTTCGAACACTCCCTCTACTATAACGTTACGCGGTAATATTGTTCACGAACGCCCTATGAGATAGTTTACCAATGGTGAGCAAGAAAGATGTACTGGAACGAGTATATAATGACCTCTCATCTAGCGGCGGGCTTGGAGGGGTACAGAGGTTGTATAAGGCCGCCAAATTAATTAACTCTAGTATAACTCTAGCCGATGTAAAGGACTATCTGAAAGCTCTGACTCCTATACGTTGCATTATTTACAACCGCGTAAATTCCCTCGGAATTTACGCGGTTGTAAATTAGGGAAGCCCTAAACCACGACTATTTCAAGCCACGACTTGGCCGAGATGAGTTTTATTGGACAAACATAATGACGGAGTGAAATATTTACTCGTATGTGTAGATATTTTCTCCAGGTACGCTCAAGTAGTACCCTTACGCAGTAAGGACGGAAAAGTACCAGTAAAGCTCTGGCTTTAATTCAAGATTCGCCTCATTCTCAGGGAGTGCGCAAAATTAATTCTGATCGAGGTGGAGAATTTTATAA
>WNGS01160028.1:10625-25299 GCA_020271785.1 Procambarus virginalis
TTGATATCATTCAAATTGTCAATACGAGAACAGAATACATAAGTTGAGTGATATCAAAGGAATCATATTGACTGACCGAGCCCCATTGTAAATATTTGTGGCTTCCTGACCATAAGTTACCGCCACGGTCTAGGGTAAGAGACCGGATGTACCCATATACAAGCCACACTAGCTATTAGTTCATATAAGCTGACAACTTACCCAGATGAACAAAACTTCTTAAGACTAATATTCAATTAACTAATATATTCAATTAATACAACTGAAATGTTTAAATCCGTGATTATATATGTATCGCGTGAACAATTTTTAATGTAATTTTTTACCCAGATATTCGGGCTCTTTATTATGCTTCGTCTTGAGGCAAAACCCAATACCTTAAGCCATATTGATGCTCTGTCCACAGATCATTCTCTCTCTCAAATCATATACACTGATGTTTTCCTACACCGCCCTACGGGTGCAGCTGCAAGTGCAGTTGCCTCTACCATCAGACAGAACTATTTGCCTTGCTTCTTACACTAAAATGTGTTCAAGTCTCCAAACTTGATGCATTAATTGTAAGTGATTTTCTATCATCCTTAATTACGCTTAACTCTCTAAGACACAATTGCAACATGATCGGGTCTGAAGCTAGACAGAGAAAACACAACATTATTAGTGATGGTCACAGAATCCATTTCACGTGAATTCCATCCTCGTTAGCCCTGCGAAACTTAAGGAATGGTCCAGAAATATCTACTAAAGTTTAATTCAAGTTTGAAGATACTTCAGCTGATACTTAGATACTTCCCGTAAGTGTAAAGATAAGTGTTGACGATACTACCTTCATCTATTCAGACCCCAACCCAAACACACTAAATAATAATGTAATAACAAAGTACAAAGTTACTCATGGATGTAAACCAACAAAACTCCCACTAAACATAAAACAGACAGACTACATTTTATTTGAAAGTAAATCCTCAAACCAAATTCAATTTAAGATAGACAATGTTAACATTAGCAATAAAAATTATGGAAAGCTTCCTTGACCTAGACATAGACAAGAAACTGAACTTCAGCATCCACATACAACACACATGTGGGTGCTAGTAGGAGAGAAGAGAAAGAGAGAGAGTAGAGAGAGAGGAGATTGAGAGAGAGAGAGAGAGAGAAGAGAGGAGAAGAGAAGAGAGAAGAGAGAGAGAGAAAGAGAGAGAGAGAGAAGAAGAGAGAGAGTATGTTTAAATGGTTCTACACTGCTTTCATCTGCACTCAATTTTTCACCGACAATTTTTCTCTTCACAATATTGTGCCTACCCTTGAACCTTGCAACCCACCCTTCACTCGCTTCAAAATTCTTTATTCCAAGGCTTGCAGCAAACCTGCTTGCAGCATTTTGTATTTCTGGGCCGCGAATTGTCACACCAGCTGTGCGGTGCTGAGCAAACCACTTGTACACAGCCTCATCCAACTGCACATGTGTCGAAGTTTTCATAGTTTTTCTAACACAACCTCTGCTAGTGCTCGCACCTTCACTTTCATAGGTTGAAATGCATTGCATAAGTTTCTCTTTTTGTTTCCTTATATCACAAACAGTACTAGTGCCTATATTAAATTCCTTGGCAACACTTGAGGTCGACCGGCCATGTTCACAAAGTTGCATAACACGTAGCTTGTCCTTAACAATGTGGCTCGGGACCAGTTTGTACAAGTAAATCAAGCTTTTAATAATGCAAATATGCAGTATATTTGCTTTGTGATTAAAAAATATGAATTCCTTTTGATTTTTGGAATTACTTTGAATAATAGATATTGGCATGCATTGAAACTAGAGAGACAGGCTGTTCAGCAGTGTTTTTACAGAACTTGATATTTGCTTGGTTTCAATGGCTACATTTGATGCTTTGATTGTTCTTCACAGCAAAAAGTTTGTGCTTATTATAGATATTTTTTAATATAAAAATCTTCAAAACAGAAATACACATGAGGTAAATACTAGTACAGTAACAATAATCATATGTTTATATATGTACTCATGTTTATTTGAATAAATACTTATACAGAAGATTACTTGTATCACCTGTTACGAACAATTACAGTATCATAATTTCTTAAGAGTAGCATGTGAGACTACAGTACTTATTTCAGATGATGCCATTGGTCTGAAGCACAGCAAGATAAGCAGATGAATTTAATATATCAAATGTTTATGCTTTATGAATATAATCAGTAGAACCCATGAGGAGGATTCACTTGGTATTCCCAAGCAAATGGGAGTACCACTACACCACGACATGATCAAGAGTAATGCTGTAACACGGGGGGGGGGGGTATTCGTATTAACTTCGTCTCTCTTCGCAACTTCGTTCTCTCTCTACCTCTCTCTTTACCCGTATTCTACTTTAAATCTCCATACCAACGGACCCCAAAACTTTCACTTGAGCCGACCCCATGCTATGTGGTCTTAAGACGATTGACCGACTTAAGATTCTACAAACCTTATGATGTGGAAACAGACTTCTAGCAAAGTTCTAGGATCGCCTACGCCGCCACCACCAGACCAGTAACACTAAGCAATGATTGAGTTCTGGATCGATCATGCTAATCAATAAACTTTGGGCTTGATCCCCACTAGTAATAGATGACTTGGATATCCGTAAGTGGAATTAATTAATGGTCAAAGGGAATACTGAATTATGATTCACTGTTAGAATCGGCGCCCAACTCAACTCGGCCTCGCCGGCTACCCTCGTGGTATGGACCAATTCACATAAATTACACAAAAATGGAAATTAATAAAAAAGACAATTTAATAGCTAAATGGTTTATTCAAAAACTAACAAAATCTAAATCAATTCACTCCCTAACCTGAACACTCCCTGATTGGCAATGGGTTGACCTATTCCCTATACAAAAACTCTGAGCAAACTTTACCTTTGGCGACCAGCTAGATGTTTGTGCTAAGGTCTTGGGGAGAGGTGGAATGGACACCTTTTCCCAGGTTGCTCCGGATACCACACAGTCTCTGCTCGTCTGGACCTCCCCCAGACCAGAGCATTGTATACTTCTGCATAGTCTAAGTTACTATCAAGGCTTAAGTTTAACAATTAACCTCTGTTGTACTGAATGATCCAGATTGGTTGAATTATTTTAACTGAAGTTAATTACACAAGCATCTTAGGGAAGAGCCATTCCTAAACACAAAATGGTTATTTGACCTTTGAGAATTACTGAATGTGGAAACTCTGCTGACCTGTGACCGCCAGGTCGCCGAGGTCACTCTACGCTACAGCCTAGTCCTGGCTCGTGATGTCACTGATGGTGACTTAACTCATTCTCCTAATAATTAGAATACTCTTGATATTATAACCAGTAATATTATACAATTTGAATGAAGACTAATTTCTCTAAATAAGTGAATTCTGTAAAATAATTCATTATACGAAACTGTAAACAAAGGCGCCAGTTATCGTCACCACCAATCCCCCAGGGGATGCGACCTTGCTGGGTCAGGTCCCTACACGTGGTTTCTAGAACCTTCTGGATCATATCTACCACAGCTAGTTTGTTACAACCCCCCCGCACAAGCAACTTAGTAAACTTTGTTAATTTGTACAAACTAACGAGGTTTAGTATCCAAACCCACAATAAACTCAACTCATGCCACAAACAAAGCTAACCCAACTAAGAAAATTTGACAATCATTAGATTGTCCAACAACATCATAATAACAAGTATAAATTCATAAATGTCTCAGCTGTCAACTGACAGCAATCCTCCAACATCAGGAAACATCCTACCCTTACTGACATAGCTAAATAACATGTCCCTACTCTAACAGCAAAGACTAGCTATTACAATCTCTTGGCTCTTCACTAGCCAAGCTCATGTATCCTCTAGAGCCAGACACATCGTGCTCAATCATAAAACACAAAAATTATAACTACAGACTGAACTCTCAGTCATCCGGGAGCGTACTACTGAACTCTACTAAGTTCACATCAGTGTACTATCCACTCCCCAATCAATGTCAACCTTGACATGTTAAGGAACACACCTAATTTTTATTACATGTATCTAAAATATATATAAAAAAAATTCTCCTATACTATATCACAGGGTTTCAGCCAACTGCACAGCCAAGTGTTCACACTCAATGTAAGAGTGTCAATGTTTATATTGGTCTGCCTCTCCTGTGTTCAAACATTCTGAAAAAAACACACAACATAATTTTCCATAACCATTTGTTCAGGGCTTAAGACAATTACACAGGGGCTTCGATTTTAATCACTGACCAATTTATAGAGTAAGATTTTCATATTATACCAGAATAATTATTTTAAATCTGTTTTCCAACATTTATAAAGTATTGTGATTCTAAATCTGTTTTTCAACATTTAAACAAAAGTGTCCAGATATTCTTTATGCAGATGTTCAAAGCCAACTTTATCTTTTGTATCAATTGTTCATAATGTATAAAAAAAATCGATGCTGATGGACGCTGAATGTAGTCACTGACGATGACGGTGTCGATCTTGCTTCTCGCACGCGTAGACATCGATACCTGGTCCTCTTGTACTCCCATCCAGTACTCTTGAATGACGACAGAGTGTAGTAGAGTGGAGTGCCAAGTGACACCTGTAGAATACTGTTACTTCGGCCATTTATCTTGCTCCCGACAGTCCACACGCCTTCATATCAATCACAGTTCACACGGCAGTCTTGATGTTAAACTCAACGGCGCAGATGACCACAGCAGAGCAGAACTGGAGGTACCAACAGTGTCTCATAACAGGAGTGGTGTCAGAGGGTCGTAGAGGCGGGCTGCTTGTTTGCAGAACAGGTGAATCTCGTCTTCCATCATTGCTCACGTCATCTCAGGCGTTTCTTGATGTCACCAGGTTACTAGGCCGTAAACACCAACTGTGTATACCCTCTTACCGCCGACTTTAGGCCAAAGGAGACAATTTTGCGACCTTCTATTGGCGAGTCCCAGAACTCTGTAGGGAAACCGTGCCTGTCACCTGTGACCGCCTTAGTTCCGCGTTCCTGTTGCTTCAGATGACGTAATCATTAATCTTCCAGGGAAACTCTGAGTACTGCTACTTGCTTTCCATTTCTTGACCTCTCCTCCAACACTGCTGGAATGGCTGCAGTCTTGATGATGCAGCAGGTGGGTAGTGGTAATCTCGAGACAGTTACCCCGGCATTGTATGGCACCTCCGGTGGCTGCTATATGAGGACAGCTTGCTGGCCCTGACAACCTCGTTTAGTGACTTGAGGCGTCGGCCGGGTGACTCTTGGATAGTCACTCATCCCCAAAGTAACTGATGTATGGGTTACTGGGTCTGGTGGGGGGGGAAGGGCTTTGTGTAACGTGCCTCCCCCCTCGGTCTTTACAGACAAGGGTTCATGTGTGGCTGGAACAACTGGGTTGGTGTACCAATCAGACCTGGGAACAGACAGACACAACACAGTGGAAGCATAGATATACTTTGGGTTTGGTGGAGGTGGAACCCCAGAGGACGGTAAAAGCTGCTACCCGAGTCAAGTATAGTAATAGTTCACCTCATTGCCTCTACAGGAAAATCTAATGAATACTAAATTATACTAACCAAGGAAGTTACTTTACTGTACAGCACGAGATCTCGTCACCATAGGGTGGCGAGACTGCACCTGACTACTGATGAGCAATGACAGAGGGTCCTCCTCATCCCCTGACTCGTCGGTGAAGCCATGAGTCAGCACTGCTGAGTCAGGAACTAGACCCGCTCAAGGCAGTTCTAATTCCTCTCTAGCATGATATTGTTTCAATTTATTTACATGAATTGTCCTTTCCACCTGGTCCTCGAATACTCCTTTTATAACAAGATTAACCGGCCCAGCCCTTTTAACTACTCTATACGGTCCTCGCCACCTCGGAGCAAGTTTCCTACTCTGATTGGCGGGCGCAGCCTCATTCACTCTCAATACGAGGCTTCCTTCCTTCAACTCAAGAGGGCGCACTTTCTTGTCATAAAAATGAGCATACCGATTCCGTGCCTTCTTGGACGCTTCAGCTGCAATAATCCACGCATTTCTCTTTTTTCCAAGGACCTCTGAAGGATAGTCCTCCCCGTATGCAACGTTACGTCTGTTAAGCAGACCTGAGGGGAAATTGCATGAATTACTGCTCAGTACTCACTTCCCCCTTCAGAGCAGGAGAGATTGCTGAAATAGAGGGAATACAGAGAACATATACGGCACGCATAGACGAGATAAAACACCTAAATTATTGGGATCGTCTCAAAGCTCTCCAAATGTACTCTCTAGAAAGGAGACGAGAGAGATACCAAATAATATACACATGGAAAATACTGGAGGGCCAGGTCCCAAATCTGCACAGTAAAATAACAACGTACTGGAGTGAATGATATGGAAGAAAATGCAAGATTGATCCAGTAAAGGGCAGAGGTGCCATAGGCACAATCAGAGAGCACTGTATAAACATCAGAGATCCGCTGTTGTTCAACGTCCTCCCAGCGACTATAAGAAATATTGCCGGAACAACCGTGGACATCTTCAAGAGAAAACTGGACTGTTTTCTAAGAGAAGTTCTGGACCAGCCGGGCTGTGGTGGGTATGTGGCCCGGCGGGCTGCTCCAAGCAACAGCCTGGTGGACCAAGCTCTCACAAGTCGAGCCTGGCCTCGGGCCGGGCTTGGGGAGTAGAAGAACTTCCAGAACCCCATCAAGCAGATATCAAGCAGCAGGTACCAGTAAACAAATGAAGGGTTGGGTGTTAATTGATTGGTGGATGGCAGTATTCAAGGCTAATCGAACATAGGGTATGTGTTCATCCCAAGAATTTGCATCATGTTCAGCAAGGATTGCAAGCATATCCTTGACTGAACGATTAGTCCATTCCGTCATTCCGTTTGCTTGTGGGTGGTAGGCTGTTGTAAAAGCCGAAGTTGTCTCAAAAATCTTACAAACTTCCCTAAATATATTCCCATTGAATTCTTGACCCCGGTCAGAGACTAAAACTTTAGGAGGTCCGAATACAGTAACGAACCTACGCAAGAATGCATCTGCAACCGTACGAGAATCCTTCTTAGGTAATGCAACTAGTGTAGTGTACCTAGACAAATGGTCAACTAGCACCAACACGTATCTATTCCCTGAATGACTGTGATGTAAATCAATCAAATCGGCCCCCACACGATCTAGAGGTTCACAAATTTCAGGAAATTCCTGAAGTGGGGCTTGTACCTTAAGGGTGCCTTTCCTCCTCTGGCAACGATTGCAAAATTTCACGAAATTGATTCCTTCAGAAAGTAATCCTGGGAAATAAAATAGAGACTTTGCCTTTAAGTGGGTTTTAAAGACCCCCGGATGCCCTGCAATTTTAGATGCATGCGCAAGCTTTAACGCTGATGACTGCAACGCGTCCAGAATAACTAGTTGAAATACTGCCCTATCATTCTGGCTATTAACATAATACAGGACGCCCTGTTTCATTTCAAAATCATGAATAGGTAAATTCTTTTTTTTCGGGTATTTTCCTCCTTCTAAATGCTCAATTTCTTTCCATCTAGGCTCGCTCATCTGGTATTCTCTCATTTTATCTGATGGAATGGTTTCAATATTTTCATAAACTTGAACTGCCGCTATGTTTCTACTTAGCGTGTCTGGCACAACATGTGCTGGACCCGGCTTGTACAAAATCTGGAATGAGTGGGCCGAAAGTTCGCGAGACCAGCGTAACATTCGTGGGCATTTTGTTCGCTTTTTAAATGTGTATGTTAACGCTCGATGGTCCGTGTATACACTCGCTTTAACATCCTCATAGGTGCTGTATCACTTGCATCCGACCTGTGTGTTAGGTCCTTATTGCGCCTAGCTTCACCGATATCATGACCCTTATGTTCTTCAAACAATAAGGTCTGAATTTCACTGACAGAGCACAATATTTCAACACCGTGTCGGATAGGTGTTTGGGATCCAGAGGCATGTGTGCCACAAATGGTTGCTCACTCAGTACTAACCCAGCCAGCATCCCTAGTCTTTCATATTTGTTATGGCAAAAGGTTCATTCGGTGTAAAGCAGGTAGGCTGCTCCATGTTTCCTACTTCCTCGAGGTTACCTTGAGGTGCTTTGGGGCTTAGCGTCTCCGCGGCCCAGTTGTCGACCAGGCCTCCTGGTTGGTGGACTGATCAACCAGGCTGTTGGACGTGGCTGCTCGCAGCGTGACGTATGAGTCACAGCCTGGTTGATCAGGTATCCTTTGGAGGTGCTTATTGAGTTCTCTCTTGAACACTGAGGGGTGGGCCAGTTATGCCCCTTACATGTAGTGGAAGCGTGTTGAACAGTCTCGGGCCTCTGTTATTGATAGAGTTCTCTCTCAGAGTACCTGTTGCACCTCTGCTTTTCAACGGGGGTATTCTGCACATCCTGCCATGCCTTCTTTTCTCATGTAATGTTATTTCTGTGTGCAGGTTTGGGACCAGCCCCTCCATTATTTTCCACGCATAGATTATTTTGTATCTCTCCAGCCTGCGCTCAAGAAAATACAGATTTAGGCTCTTAAGTGGTCCCTTCAGTTTAGATGTTTAGTCGGTCCCTACGTTTAGTTTAAATGTTTTACCGAGTGGATTCTAGCAGTAAAGGATCTCTGCACGCGCTCCAGGTCAGCAATTCCTCCAGCTTTGAAAGGGGCTGTCATTGTGCAGCAGTACTCCACTCTAGAGAGCACTAACGTTTTGAGAAGAATCATCATCGGTACAGCATTTCTAGTGTGAAAAGTTCTTGTTATCCAACCTGTCATTTTTCTTGCAGTTGTGATGACTACTTTACTGTGTTCTTTAAACTACCCATGTCGCTTTCGTTCATAGAACACCGAACCCAACACGCTCTCTGATATATTATTTAATTACTGTAATAGAGATTCACAAATAAAACTTATATTTTTATAAGTTATCAGAAAGGCAGAGGTCAAATAATTCTTGTGAGTCCATCACAGAGATTATATCTTATTAGACAGGAAAGATATTCATATTTTAAACAAGGTTTCTTGACCGACGCTCTCCCTATCGATGGGAACTATGACCTTTCAAAGATCAATGTTAATTTAATCTAGATACTGTAATAAACGAAGTTTTCTGTCATAACAAAGACAGAAATATAAGCTGTATGTTAATACTTTAGCATAAATATAACTGAAGTGAAAGTGAAGATATATGCCTTTTATAGTTACGTGTTGGCTATCTCAGGGAGTGTGAAGGCCTGCAAACAAGTGAATTGTGTAATTCATTTGCATATATGCAAAGTAACATTAAAGGTCTATATGTCAGCATAAACACAGATCTAGACGATAATGTGACTACATTTCAAGGAAAATATATCTTAAATGAAACCCAAGATATGGTTAAATATATACCCAATACCACACCATCGCCGGTGTCCGGACACATGAAAACTTCCATTGCATCAGTGTCCTGCCAGGTGGGCAATACAGGCTTCACAATTCAGAAAAAAATTGTAATTCGGAGAGATGCGTTGATAAACGCAAAATGTTTTATATTTTAAATACAGATATAAACTTTGTTTTCAAACGTTTATTGCAACAATATCTCAAGTATAAGAACCAAGATATATTTTGGATTTAACAATTTCCTATAAAGTTACAATGCTACCTTAATTGTATATGATCATCATCATATACAGACATAAATTAACTTATAAAATGTTGAGGTAAAGATAGACGTATGTTAATTATGACACAGGATCGCTCTTAAGAACTTAATTATAAACCATAATATTATAACTATAACAATTCATTGTGTTGGGGACAGGAAGCCACAGTATATTCATACACGATAGGCTTTTATCAAGGTCATCCTTAAGGTCGAATTACTGACCCCACCCAGGATGCAACCCCCACAACAAGCTGACTAACTCCTGAGTATCTACTTACTGCTTGGTGAACAGTCGCATTACGTGAACCCATACTCATCCTGTTACTAGTAGTTTGTGCAACCCATACTCATCCTGTGACCGGTAATTTATTGTGCAACCCATACTCATCCTGTTATCAGTTGTTTGTGCACCCCATACCCATCCTGTGACCTGTAAATTATTGTGCAACCCATACTTATCCTGTGACCTGTAGTTTATTGTGCACCTCATACTCATCCTGTGAGTCATAGGACATTGTGCAACCCTTTCTCATCGTGTGAATCTTTGTTTACTTTGCTCTCCATACTCACCCTCTGCACGATAGTTTCTTGTGCAACCCATACCCATCATGTCACTGGAAACGGAAGACCTTCCGGAAAGCTGGAAGACAGCTAATGGAGTCCCAATTTACAAAAAGGGTGACAGGCAAGAGGCACTGAACTACAGGCCAGTTTCCCTAACTTGTATACCATGGAAGGTGATGGAGAAGATTGCGAGGAAAAGGCTTGTAGAGCATGTGGAGGAAAACAGCTTTGTAACTCTCTACCAGCATGGGTTCAGAGATAGTAAATCGTGCCTCACAGGCCTAATACAATTCTATAACCAAGAAACACAAATTAGGCAGGAAAGAGAAGAGTGGGCAGACTGCATTTTCTTGGACTGTCAGAAAGCCTTTGACACAGTACCTCACAAAAGGCTATTACAAAAGTTGGAGCAACAGGCAGGAGTAAAAGGTAAGGTGCTCCAGTGGATAAAGGATAGTATCTAAGTAATAGGAAACAGCGAGTAACAGTGAAGGGGAAGGCATCAGAGTAGCGAGATGTCACCAGCGGGGTTCCACAGGGCTCTGTACTCGGACCCATCCTGTTTCTAGTATATGTAAACGACCTTCCAGAGGGTATAGACTCATTCCTCTCAATGTTTGCTGATGATGCAAAAATTATGAGAAGAATCAAAACAGATGAAGATAGACAGAGACTACAGGACAATCTGGAGGAATGGTCTAGAAAATGGCTGCTAAAGTTCAACTCAGGAAAGTGTAAAGTAATGAAATTAGGCGAAGGGAGCAGAAGGCTGAACACAAGGTACCATCTGGGAGGTGAAATCCTGCAAGAGTTAAATAGAGAGAAAGATCTGGAGGTCGATATCACACCGAACCTGTCCCCAGAGGCCCGCATCAAAAGGATATCATCAGCGGCATATGCTAGACTGGCCAATATAAGAACTGCCTTTAGAAACTTGTGTAAGGAATCGTTCAGGACCCTGTACACCACTTATGTAAGACCAATCCTGGAGTATACAGCTCCAGCCTGGAGTCCATACCTAGTTAAACACAAGACGAAGTTAGAGAAGATTCAGAGGTATGCCACCAGGCTGGTCCTGGAACTGAGAGGAATGAGCTACGAGGAAATGCTAAGGGAGCTGAACCTCACAACCCTGGAAAACAGAAGAGTAAGGGGAGACATGATAACCAACGTACTCACTAGAAAGAAGACGAGAACGATATCAAATAATATACACCTGGATGATACTGGACGGCCAGGTCCCAAATCTACACAGTAAAATAACAACGTACTGGAGTGAACGATATGGAAGAAAATGCAGAATAGAACCAGTGAAGAGCAGGGGTGCCATAGGCACAATCAGAGAACACGGTATAAACATCAGAGGTCCACGGTTGTTCAACACCCTCCCAGCGAGCATAAGAAATATTGCCGGAACAACCGTGGACATCTTCAAGGGGAAACTAGATTTATTCCTCCAAGGAGTTCCGGACCAGCCGGGCTGTGGTGGGTATGTGGGCCTGCGGGCCGCTCCAAGCAACAGCCTAGTGGACCCAACTCTCACAAGTCAAGCCTGGCCTCGGGCCGGGCTTTGGGAGTAGAAGAACTCCCAGAACCCCATCAACCAGGTATCATAACCACCTACAAAATTCTCAGGGTAATTGACAAGGTGGACAAAGACAAACTCTTTAGCACGGGTGGAACACGAACAAGGGGACACAGGTGAAACTTAGTACCCAGATGAGCCACAGAGACGTTAGAAAGCATTTTTTCAGTGTCAGGGTAGTTAACAAATGAAATGCATTAAGTAGTGTTGTGGTGGAGGCTGACTCCATACACAGTTTCAAATGTAGATATGATAGAGCCCAGTAGGCTCAGGAATCTGTACACCAGTTGATTGACAGTTGAGAGACGGGACCTAAGAGCCAGAGCTCAACCCCCGCAAACACAACTAGGTGAGTACAACATGTGAGTGGTAGTTCATTGTGTACCCTATACTCATCCTGTGAGTATAGGGTACACCATAAGTTCATTTGTACTTTATACTCATCATCAAGAAGCGTATTTTACCAGCATGGTAATATAAATTAAGAATAAAGGCTTAACTGGATTACGGACTCATAATCAAAATAAGAGCCATCACTAATTATCATGACAAACGGCCTAGGCTCCACTTCCGCCTTCGACAAGCTGCCGCCGGAGGTGGGTAGTTTATTGTGCACCCCGCACCCCCAGCCCTGGGGAGCGGGCATTGGAATGTGGACATGTGAACCATTACCCCCCCCCCCCTTCTAGATGTTACTACTGCTCGGCTTAGACTCGGTTACAAGTATCTCTGGGAATTCTCATTATCTGCCGATGTAGACCTGACCAAATGTAAACTGTCAACAAAATTATTCGCACACCCTCCATCACTGTGTGATGGAGTGCGAAAAGATACGTGATTTTAGAGACAATTCTATAACCAATGTTCCAGCGATGTGTAAATATTTCATTCAAAATGATCTGCTACCAGAAATTTGAGCCAAATATCCCCAGTTTGCTAACTGTAGGTAGTAACTGAGTGATTGTAACCTATCCACCGCTGCCCACTGGATGGGGGGCGGTGTGCAGGACAAACATATAAATTGTGACACTAGCTCTCCACATATGTCAGTTGCTTAATTTAGAACCTGTATGTGAGGTCGATCTCGAACCCATTGTTGATGTGACGACTTGTAATGAATTTTGTAACTAGCTCATCAAGATTGTAACTTGCTTAGCTAAATGAATTGTGGGGTTCAGTCCCTGAGCCCATTATGTGCCTCTATAACCCTTTCCACTACCGCCCACGGGATGGGTATGGGGTACATAATAAATGAACTAAACTAACTAACCCCCCCCCCTCACTCATCTTGTTAACAATAATACTAATAATAATACAAAATTAAAAAACTAATAAGATAAATAAAAATATTGTGCATAAAAAAAAATATTACTGTAATACTCTTGTGCTTGAATGAAGATGAAGGAAAGACCCAATAAATGTGTAAGCGTATTATAAACAAAATTTTTCGATCTAACTTTCAATCTTTCTCAATGTGCTGTATATCATGAAATTATTATACATTGTTCTGTTGTGAACATTGTATACAGAGCCTCAGGATATACATCCCCACAACAATTAACTAACTCCCAGGTACCTAATTACTGCTAGGTGAACAGCAGGTCATCTAGCAGTGAACACCATCTGCCAGCTCACCTAGTAATGAACACCACCTGCACATCGCACCGCACCACTTGCCAGCAGGTGCAGAAGTACGATGGAGAGAGCAAAGTATACAATATTTCAAGTATAAGAATAGAGATATATTTATATTTAATGTTTTCCTACAAAGTTTCAATAATACCTTTATTTGATGGTGCTACATAGCCTTCCCGGCTTGGTGTCTTCTTTGATAATTGCTTATTTAAAAAGAAGAGATGTGGATGTCATAGTGCTTTGGGTATTGTTTATGGATATGTGACCCAGTGGAAGCAAGGACATTAATGGAACAAAATGGTTAAGTGTCCATGTTTTATCCCCTTGCTTGAGATTGCCGCTCCACATAATATAAATGGGAGCCTGCTTCACTTCACACCGAGGCATAAATTTTATATTGAGAATAGGTACACAGCTGTCAAGGAAGCCGTTGATAGACGGATATACAGATATTATTTCTCTGTTTACAACAGAACTTGCTGCATACATTGTCATAACTGATGAATCTTTTCCAGGCAAGGCAGAATGGAGACAAACTTCCTTGAAATCGGGAGAAACTAGGTTTAAATCCGTGTTATCATGCTGTGCTATATTTCCAGTCCCATTGGTCTATTATCTCAATAGTTGTTCTTGCTCTAATTTCTCCTGATCTCGTTTCGTCCCCACACACAGCAAGTGAGAGAGCACTGAATATACAATTGTCATCACCTTTAACACTAACTGGCATACGGCTGTTGATCGTTATTCCTCCACAATTTTAAAGATTTCTGCAGCCGTCTTGTCCTCCGAAAATTCAACATTTGCAGGAACCTTAATGTAAACCTAACCAAATGTAAACTGTCAACAAAATTATTTGCACACCCTCCGTCACTATGTTCAGAGACAATTCTTTAACAAACGTTCAAGAAATTTGTAAATGATTTGTTCAAAATGGACACATGATTGCTAAATTGGTTTTTAGGAACTGTGGGCAAGGGTCTGTGGAACTGTCCCCACTCTGAACACCGCAACGTTTGTGCTTATATGAATATACGTCACATACACATATTTTATAACAAACATTAATTTGTATCATTAGTTCTTTATTGTTCACTTACATACTCAAAGAACCAGTAACATCTACATTCGAGGAAGGATTCCAGAAGCAGTTAACCACTGCGATTTCTTGTTTCTGTAATCCTTCTTTATGCTGTAGGTAAAGCAGTATAGAGTTACTGTCTCCTGCTCC
>WNGS01160031.1:0-14614 GCA_020271785.1 Procambarus virginalis
AACACTGAAAAAGATTCACTATAACTTCAAAACGATCTAAATAGAGTTTTGAAATGGTCAAAGATTAACAGATTCAGTTTAATGCTGACAATTGTAAGGTTTTCGGGCTAGGTAACGATGATACAATTACAAGATACGAGTTAGATGGTGATGAGATTGCAAAGTCAGGCGCAGTCAGTCTCAGAGAGAGGGTGTGTTAACTTGAGCTCCAATTGTCTTGAAACTGAAAATGGAAGTTGCGAGTTGTGCGTGAACTGGTGCTAGTGAGGGAGCTATGTAGAGCTCTGAGGGCGGAGTTGGATTTCCTGCGGGAGGAGATACGATAGATGCAGGAGTCAAGACAGACGAGACAACGTCAAAGGGAAGTAAATGAGGAGAACAGCAGTAGAAAGCTTCGCCTTTTAATGTCGTAAAAGACAGGGGACTTACGAAGACCCTGACAAAGCCGTCTACAGATGTCATAAAGACTTCCAATTAAAACAATGGGTATAAATTAGATAAGTTTAGATTCAGGAAAGACTTGGGTAAATACTGGTTCAGTAACAGGGTTGTTGATTTGTGGAACCAATTACCGCGTAACGTGGTGGAGGTGGGGTCCCTCGATTGTTTCAAGCATGGGTTGGACATGTATGAGTGAGATTGGATGGTTATAAATAGGAGCTGCCTCGTGTGGGCCAATGGGCCTTCTGCAGTTACCTTTGTTCTTATGTTCTTAAGAACATTCGTTGTGCTGGAAGACGAGTGCTGTAGGGAACCTGCAGTTCGCTTAAAAGTCAAGGAAACGAAGGGAGCGCAAGCCCGGGAGGTACCTAAGCGAATTTTGGTTGTTGGAGGTTCCCAGGTGAGATATTTGGGAATTAAGGTTTTTGTGCCAGAGATAAGGCACAAGGAACAGATTAAGGGTTTGCTATCCGGGAGCAGGAATTGTTGATATAGAAAACAACATGAATGATATGGCAGGAAATGGGAACAAACCCATTATTTGTATCAGTGCCTGTGGAAATGACAAGTTAGGAGTGAGGCACTTTAAGACAACCATAGAATTAGTTAGGAGCACGGGAGGAATCCCGATCATATGTGGCATTCTTCCAAGAAAGGGAGTTGGAAATGAATGGTTGTCGAGAGCACTTTGTTTCAGGAAATGTAATTTAAGCTTTGTCTTAATATAAAATTTGTAACACACAGAAATCACAATTGAGTGAATTGTTCAATGAACAAATCCACAAGGGCCGGGACGAGAATTCGAACCTGCGTCCGAGAGCATCCCAGATGCTGCCTTTGCTCAGTAGGTAGCAATTAAAGGCAACGTCTGGGATGCTCTCGGACGCAGGTTCGAATCCTCGTCACGGCCCTTGTGGGTTTGTTCATGAAATTTGTATTAAATTTTATTATGGGTTAATTATGTTTGATTAAAATATGTTTATCGGGATAAAGTAACGTAACATATTTTATTTTCATTTTTTTATTTTCAAATATTAACAGAATAAAACAGATGCCATTTACACAATTAAAATTGCAACAAGGCGAGTTAGTCATATTGTACATAATAGGAATTTGCAATATCGTTCTTGTACAAATATTTCTCTGGGGTCTTAAATATTATTGTCAGTGTCCACATCGTTTGACTGATTTTTTAACTATGAGTCAGACTTCTTCATCGTCTGACTCAGTAATTACAGTGCCTTCATCGTCTGAATAAATGTTAATTGTGCCTTTATCGTCTGAACCAATGTTGATTGTGCCCTCATCGTCTGAATCAATGTTAATCGTGCCTTCATCGAATCATCCTGGGGTCTTTAAGACCTATATGAGAGCAAAAACTTTATTCTATTTTCCTGGGATGTTATCTTATATCACTAAGTTTGTTAGATCGTGTCCGAATTGTCAAAGAAGAAAAGGTACCCCTAAGGTACAGGCGCCACTACAAGAGTTCCCTGATATTTTCGAGCCTTTAGATCGTGTGGGCGCAGATTTGATTGATTTACATAGTAGTCATTCTGGTAATCTACATTCCAGCTAATCTACAGAACCAGCTACGTGCTGGTTCTAGTGGACCATCTGTCCCGGTTCACTACCTTGGTTGCTCTTCCTCGTAAGGACACGCAGACTGTTGCAGACGCTTTCTTAAGTAAATTTGTCACTGTGTTTGGACCACCTAAAGTATTAGTATCTGACAGAGGTCAAGAGTTCGTTGGTAACACTTTTAAAGAAGTTTGTAAAATTTTAGAAACTACAACAGCCCTCACGACTGCTTACCATCCGCAAGCAAACGGTATGACTGAAAGAACCAATCGTACAATTAAGGATATGCTAGCAATTCTTGCAGAGAAAGATGCTGCCACCTGGGATGAACAACTTCCCTATGTTCAACTAGCCTTGAACACTGCCATTCATCAGTCAATTAACACACAACCACTGCTACTTTTCACGGGGCGCTCATGTAATTTCCCATCAGGTCTGCTTAACAGACACGAGGTTGTGTACGGTGAGGATTATCCTTCAGAAATCCTCTCTAAAATGAGAAATGCTTGGAGGATTGCTGCTGAGGCTTCCAAGACAGCGAGAAGCCGGTATGCGCACTATTATGATAAGAAGGTTCAACCGTTGACACTTAGAGAGGGAAGCTTGGATATGAGGTTAAATGAAAAGGCGCCTGCCAATCAAAGTAGGAAGCTAGCACCTAGATGGCGTGGACCATATAGAGTAATTAAGAAGCTTGGCCCAGTTAATTTTCTGATCAGGGGAATTTTTGATGACCAGGGTGACACAACTATTCATGTCAACAAATTAAAGTGTTACATTGCCCGGGAGGAACTGGAACTGCCTTCAGCAATTCCCATTCCTGACCCTTCTGAGTTGACTGACCCAGCTGGGCTTGTCCAGGATGGAGAGGAGGACCTTCTGTCAACTCTCGTTGGTACCCTGGGTCAGCCTTGTCACCCTATGTTAACGAGGTCACGGGCGAGGCAGGGAGAGTTTTAGTAAGTTGTCTTGCCCCTTAGTAGTTTTTATCAGAGTTTTTAAACTGGCAATTGTTTTGAGATTTTGTCATGGAATGTATTCAGAGATCATGCCTTACCTACCCTTGGGCCTACCCTGTCACCAAAGCCCAGGGGAGAGTCCTTGTTTCCGCCAGTCGGAGTGTTATTCTGTCTTCCCCAGGTCTGCTTGTCCACACCGCTCTGTCCCCGGTACCAGCTACTCGTGAACCAACATTGAGGCCAGAGGGGTCACCCCTCTGGTACAGTGGAGAGGGGGTTACGTTACAACCCCACCCCCTCCCAACAATCCCAGTAACCCCACCACTCGGTTACCTGGGAGGGTGATAGTTACACCATTCACCCAGCCGACACCTCCCACCACACGAGGTTGTCCAAGCCAGAGTTCCAGCCAGCAGAGCACAGCTGTCCAGATGTCAACGTACCATGGTGGGCCCCAGTCTTGCAGTTCATCATCAGAGGTACCCTGCCTGCTGCGACACACCGTGCAGGCACACCGGAAGTGGAGGCGCGAGGTCACCAAGCAGGTATGCCAGCAGCAGTCACCTACCAGTTCCCCCTCGTCCTTGGGGATGCCACATCACTGAATCCACCAAGATGCGCAACGAGGCGGTCACATTCCAACGGCACCTCCCTACTGAGTGTGCTTGACTCGCCAATAGGGTGCACGTTTCGCACCATCGGCCCAAGGTCAGGTACATTAGGGCATGCGCGATAAGGCGTACCGGCTCAGTAGAATGTGACACAAGCAACGCCTGTACAGTGATGGGTCCCCGGAGCTGAAGTCGGGATCCACCTGGCCTGCCGCCACGCCACCCACGCCTCGATCAACACCTGCACCTGCTTACTTCTGTTGCAAGACATCGTTGACGTCACACTCTCTGCCCTGCTGTCACGACTCCTGCTATGTAGCTGCTGTCACTCATCATCGACCGTCGGCTTCAAGCAACTGGTTGAGATGTGCTTGTATACATCTCTCCCAACACCGTTCACCTGTGACCGGCCACGTCCCCGGCCGCGGTCACTCGCCGCTGCTCTTCACGCCACCACCTTCGAGCAGTTGGGCAGCTTGACGAGGAGTCTGTCACCAGAAGACTCGCTCTGTCACCAGACGTACCCCAGAGCTGTTGCAAGAAGATCTCAGGGTATATGCAGGCATCATCAACGAGTAGACGCTGGACCTCCAACATCAGGTCTCCAACATCAGATCTCCAACATCAGGTCTCCAACATCAGATCTCCAACATCAGATCTCCAACATCAGGTCTCCAACATCAGGCCACCACGCGAGAGTATAACGGATGCGCAATAGAAAACGCGTATATCAACATGAACATTGATGTGTCAAGCTTTACGAATGATGGTACAGAGAAATGACTCTATTATTAACGGTGTCAAATAGTTTTGTCTAATCAGTTGGAAAAGTGTAACATTTATGAGGATGTAAAGGAAAACTAGACCTAGAAAAGTGGTCCTAGACAGTGATCTTAGCTAGATGACTTGGGTCTCTAGCACAAACTTTATCGTGAAATTTATTATTACTTTGTTTCATGTAAGTGTCTATGTAATAAGTCTGTCCTGGTGATGAGTGTCCAGGCTCCCTGTTTGGTACCAGTGTATGGGTACATATTTTTTTTTTTTAATATTTGCATGCCTTTATATTTCAATAAAATGTTGTAATGTTAAGTAATGTTTCTGTTGTGGTAAGAGGTAGTCTTACTATCGGTGTGCGCAGGGTGCATGGAGATTGACCCTGGCACTATTGTCTTGTGCGGTATATGGATTGGCCGACAAGTGTTCTGTAACTTACGGTTCTGTTGCAGAGTTTTAATGTCAGTTGTTTTTGTATTTTTACCATGTTTTATAACTTGATTAACTCATAGGTTTGGCTGTGGGTCGTGAGGTACCCAGCAGATGTTTGGGGTATGTCCCACTTGGGTAAGGTTACCTGTTATTTTTAATTACTTCGTTTTTAATGTTAGAATAGGAATATTATATATATTTTTTCATGGTGTTGATCATTTTATTTTGTATGTTTTGTTCTTCAGACCTTCTGAGGAAGACTTGCTAGCCTGCCTAGTGTGCAGGCAGGATATGTCATTGTTTCATAGTATTCTTTATTGTCATATATTGTAACTCAGGGTTGTATTATGTAGCCTTGTGTCATTACTTGTATTTTGACATTATATTTTTTTTTAGTTGAAAGTTTCCTGTTCCATTAAAATTTTTTATATTTTTTTTATATGTCATGCTAGTTTTAAGGCAATTTTTGTTTTGGTCTTCCAGCCTTCGGGGGAAGTCTTGCTGGACTGCCTAGTGTGCAGTCGGGATTTGTCTTTTTTTTTATTGATATACTTTTGTCATATTATGATATTCGGAATTGTATCATGTATGAGGTTATCATTGCTTGTACTTTTGCTAAGATTTTTTTGTGGTTTTGTTTCTTTCATTGTACATTTATATGTAGTTCTTACTGAAGTGTAACTGTATAATGTACTTTGCATCATGTTAATTTAGTTAGCTTACTTTTATCAATATATCACTGGCAATTTTTTTTTTCTCTTTTAGGGTTAAGTTGTGGTATTTTGGATGAGTTAGGATAAGACAAAATTGGGCTTAATTGTCATACACCCAATTCTGTCTTAACTCCGGGGAAAGGGAGCTGTAACACCCATGACCCCCCCCCCCTAGAGTTCTCACCCAGGGAAGCCTGCTCCAAGAGGTCAGCCCAGATGACCTTCGGATTATCTTGTATGTTGATTAAAAAAATTCCTGGATTAGTCTTATTCAGCTAGTTTCAAGTACATAATATTTCATGATACTCTAGTCAAACACTGTAAGGGAGTAGACCCCAGATCATTATGTGTAAACATCCATGGATCTCCCCCTTTTAGCCAGGTCAAAGGTCAGTCACACATAATTAATAAGTCCTCTCTTGAACAGTGTATGGTGAATGTCAAACAAGGTTGATGAAAATTCTTGAGTGTTTGTGCACGTGTGGCCGACCTCTTATTTCTTGGTGTAGGTAGTACAATAAATCTTCCCCTCCCCCCCCTTGTGAGGTGTATATAGAGGTCCTGTAGAGACTTAGAGAGAGAGTACGGGGCGCTCGGATCGAGAGCGGGTCTGTGACGAACATCCACAGCCAGGGGAGAGACAGTGTCCACCGGATGGAGAGATAGAGGTCTTAAGGTATGTGTGTGATCTCTGAGATTTTGTTCCATGTCTAAATTTCTTAAACTATTGGCCAGTGTTAGAGTAGGATTTATAGTGGTGTTTAGTATAATTTGGTATCTCAATAAACTCATGTTAAATTCCCCGTCTGTGTTAATTATTGAATCCTCTTAGCCTTTTGGATATAGTGGCTGACAACCGTCCCATAATTAATGACAGTTATAGAAAGTATTCTCCAAGTCAAGCAATGTTTCTTGCCTCGTTGCTTGTTACAGTCTCAATGGTCAAGGCAGATGGTGGCAGCGTATTTAATCCTGTGTAGCATTTCCTTGTTGGCAGTGTACCTTTGGTTCCGGTGTAACCATCATATGTCAGCTCATATTCCAGTGTTCAATAACAGTGTTACCAAGTGCAACTGATCAGGAAGTGTTACTCAGGATAAGTAGTAGTGTTTACTTTATTAGTTTAGTATTCATTATAGATTCATTACATCATTATATTCATTATTCAATGGTGACTATTTTTACCTCCCTGGGAGGATGACTCGTGCAAGATCATCATCAATGAAATGGCAACGAAAAAATCCAACATGATACCACAAGAAATGAGGCACAAGTATCTCGAGGAAATCTATAAAGAAGCCGGAGATGAACTAGATCAAATATACACTGACGGGTCATCTAATCCTGTCAATGGCAGGGCTGGTGCAGGATACACGGTAATCAAGGATAATACTTTCCAACGCAGACATGAAGAAAAGGCACGTATTGAGAACTATGCTTCTTCAACGCAAGCAGAGCTAGCTGCCATTGTTATGGCGTTAAGGTTTCTTGAACGGAACACTAATGGTGCAGTGATTTGTACCGATTCAAAAGCAGCACTGCAAAGCCTAAGTAAAAATCGGGCAGATAATCTTGCAATAGTCGCTGAAATTAAGAGAACTGTGAGAGTACTTACCAATCAGGAAGAGTCATCAAGTTTCTGTGGATCCCCTCCCATGTTGGAATATGTGGGAATGAACGAGCAGATGTGCTGGCTGCTGAAGGCGCTGAAGGAGACCATATTGAATACTTCATACCCAAGACTCTCCTACAAATTAGAGGTATTGTCAGGCAACATCACCGTGACAAGGTAACTGAGGAAAGGAGGATAGAAGCACAAACCAGTGAATCTATACGATGGTACAACATGGTTGCAGCTGGCAATCCTAATCGTTATGGCCGAAGAGGAGGAGGACGAGTGAGAGAATCAGTGATAGCGAGAATCCGTCTTGGATACAAATATTCTTGGAGATATGGAATGGAAACAACAGTTGATCAGCGAAGTTGCAGAATCTGTGGTGAGAGTGATGGACACCGCCTTGACCATTATCTACGTGAATGTGAACACCTGAGAGACATTAGAAACATGTGTAGAATAATAAACCCCACATTGTTTGAGTTAGGAAAACATTATTTGTCAAATATTGATACTGTTCTTAAAAGATTTCCCCATTTTGCACCCGCAAGATAACGTAAGCTTTTAAGGGTTGATAGATGTTAATCTTCTTGTTTGAGGAGCTGTTCACTTGAGACAGTTAAGCAAGTCCCAGCTGTGTCTGGGTACAAGTGACAGGATGAACAACCCAGCGGGTTTTCTTCCTATTGGGGAGTGTTGTACATGCTGCTATGGCGGTGTGTCCACTCACAAGATGAGTGGCGCTGCCCAATAAACTCGCCCCTCGGGGCAAAATTTAATTTAAATTTACCCGGTTTTACAATGGTTTTATTTTAACGAATGTTACACTGAATTGCTATCTAAGAACGTTAGATGGAAGTGGGGGGAAGCATGCCAGGAGTCCTTCGAGAAGACTAAGAAGTTATTAACCGAAGCGCCAGTGCTGATTTCGCCTGACTTCGAGTCAGACTTTATCTTGTACGTCGACGCTAGCGACGTGGGGATCGGAGCCATGTTAGCTCAAGAGAAGGACGGAGTTCACCGTCCAGTAGCGTTCTACTCGAAGAAATTCGAAAAGTACCAGAGGGCTTATAGTACAGTGGAAAAAGAAGCCTTAGCCCTGATCCTGGCACTGAAGCATTTCGACGTCTATGTGGGTGGAGGTACTAGACCGGTGCAAGTGTTCACCGATCATAACCCCTTGACGTTCATGCACAGGATGAAGAACACGAACCAAAGGCTGACAAGATGGGCCCTACTGTTCCAAGAGTACTGGCTAGAAATCAGGCACATTAAAGGAAGGGAGAATGTGGTAGCAGATGCCCTCTCACGGATTTACTAACCGATATGACTCTTATTTTAAGGGGAGGGGTATGTTACGGTGCCCTCTCCTATCTCTTTCGTTTGCCTGCTTTAAGAGTCATATCAACTCTCTCTACTGTTTCTCTGAGGTATAGGGAAGTCTGTTGGTATGTGTGGCGACCAGATCAGCTGCCAGTTAAGGGAGAAAGTTACATTATAAGTTGTAAGTAAGGGGAAATTGGTGCCCTGATATAAAATGAAAGAGTATCCCCTACTGCAGATATGATGTTTTGGAAGGGACGCTAGCTGTGTGCGGATTGGGTGGCTTGGGTCATGGGCGACCAATCAGAGCCCGCCGTGACGTCACCAAGTGCCCCGGGCAGCGCCAACTTGAGAGTTGACCTGACTGTGGAGTCGAGAGGACGCACCTCGGTCAGCTCTCAAGGATTTGAGGCTCTACAAGCCTTTCTCAGTGAATTAGAGCTAGCCATCGCAGCCCACCTTATACATTGGAGACCCCGTGCTTCTGGGAAGCAAAAAGGAACAAAGTTCATTGAGCAAAGGAGTGCCAAACTTGGAAATAGTCGGCGACGATGCTGGGCGGCGACGGTGGACGTTGAGGGCCTGGAAGGTGTGGCGGGCAGGCCTAGCTGTGACCGGGTCACATCCACTGAGGGTTTTGGAGGGACAACACCGTTCCTAGGACAAGGAGCAACGCCTTGTGGAAGGGATGAGTGTGTGAATATAGCAATTGGCTCAGTGCCCATTGGTGAACCAGGATTGGGATAGCTGAATCTCAGGGATTGGAATGGCGATGACGCGAAGGCTTCATGACACCTGAGGACCTGTGGAACGTTCCTGGATCGTCAAGGATCGACTCAGGAAGCGTGGGAACCTCACACCATTGAGGGATAGGCGTCGTGAGCCAGGAATGTAAAGGTAGATCAATTTTCGCCCCCACTACCCCTTGTGTGAGTAGGCTAGATAGGCCACAATATTTACTTATGTATGTGGCAATAGGACATTAATACTTTAGTAGTAGAATAGGCTGCAGGGCAGCTTGTGTCCAGGACTGTTGGAGAGGACAGTGTGTGTGGACGGCAGGACAGTGAAGAAGAGGTGCCGACGTGGTGAAGAGGCCCTTCTGTGAGAGAGTGTGTGACTCCTGTCTATCTGCCCAGTTGAAGGAGTGCTGGAGGTCGTGGAAGAAGAGTTGCTGACGATCTCCAGATTTATTATCCTTATTTTCATATTCATGTATTTCTTGTGATTGTATGTGTGATCGTGTAATTGGTGTCAGTAAATTCACACATTTATCATTGCGTTTAAGTGTGCCTCCATTATAATATTTCTCTATGAGCATACACGAAGGTTATCATAGTACCACCTAGGGAACACCTCGTTCTCTATGGAAGTTCTTATTGCCTGGAGAGTGGTAAAACAGCACAGACTTATATAAAAATGTACCCTTAGCCATCCGATCAGTATCAGTGCCTGAATGGTGGCAACTAGTAACGTAGTGGTTAGAGAAAGGTAAAGCCACACAGACTTTTATGGGAGAGTACCCTGGGCCAACAGTCCAATAGTAGATCTTGGGAGTAGCAACACTCTGGCAACGAACAGTATATAATACACCCACTGAACTGCATCGCTGGGGTGCAGATATAATAACCCAGCTGGCGACCTTGTTAAGAAGAAGATAGAGAAGATAGGCGGGAAAGGAGTTCCTGCAACCATTTTGTCTGGCAGGCAAGACTCAGGGAGGTTATTGTTATAAGGTGAGCCTGAGTCTTCCTTCACTCCTCCACGGGTCTAGGCCAGAACTGCTGATAGCAGTTTCCCTGTGGTTGACTGAAGGGCTTCCAGGGTGAATCAGTGGCACCCCCCTTTCAGTGGTGAAAGCAAAGACCTGCGGAGGTGGGCATTGCTGGTCCTCTCCTGTGGGACCAAGGAGACTCCGGTGAATCCCGGGAGTCGGAGGGGCTGAGTGTTCGGCCTTTGAGCCCCTAGCAGCCGAGTGCTAGCAGAGCCCCGGTCCACCCCCTGTGACAGGAGGGAGTTAATATTTAGCAAGTTTAGGGATTTAAACAAGGGAGCTGAGTGTTGTCTGAAAGCAGAGTTAGTTATTATTCTGATAGCAGATTTTTGCTGGGTGATGATGGGCTTAAGGTGGTTTGCAGTGGTAGACCCCCATGCACAGATACCATAATTAAGATAGGGGTAGATTAGTGCATAATATAGTGAGAGGAGAGCAGAGTTAGGAACATAATATCTTATTTTAGAGAGTATACCAACTGTCTTAGAGACTTTCTTAGTTATGTGTTGAATGTGGGTGCTGAAGTTGAGTCTCTTGTCTAGGAATAGGCCAAGAAACTTGCCATCATTTTTATTACTGATGTTAATGGTGTCTATCTGTAGCTGAATTGCATTTGATGATTTGCTTCCAAATAGATGTAGTAAGTCTTTTCTATGTTTAATGTTAGTTTGTTAGTTGACATCCATAAGTGGACTTTTTAAAATTTTTAAATTTAGTGGACTTTAAAATTAGTAAATTTAAGTCGGTTGCGTTTTGCTGGGTTCCCAGCCATGTTGGTGTCTCTTTAAATGAGCGTGCAGATGCTGCTGCAAAGGAAGCTATCCACACATGTCCCATCTCCCGTTGTTGGAAATTTTAAACACTGATACATTCCTATTGTATCACAATACATCATTATTGTATACTAAGTACAGTAACTATTAACGCTACTAACTGTAGTGCTAACAAATTAATATTTCACTATCTGCGCATCATTTACTAAAATTCTCACGACATCGAGAGGCAGTATTGTGTCAGATATTATCCAGCAGGACATAATTATTACCAACATGTGAGAAAATTGAATAATATTCTCAACTTTTATCAGTATTCTTTATAAGAATTAATCTCTGATAATATTACGACTAGTGATTCAATAATCACGAGTTATTGACTTAAATTGTCACTATATAACAGTTTTATCTGTTATATGCCAAACGCTATGGAGGAAATAGAAATTCTTTCCATTTCTCAATTAACACCATTTTGCGAGAATATAAATAATATTTAATTCCCTACAATTGCAACCCTGTTCTCATTAACGCATTACGTAAAGGTAATTACACGGAGAAGAATTTTCCATCCTTACTAAATTCTATTGCGAATGCGTGAGAGAGGGTTGAGGGAGAAGCGTGGCGACGCCACGAGGAGTAGCAACCCAACTCCCGAAGAAGTCGGAGCTGGACTAGAGACGCCACCAGAATTATGACACGAGCGTCCAGGGAGAGGCGAATTACCAACAATTCTACGACAGGCCCTTGCTATTAATCGGCCTAGTAGCAATCTAAGGATTGTATCGGTGGACAACCAGCAGGTTAAGTGTTCTTATAATTTTAATTGAGCTCTTTTCATTTTATAACACTGTCCATCGTTACACTACAAGACCTCCCCAAACAACAAGTACGTCCATAAGGAATTTGCTCTGTCCCTCCTAATGAATAGTGATGACACAATTTACCTGGTATAGACAATTTGTACATTTATTTGGAATTTCAGCCTGTGTTGAAGCGGCCGTGGTCTCCTCATTTTCCCACGCCACACTCTGGGTTCATGTGTTACAGCAAGTACCAGACGACGCCATCACGACTCTGCATCTCCGTTCACTATCTCAGCTAAGCAGCTGAATTAGTTCAATTTAGTTTATTTCATTACGTGACGGTAGATAGTAGTAGTAGTAGGCATCCATTAGTCTCAGGAGACTATGGAGTTGCGCTCTGGTTGTCGGTCTGGAGTGGCCTCACCAGGGCGCAAAGCCAGGGTAGGTTGATTCGGGGGAGAAGCTGTTACCCAGGCAGCAGGTCCATGGCACTGAAAGTTTCCAATGGAAAGGCATACGCCAATACGATTGGTTCCAGCGCCATCGCAGGAACTGTGAGTTCCGGGTTGACCTCGAAGGTGGTGAAGAAGGGCACAGGGACCTCCAACCCGGAGACCGCCGTGGTTGGGGCCGGAGAAGAACCACCCCATCAAGGGCATGAACGACCCCAGCCTCCTGAAGCAGAGCCTGGGCCGCACGACCCTCGGGAGGTGGACGTCCCGATCCCGCACCTACGGGTTCCAGACAAGGATCGTCACAGCCCCTTTTCACCCGAGGCCGGCCTCCTTCAAGACCAAGTAGAAGGAAGAGTGATAATTATTAAATACAACAATTATTATTATGATAATAATATAATATCATAATAACAATTGCAAATATTTAATAATTATCACTCTTCCTTTATTCCAGTTATTTAAGAATATTCACTCTTCCAGTTATTTAAGAATATTCACTCTTCCAGTTATTTAAGAATATTCATTTATATGATTTAGGAAATCTAGTACAATTTGATAGCCTCATGAACTTTAAAGAGTTACTAATTTTATTCGAGGAAGAACCAGCCTTGGTGAAGCGTACTGGGAGTATTTTACTTCTGGTATTAACCCCCCATTTTGTGAAGGACGGAAAGTTTATTTTCGAACAGCAATTTAATTTACAGTCCATTAAGGTTTAAGGAATAACTCTTAATAGTTACAATATCCACAGGCACTGGCATTTCAGTCCTTTTTTATTGTTCATTTATCTGTTTCCCTTTTCAGTAAAAATAGGGTGGTCCTTCGATCAATTTAAATCAATTAATTAAACATCAATCAATAAATAGAGAATAAGCTTTTTTCCCAACACAAAAATATGATCCTTATCGAACCGGATACATTACAATTAATATTAAAATCTATTTCGGTTCTCAGAGCCCACAAAATTATGGTCTCTTCAAACCGGATAGATAGCAGAATCAAGCTATCCTAATTAATCATAACTAATTACCGTGTGTAGTAATCTAGACTAACCATATTTTATTATCTGTGGCTACCGGCAGTGTACCATATAAGTTAGCCTAACTCACACTAATTTATTTGCTGTCTATACTTCATGTATAAGGTAGCACTAGTGGGACACAGTCAGTTGCCCACAACACTCAGACCTATACCTCACACTGAGGTAAGAATCTTTAGGTCACCAGGAGCAACAGCTCATAACTTACATTCAATTTACAGCCAGACCATACAGACAAAACCTGGCAAGAGATGGTGTACACCTGTCAGGTGAGTCTAGGTCACATGTAGTTGACAAATTGATCAACACAATCAACCATCATAAAAGGTTGTGGCTAGCAAGCCAAAGTTAACTGTATATATTTATATTTTCACCTGTGTGTACAAGTGCACATTTATATCTATTATAAAAATCTAAAAAAAACAAAAACACAGCACACCTATATATTCACATTATTGCACCATTAATTAATTTATGCCAACCTTTATTAGGTAGGAATTTAGGCTGTGATTGTGCCGAGTTTTGCACAAATGCAGACTAAATAATTTAGTAGTTTCTTTAGTAGAAATCATTTCAACTAGTCTTGAACTAATCAGTAGTGCATACATTACTCATTACTGTGCTGACCCTGCCACAGGGTGGGATTGAAGTACTATTATTTACTCTTGTGCTGACCCTGCCCAGGGTGGGATACAAACCTTATATTAACTCTGATTAGAGTATATACATATTAATTATTTTGTGTATTCATTATTTTTGTGTATTCTTATGCATTGGGCAGGGTTTCCAGTCTCACCATCTCTCCTTTAAAACCTCATACCTGCCATCTGACTTCTGCCCTGGTAAGCCCCATGTTCGACTTTTTTTTTTCCTACGGTTAATTAGCTTCCAGTGAGCCACCAAGAGACTTCCCAGAAAATCAGTGTTGAATGTAATGACATGCTTCTTTCTGGTAGAGCCCCAGTGGCTCCGTAACTCCCTTCCTTACATGTTTGTCAGTGTGCTGGTCAGTGTGCATCAGCTCTGGACTAACCAGTTGGCAGCTGTGGCTGGGCACCCTGAGCTAGTTTCAAGTGAACTAATTGTCTTGACTGAATCATTGACATACAGTACTTATTTGGCTGTTTCGATGCTTCATTTTCTATGAACTTTTCAGTTGTATGTATTGCTTACTTTACCTTGAGGTTACCTTGAGGTGCTTCCGGGGCTTAGCGTCCCCGCGACCCGGTCGTCGACCAGGCCTCCTGGTTGCTGGACTGATCAACCAGGCTGTTTGACGCGGCTGCTCGCAGCCTGACGTATGAGTCACAGCCTGGTT
>WNGS01160032.1:0-14983 GCA_020271785.1 Procambarus virginalis
CTACACAGTAACATGACACTAGGCCTACACACTAACATGACACTAGGCCTACACAGTAACATGACACTAGGCCTACACAGTAACATGACACTAGGCCTACACAGTAACATGACACTAGGCCTACACAGTAACATGACACTAGGCCTACACAGTAACATGATGCAAGGCCTACACAGTAACATGACACTAGGCCTACACAGTAACATGATGCTAGGCCTACACAGTAACATGACACTAGGCCTACACAGTAACATGACACTAGGCCTACACAGTAACATGACACTTGTCCTACACAGTAACATGACACTAGGCCTACACAGTAACATGACACTAGGCCTATACAGTAACATGACACTAGGCCTACACAGTAACATGACACTAGGCCTACACAGTAACATGACACTAGGCCTACACAGTAACATGACACTAGTCCTACACAGTAACATGACACTAGGCCTATGCAATAACATGACACTAGGCCTATGCAATAACATGACACTAGGCCTATGCAATAACATGACACAAGGCCTACACAGTAACATGATGCTAGGCCTACACAGTAACATGACACTAGGCCTACACAGTAACATGGTGCTAGGCCTACACAGTAACATGATGCTAGGCCTACACAGTAACATGACACTAGGCCTACACAGAAACATGACACTAGGCCTACACAATAACATGATGCTAGGCCTACACAGTTACATGATACAAGTCCTACACAGTAACATGACACTATGCCTACACAGTAACATGACACTAGGCCTACACAGTTACATGATACAAGACCTACACAGTAACATAACACTAGGCCTACACAGTAACATGATGCTAGGCCTACACAGTAACATGATGCTAGGCCTACACAGTAACATGGCACTAGGCCTACACAGTAACATGACACTAGGCCTACACAGTAACATGACACTAGGCCTACACAGTAACATGACACTAGGCCTTCACACTAACATGACACTAGGCCTACACACTAACATGACACTAGGCATACACAGTAACATGACACTAGGCATACACAGTAACATGACACTAGGCATACACAGTAACATGACACTAGGCCTTCACATTAACATGATGCTAGGCCTACACAGTAACATGACACTAGGCCTACACACTAACATGACACTAGGCCTTCACACTAACATGACACTAGGCCTACACACTAACATGACACTAGGCCTACACACTAACATGACACTAGGCCTACACACTAACATGACACTAGGCCTTCACACTAACATGACACTAGGCCTACACACTAACATGACACTAGGCCTACACACTAACATGACACTAGGCCTATACACTAACATGACACTAGGCCTACACACTAAAATGACACTAGGCCTACACACTAACATGACACTAGGCCTACACACTAACATGACACTAGGCCTACACACTAACATGACACTAGGCCTACACACTAACATGACACTAGGCCTTCACACTAACATGACACTAGGCCTACACACTAACATGACACTAGGCCTACACAGTAACATGACACTAGGCCTACACAGTAACATGACACTAGGCCTTCACACTAACATGATGCTAGGCCTACAAAGTAACATGACACTAGGCCTACACACTAACTAGACACTAGGCCTACACACTAACATGACGCTAGGCCTACAAAGTAACATGACGCTAGGCCTACACAGTAACATGACACTTATCCTACACACTAACATGATGCTAGGCCTACACACAAACATGGCACTAGGCCTACACAGTAACATGACACTAGGCCTACACAATAACATGACACTATGCATACACACTAACATGACATTAGGCCTACACATTAACATGACACTAGGCCTAGACACAAACATGACACTAGGCCTACACAGTAACATGATGCTAGGCCTACACACTAACATGACACTTATCCTACACACTAACATGACACTAGGCCTACAAAGTAACATGACACTAGGCCTACACACTAACTAGCCACTAGGCCTACACACTAACATGATGCTAGGCCTACAAAGTAATATGACACTTATCCTACACACTAACATGATGCTAGGCCTACACACAAACATGGCACAAAGCCTACACAGTAGCATGACACTAAGCCTACACAGTAACATGACACTAGGCCTACACAGTAACATGACACTATGCCTACACACTACCATGACATTAGGCCTACACAGTAACATGATGCTAGGCCTACACAGTAACATGACACTAGGCCTACACAGTAACATGACACTTGTCGACCACACTAACATGACACTTGGCCTACACAGTAACATGACACTAGGCCTACACAGTAACATGACACTAGGCCTACACAGTAACATGACACTAGGCCTACAGAGTAACATGATGCTAGGCCTACACATTAACATGACACTAGGACTACACAGTAACATGACACTAGGCCTACACACTAACATGACACTAGGCCTACACAGTAACATGATGCTAGGCCTACACACTAACATGACACTAGGCCTTCACACTAACATGATGCTAGGCCTACACACAAACATGACACTAGGCCTACACACTAACATGACACTAGGCCTACACAGTAACATGACACTAGGCCTACACACTAACATGACACTAGGCCTTCACACTAACATGACACTAGGCCTACACACTAACATGACACTAGGCCTACACACTAACATGACACTAGGCCTATACACTAACATGACACTAGGCCTACACACTAAAATGACACTAGGCCTACACACTAACATGACACTAGGCCTACACACTAACATGACACTAGGCCTACACACTAACATGACACTAGGCCTACACACTAACATGACACTAGGCCTTCACACTAACATGACACTAGGCCTACACACTAACATGACACTAGGCCTACACAGTAACATGACACTAGGCCTACACAGTAACATGACACTAGGCCTTCACACTAACATGATGCTAGGCCTACACAGTAACATGACACTAGGCCTACACACTAACTAGACACTAGGCCTACACACTAACATGACGCTAGGCCTACAAAGTAACATGACGCTAGGCCTACACAGTAACATGACACTTATCCTACACACTAACATGATGCTAGGCCTACACACAAACATGGCACTAGGCCTACACAGTAACATGACACTAGGCCTACACAATAACATGACACTAGGCCTACACACTAACATGACACTAGGCCTACACAGTAACATGACACTAGGCCTAGACACAAACATGACACTAGGCCTACACAGTAACATGACACTAGGCCTACACACTAACATGACACTAGGCCTAGACACAAATATGACACTAGGCCTACACAGTAACATGATGCTAGGCCTACACAGTAACATGACACTTATCCTACACACTAACATGATGCTAGGCCTACACACAAACATGGCACTAGGCCTACACAGTAACATGACACTAGGCCTACACAGTAACATGACACTAGGCCTACACAGTAACATGACACTATGCCTACACACTAACATGACATTAGGCCTACACACTAACATGACACTAGGCCTAGACACAAACATGACACTAGGCCTACACAGTAACATGATGCTAGGCCTACACACTAACATGACACTTATCCTACACACTAACATGACACTAGGCCTACAAAGTAACATGACACTAGGCCTACATACTAACTAGACACAAGGCCTACACACTAACATGACGCTAGGCCTACAAAGTAACATGACACTTATCCTACACACTAACATGATGCTAGGCCTGCAAACAAACATGGCACTAGGCCTACACAGTAGCATGACACTAGGCCTACACAGTAACATAACACTAGGCCTACACAGTAACATGACACTATGCCTACACACTAACATGACACTAGGCCTACACAGTAACATGATGCTAGGCCTACACAGTAACATGACACTAGGCCTACACATTAACATGACACTTGTCCTACACACTAACATGACACTTGGCCTACACAGTAACATGACACTAGGCCTACACAGTAACATGACACTAGGCCTACACAGTAACATGACACTAGGCCTACACAGTAACATGACACTAGGCCTACACAGTAACATGACACTATGCCTACACACTAACATGACATTAGGCCTACACACTAACATGATGCTAGACCTACACAGTAACATGACACTAGGCCTACACAGTATCATGACACTAGGCCTACACAGTAACATGACACTAGGCTTACACACTAACATGATGCTAGGCCTACACAGTAACATGACACTAGGCCTACACAGTAACATGACACTAGGCCTACACAGTAACATGACACTAGGCCTACACACTAACATGATGCTAGGCCTACACAGTAACATGACACTAGGCCTACACAGTAACATGATGCTAGACCTAAACAGTAACATAACACTAAGCCTACACAGTAACATGACACTAGGCCTACACACTAACATGATGCTAGGCCTACATAGTAACATGACACTAGGCCTACACAGTAATATGACACTAGGCATACACAGTAACATGATACTAGGCCTACACAGTAACATGACACTAGGCCTACACAGTAACATGACACTAGGCCTACACAGTAACATGACACTATGCCTACACACTAACATGACATTAGGCCTACACACTAACATGACACTAGTCCTACACACAAACATGACACTTATCCTACACACTAACATGACACTAGGCCTACAAAGTAACATGACACTAGGCCTACAAAGTAACATGACACTAGGCCTACATACTAACTAGACACAAGGCCTACACACTAACATGACGCTAGGCCTACAAAGTAACATGACACTTATCCTACACACTAACATGATGCTAGGCCTGCAAACAAACATGGCACTAGGCCTACACAGTAGCATGACACTAGGCCTACACAGTAACATAACACTAGGCCTACACAGTAACATGACACTATGCCTACACACTAACATGACACTAGGCCTACACAGTAACATGATGCTAGGCCTACACAGTAACATGACACTAGGCCTACACATTAACATGACACTTGTCCTACACACTAACATGACACTTGGCCTACACAGTAAAATGACACTAGGCCTACACAGTAACATGACACTAGGCCTACACAGTAACATGACACTAGGCCTACACAGTAACATGACACTAGGCCTACACAGTAACATGACACTAGGCCTACACAGTAACATGACACTATGCCTACACACTAACATGACATTAGGCCTACACACTAACATGATGCTAGACCTACACAGTAACATGACACTAGGCCTACACAGTATCATGACACTAGGCCTACACAGTAACATGACACTAGGCTTACACACTAACATGATACTAGGCCTACACAGTAACATGACACTAGGCCTACACAGTAACATGACACTAGGCCTACACAGTAACATGACACTAGGCCTACACACTAACATGATGCTAGGCCTACACAGTAACATGACACTAGGCCTACACAGTAACATGATGCTAGACCTAAACAGTAACATAACACTAAGCCTACACAGTAACATGACACTAGGCCTACACACTAACATGATGCTAGGCCTACATAGTAACATGACACTAGTCCTACACAGTAATATGACACTAGGCATACACAGTAACATGACACTAGGCCTACACAGTAACATGACACTAGGCCTACACAGTAACATGACACTAGGCCTACACAGTAACATGACACTAGGCCTACACAGTAACATGACACTTGGCTTACACACTAACATGACACCACGCCTACACAGTAACATGTGTGACGATAATCTCTTATCAGAGATTTAGCCTGCTATTTCTCCGACTCATTCTGTCCTCATCAATATACAAGATACGTTTTGTAGTGGCTAAACGTACATATTAAGATAGCCACACGTACCAGCAACTCCCTCCTCCCCCCACTCCAGCACCTGCTGCACCTGGTCGACGCGCCGAACCCTTCCACTGCCTAACTAGCGACTTGCGGCCATCCAGCTTCCTCATTGGCCGCCAACCAACACTCCACTCCGGCTCCTCGCCAATCACAAGACCTCGCCAGTTATTGTTGGAGTCCCTTGCGTTTCTGCCAGCCAGAATATTGTGTGCTCGCAAGCTATGAACTCCTAAGTGACTCACCTTGTGTGGTCAAATAGAGGTTTATAGTTAGTGCATATATTCCAGCATTCATATTTTATTTACTTTTGTATGTCAATTCTCTTCCCCATTAACGTAATCTATTTTCATGTTTATGTATTTTTTTCCACTTGACATTTTTTACCATTAAGCCAAGATTTTGCATTTGTTTCAATTTGTGTTTTTTTATTGTTATTAAAATCCAGTTTTTATTATTGTCTTATATTTCCAACCTTACCACAGATTACCAATCACGCAGTCATTCTTTTTTTTCTCTTTTTTTTCCCTTTTCTTTTTTTATATATTATATGTGGCCCAGCACTGACACCTGCTAGTTGGAAGACTGCCGACCACCATTTCCAACTCGTTACCGTCACATATAAATGGGGGTCTGTCCACGGAGCTTCACTCAGGTATTGGTAATTGTGGTAAGCATACTTGGCTTTCATTTCCCTTGCTTCCATTATTCACATTAATCATTCTTTATTTTATATGGTGCTGTGTATATTGTACATTACGGGAATAGCATATGGTGAGAGTGAGACAACTTTGGATTACGTGGTGACTGTAGGCCGCAGTCATACTCTTAATTGGTCGTCTCCCCCTTCCGTGTTATCCTCCGTGTTTAACATCTTTTGTCCCCAGATATTTCTCACTTTTTGACAGATTATCACATAGGTACCCTGGTACTGTGGTCTGTCTCCGGGTCAATAGCACCCAAGTCCTGCAATCCGACTCTAGGAGGAAAAAGAGGGCTTTAGATCCTCTAGCACGAACTATTATTGGCGAATTGGGACCTCGCCGATAGTTCTCGTCACCAGTTGACACTCGCACCCCTACTCGTCGGTCAGACTGATGGTATTTACCAAAAGGTAGGGAATTGGCGTTCTTTCTTTTGAGCACAAAGTTCGCTAATTCTGTAAATACCATATTCAATTTCAGTGGGTACCATTGCTTATGTTCTATAGTGACTTGGCAAGGTATGACTACATTTTTTGGACTACCTCATTTATTTTGAAGCCATTTAGTGTTTCACTTGTATTTTAAACTTAGTTTTCACTAATTAGTAGGATTTTCTTGCCTTTATCCTCCCATAGTGAGTACCAGGTACAAGATTTCCTGCGACCTTATTCATTTACCATCTTGAATTAACTTTAATTATTAATAATTCCCCACAGGATAGGTATCAGTTGCCACGTTTCCTGTTTCTGACACTCGCCATATTCTCACTATATTCGTCTCCTTTGTTTTGCTATATTTTCACCATGTTCCGCTTACAAGCTTTCAAAGCAGATCCAGAAAGTGAAATAGGGACCTTACGTCACGCTAGGAGGGTCGATTTGTTAACTCTTGCACATGAGTATCATTTAGAAGTTCCTGATGGAGCCAACAAGTTTGCCATTAATAATATGATACTGGATCACCTTGCTGAGGAAGATATTATAGATTCTTCTACTCATGAACAGTACATTATTTCAGATAAAGATGACTTGAGAGCGATAAAGCTCAAATTGGAACTTGCCAAGATCGAGCTACAGCAACAACAAGAAGCAGCTGCAAGCAGAGAGCGTGAAGCTGCAATCAAAAAGGAAGAGCAAGCGCGTGAAGCTGCCCTCAGAAAGGAAGAACAAACGCGTGAAGCTGCCCTGAAGAAGGAAGAAAGCGAACGTGAGTTGGCCTTATACAAACAGCGACTCGAGATACAACGCGACCACGACAAACGACAGGCGGAAGCAATGCTAGAATGTCGTAACCGAGAACTCACGAGGGACGCTGCACACCAAGCTCAACTCCAACAAGCGGCAGCTAGTCTTCCTCCCAGTTTCAATATCTCCCATGCAAGTAAGTTAATGCCCCCGTTCCTCGAAACGGAGGTTGATGTGTTCTTTACCACTTTTGAGACCCTTGCTGTTCAACTTAATTGGCCTGACGACCAATGGGCTACCCTTCTCAGAGTACATTTAACAGGTAGAGCAGCAGTCACACTCAGCACTTTGGCTTCGGAAAACGACTACACCACCCTGAAACAAGCTGTGTTGGACGCCTACCTTCTCTCCACCGAAAGCTATCGACGAAAGTTTCGTGACTACGTCAAGGCAAGTACCACCACCTTCTTAGAATTTGCTAACACCAAACAAAGATATTTCATGAAATGGCTGGAGGCAGCACATGTCTCTACTTTTTCAGAACTTGTCAACCTCATACTGGTTGAAGAATTTTTGAGACGTGTACCTCCTCCTGTCCGCCTATACTTAGCAGACAAGGAAGAGACGGAGTTAGTGAAGTGTGCGAAGTCAGCTGACACTTACAGCCTCATCCACCGGCTGACTCCAGATCCTACCAGAAAGAAGTCTTGGTACAGTTACGAGAAAGCGAGCCCAGATCAAGGTACCTCTCAACTGTACTGCAGGTATTGTCGATTATATGGACACACCATTGACAAATGTGGTAAGTCCCAATCTAAAGGTAACGTCGAACCCCTAAGTCTAAAACTACTCACCCTAAGTCCGGTAAGCCTGTAATGAATGTTGGTGTTCATGCTAATGATCTCTCTCTCTTTACCAAGCATCTATATCCAGGAACTATCTCTACCCACGGTTCAGATTCAGAGGGACGTTTCGGACTTAAGATCCTACGGGACACAGCGGCTCTACAATCGATCGTTTTGAAATCGGCTGTGCCCAACGTCGCCTACACAGGAGAGACTGTGTTCATCACTGACCTTACTGCTACAACTCCTTATCCACTTGCCCGAGTTTACCTGGATTGTCCCTTCGTGACCGGTGAAGTCCAAGTCGCCGTCAGGGAAAAGCCTTTTCCCATGCCTGGAGTGCAACTTCTCCTGGGCAACGACTTGGCAGAAGACCAACAACCAAACAACCTGATCGTCAAGGACATATCCAAGGTAAGCAACTCTGTGGTGGATAACCCGATTTTTGAACATTTCCCAGTAAAGGTTCAAGAGAGTGATGAAGGTTCTCCTCCTGTTATGGTGACCACCCGTGCTCAAGCTGCACGTCCACAGCCAGCCGACTCTACTGCTACCGCTGTCCCTCAGGACCCTTCGAAACTACCCCCTAACCTGACCGCGGTGGAGTTCCGTAAGTTACAGAGAGATGATCTTACATTGACACCATTATTCTTTCAGGCTGAAACCCAATCCGACAGTGTTCCTGGGTTCTTTATGGAGAACGAAATACTCTATCGCAGGTATAGACCCAGTAAACTGAAGGACGAGGACGATTGGGCAAACGTTGAAAACTAGTGATTCCCACCAGCCTGCGGCCCACGATTCTACACCTGGCCCACGGCGCTTTGTCACACTATGGGTTCAACAAGACTTACCATGGAATTCGACAAGACTACTACTGGCCAGGTATGGTAAACGACATCAAAACTTATGTCAAATTATGCACGTGTGTCAGTTAGCCGGGAAACCGAACGTTTCCATTCCCAGAGCACCACTGATACCCATCCAGGTGCCTGAGGAACCGTTCCACAAGCTCATTATCGACTGCGTTGGTCCTTTGCCTCGGACCAGTGCAGGCAACGCATATATCTTAACCATCCTGTGTCCTACCACCAGATTTCCGATAGCAGTTCCAGTAAAAAATATTACAGCTGCTACAGTGGTGAAGAATCTACTGAAAATCTTCACCCAGTATGGATTTCCGAGGGAGATTCAGAGCGACTGTGGTACCAACTTCACCAGTGATCTCTTCAAACGGACTCTGGAGGAGTTCAACATCAAACAGGTACTGTCCAGCCCCTATCATCCTGCTTCACAGGGTTCTCTCGAGCGTAGTCATCAAACCATCAAGGCACTCTTAAAAAAGTTCTGTAATGAGACCTCAAAGGATTGGGATAGGCAAATTGATCATCATGTGTATTTTCAGAAGTCTTCCCAACGAGTCACTAGGAGTATCTCCTTATGAGATGCTCTACGGACGTAAGTGCCGTACACCTCTCAAGGCTTTCAAGGATTCTCTACGTGATGACACCTTCAGTGAGCATCAGAGTGTGCCCCAGTATCTTCAAAATCTCCGACACATTCTAGAGAGGGTCCATTCCTTTGCCAGCAACAACCTACAGAAAGCCCAGGAGAGGATGAAGACTCGTTACGACCAGCACTGTAAAGTAAGGAAGTTTACACCAGGAGACTTAGTGCTTGCCTATTTCCCTATCCCAGGTTCTCCTTTACAGAACAGGTTCTCAGGACCCTACCGTGTTAAGGAGTGCCGGAACAACTTCAACTACGTTCTCGAGACCCCGATAGGCGGCGGAAGACCCAGCTGTGCCACATTAATTTACTCAAGCCCTACCATGGGGTTCCTCCCACTGTGTTAACCAATTTCACCTCATTTACAGGTCCATACAGCCACAGTGAGACCTTCCCTGCTTCTCCTTCCGAGAGCACTGACACTGAGACAGCGCTCTCTAACTCGGAAATCCTTACTAACCTTCAACATCATTTTCAGGACGATAATAGTGCTCCACTAATCAAACTCGTCAGAGAATATCAAGAGTTGTTTCGAGATGACCCCCAAGAGTGTACTGTAACTCAGCACGACATCCAACTGCTACCTGACACCCAGCCGATTCGCCAACCATTCTACCGAATCAGCCCGAGCAAAACGGAAGTCATGCGGGCTGAGGTACAGTATCTCTTGGACCATGGACTGGCTACCCCCTGTGAGTCCCCCTGGGCCTCACCATGCATCCTGGTACCCAAACCTCACGGCAAAATCCGTCTGTGTACGGATTATAGGAAGTTGAACCAGGTCACAGTGAAGGACGCCTACCCAATACCCAGGGTAGACGACATTCTGGATGCCATTGGTAATGCCCGCTACCTGTCTCAGGTAGACCTACTAAAGGGCTACTACCAGGTGAGTTTAACGGAGCGAGCTAAGGTACTGTCCGCCTTTATAACCCCGTTTGGTCTCTACAGGTACAATCGCCTTCCCTTTGGACTCTGCAATGCCCCAGCCACCTTTCAGAGAGCTGTCAACCGCGTCATCCAGGGCTTGGAAAACACCTATGCCTATTTGGACGACATCGTGATAGCATCCAACACCTGGAGCGAACACCTGCTCCAGCTACAACGATTGTTCTACAAGCTCCTGAAAGCCGGCCTCACCATCAATTGGGCAAGTCCACCTTCGCGAAAGGTAAAGTGCGGTACCTGGGTCATGTTATAGGGAGTGGCAGCCTGGCTCCGTTAAACATTCACATTCAAGCAATCCAACAGTATCCACAGCCTACTACCAGGAAGCAGCTCCTGCGCTTCCTGGTCTTGCTTCCTATTACCGTAGGTTTGTGAAGAATTTTAGCACTGTTGCAACCCCATTAATCACCTTAACCAGTCCCAAGCAACGGTATAATTGGACCAGAGAGCAAACCGTTGCATTCGAACAACTCAAATTCCTCCTCTGTTCTAATCCCATTCTCGCCTCACCAGATATCAAGAAGCCTTTCATCCTCCATGTCGACGCCAGTGGTACCGGCATCGGAAGTGTCTTAATGCAGCAGCGAGGCGAGGAGGTTCTACCTGTCAGCTACTACAGTTGCAAGTTGAAGCCTCATCAGAAGAACTACAGTACTATAGAGAAGGAACTCCTGTCCATCGTCCTGAGCTTACAACACTTTGCACCATATCTGCACGGTGCTAGGTCCACTACCATCTATTCGGACCACAACCCTCTGAGATTCTTACATCAAGCCCAATTTAATAACCAACGTCTGCTGCGATGGGCTTTATATCTTCAAGGCTTCAATTTAAAGATCTGCTACATCAAGGGGCCTGATAACATCATCGCTGATGCCCTCTCCAGAGTGCATGAGGTAGAGGCAGCTCCACCTCCCACTCTACCTCCAGTGGACATGATTCACCCGAAACAGCAGGCTTCGGGGGAGAGTTGTGACGATAATCTCTTATCAGAGATTTAGCCTGCTATTTCTGCGATCATCCTGTCCTCATCAATATACAAGATACGTTTTGTAGTGGCTAAACGTACATATAAGATAGCCACACGTACCAGCAACTCCCCTCCCCCCCACTCCAGCACCTGCTGCACCTGGTCGCGCGCCGAACCTTCAACTGCCTAACTAGCGACTTGCGGCCATCCAGCTTCCTCATTGGCCGCCAACCAACACTCCACTCCGGCTCCTCGCCAATCACAAGACCTCGCCAGTTATTGTTGGAGTCCCTTGCGTTTCTGCCAGCCAGAATATTGTGTGCTCGCAAGCTATGAACTCCTAAGTGACTCACCTTGTGTGGTCAAATAGAGGTTTATAGTTAGTGCATATATTCCAGCATTCATATTTTATTTACTTTTGTATGTCAATTCTCCTCCCATTAACGTAATCTATTTTCATGTTTATGTATTTTTTTCCACTTGACATTTTTTACCATTAAGCCAAGATTTTGCATTTGTTTCAATTTGTGTTTTTTATTGTTATTAAAATCCAGTTTATTATTGTCTTATATTTCCAACCTTACCACAGATTACCAATCACGCAGTCATTCTTTTTTTTTTCTCTTTTTTTCCTTTTCTTTTTTTTATATATTATATGTGGCCCAGCACTGACACTGCTAGTTGGAAGACTGCCGACCACCATTTCCAACTCGTTACCGTCACACATGACACTAGGCCTACAAGTAACATGATGCTAGGCATACCACCACTAACATGGACACTAGGCCTACACAGTAAACATGATGCTAGGCATACACAGTAACCTGGACATTGGCTACACACTATCATGACACTAGGCCTCACAGTAAACATGACACTAGGCCTACACAGTAACATGAACTTGGCCTACACAGTAAGATGATGCTAGGCCTACACACTAACATGACACTAGGCCTACACAGTAACATGACACTTGGCCTACGCAGTAACATGATGCTAGGTCTACAGACTAACATGACACTAGGCCTACACACTATCATGACACTAGGCCTACACAGTAACATGACACTAGTCCTACACACTAACATGACACTAGGCCTACACAGTAACATGTTGCTAGGCTACACACTATGACACTAGGCCTACACAGTAACATGACACTTGGCCTACACAGTAACATGATGCTAGGCCTACACAGTAACATGACATAGGCCTACACAGTAACATGACACTTGGCTACACAGTAACATGATGTAGGCCTACACACTTCATGACACTAGGCCTACACAGTAACATGAAACTTGGCCTACACAGTAACATGACAATAGCCTACACAGTAACATGACACTTGGCCTACACAGTAACAGATGCTAGACCTACACAGTAACATGACACTAGGCCTACACTGTAACATGATGCTAGGCCTACACACTAACATGACGCTAGGCCAACACAGTATCATGACACTAGGCCTACACAGTAACATGATGCTAGGCCTATACAGTAACATGACACTAGGCCTACCCACTAACATGATGCTAGGTCTACACACTAACATGACACTAGGCTACACACTAACATGACACTAGCCTACACACTATCATGACACTAGGCCTACACAGTAACATGACACTTGGCCTACACAGTAAGATGATGTTAGGCCTACACCTAACATGACACTAGGCCCTTCACACTATCATGACACTAGGCCTACAGAGTAACATGACTCTAGTCTACATACTAACATGACACTAGGCCTACACAGTAACATGACACTTGGCCTACACAGTACATGATGCTAGGCCTACACAGTAACATGACACTAGCCTACACAGTAACATGACACTTGGCCTACACAGTAACATGATGCTAGGCCTACACACTAACATGACACTAGGCCTACACACTATCATGTGACACTAGCCTACACATTAACATGATGCTAGGCCTATACAGTAACATGACACTAGGCCTACACAGTAACATGATGCTAGGCCTACACACTAACATGATGCTAGGCCTACACACTAACATGATGCTAGGCCTGCACAGTAACATGATGCTAGGCCTACACAGTAACATGATGCTAGGCATACACACTAACATGATGCTAGGCATACACACTAACATGATGCTAGGCCTACACAGTAACATGATGATAGGCCTACACACTAACATGATGCTAGGCATACACACTAACATGATGCTAGGCCTACACACTAACATGATGCTAGGCCTACACACTACACATGATGCTAGGGCCTACCGTAACATGATGCTAGGCCTGCACGCTAACATTATGCTAGGCCTACACACTAACATGATGCTAGGCCTACACACTAACATGATGCTAGGCCTGCACACTACATGATGCTAGGCCTGCACAGTAACATGATGCTAGGCCTACACAGTAACATGACACTAGGCTACACAGTAACATGACACTAGGCCTACACACTAACATGATGCTAGGCCTACACACTAACATGATGCTAGGCCTACACATAACATGATGTAGGCCTGCACACTAACATGATGCTAGGCCTGCACAGTAACATGATGCTAGGCCTACAGAGTAACATGACACTAGGCCTACAGAGTAACATGTACTGTGTAGGTTTAGTGTCATGTTACTGTGTAGCCCTAGCATCATGTTAGTGTGTAGGCCTAGCATCATGTTAGTGTGTAGGCCTAGCATCATGTTAGTGTGTAGGCCAGATCTTGTTACTGTGTAGGCCTAGCATCATGTTAGTGTGTAGGCCTAGCATCATGTTACTTTGTAGGCCTAGCATCATGTTACTGTGTAGGCCTAGCATCATGTTAGTGTGCAGGCCTAGCATCATGTTACTGTGTAGGCCTAGCATCCTGTTACTGTGTAGGCCTAGCATCCTGTTACTGTGTAGGCCTAGCATCATGTTACGGTGTAGGCCTAGCATCATGTTAGGGTGTAGGCCTAGTGT
>WNGS01160034.1:18412-20912 GCA_020271785.1 Procambarus virginalis
AAGTTCGAGACTTGAAACTTTATGATTGATTATTAAGTTTAACAACTTCTTTCATTTTTTGGCGTTTAACTTACTGGTGTTGCAAGAAGCTGCATTGCAGTCCCTTTGCAACGCGGTGACTGGTTGGCTGTTTTTATCGTCATAGTTACTAATCATCCGTCACAGCCCCAATCACCCATCAATCACCCAATCACCCGGCACATCACCCAATCACCCGCACAGTTCCCCCCAATCACCAGTTAAAGCCTCCAGTCACCAGTCACATCTCTTTAACCGCCAATCACAACATCCAATCATCAATCATAGCTCCCAGTCACCAGTCATAGTCCCCCATCACCCGTCATATCACATAATCACTAGTCACAGCACCCAATCACTAATCACAGCTCCCAATCACCAGTCACAAGGTGGCGTCCACACTCACCCTAACAATTAAGGGAACACAGGTGGAAACTGAGTACCCAAATGAGACATAAAGTGATATTAGAAAGAACTTTGTTATAGCGTTAGAATAGTTAACAGGTGGAGTGCATTAGGAAGTGATGTGGTGGAGGCTGACTCCATACACAGTTTCAAGTGTAGATATGATAGAGCCCAATAGGGTCAGGAACCTGTACACCTGTTGATTGACAGTTGAGAGGCGGGACCAGTACAAGTAGGTGAGTACAATGAGGTCTCAGTATACTCATTGTTGCGAGATGTCACTAGCGAGTCCCACAGGGTTAGGGCACGGCGGCCATTAGAGCAGCGGAGTGAGTGGGCAAGGGCACGGCGGCCAATGAAAGCAGCGGTGTGAGTGGGTAAGGGCACGGCGGCCAATTAGAGCAGCTGTATGAGTGGGCGGGTCATGGCGGCCATGAGAGCAGCGGTGTGAGTGGGCGGGGCCATGGCGGCCAATGAGAGCAGCGGTGTGAGTGGGCAAGGGCACGGCGGCCAATGAGAGCAGCGGTGTGAGTGGGCGGGGCCATGGCGGCCAATGAGAGCAGCGGTGTGAGTGGGAAAGGGCATGGCGGCCAATGAGAGCAGCGGTGTGAGTGGGGGGGCGGGGCCATGGCGGCTAATGAGAGCAGCGGTGTGAATGGGCGGGGCCATGGCGGCCAATGAGAGCAGCCGTGTGAGTGGGCGAGGCCATGGCGGCCAATGAGAGCAGCGGTGTGAGTGGGCAAGGGCACGGCGGCCAATGAGAGCAGCGGTGTGAGTGGGCGGGGCCATGGCGGCCAATGAGAGCAGCGGTGTGAGTGGGAAAGGGCATGGCGGCCAATGAGAGCAGCGGTGTGAGTGGGCGGGGCCATGGCGGCTAATGAGAGCAGCGGTGTGAATGGGCGGGGCCATGGCGGCCAATGAGAGCAGCCGTGTGAGTGGGCGAGGCCATGGCGGCCAATGAGAGCAGCGGTGTGAGTGGGCGGGGCCATGGCGGCCAATGAGAGCAGCGGTGTGAGTGGGCGGGCCATGGCGGCCAATGAGAGCAGCGGTGTGAGTGGGCGGGGCCATGGCGGCTAATGAGAGCAGCGGTGTGAATGGGCGGGCCATGGCGGCCAATGAGAGCAGCCGTGTGAGTGGGCGAGGCCATGGCGGCCAATGAGAGCAGCGGTGTGAGTGGGCGAGGCCATGGCGGCCAATGAGAGCAGCCGTGTGAGTGGGCGAGGCCATGGCGGCCAATGAGAGCAGCGGTGTGAGTGGGTAAGGGCACGGCGGCCAATGAGAGCAGCGGTGTGAGTGGCAAGGCCATGGCGGCCAATGAGAGCAGCGGTGTGAGTGGGAAAGGGCATGGCGGCCAATGAGAGCAGCGGTGTGAGTGGGCGAGGCCACGGCGGCCAATGAGAGCTGGGGTGTGAGTGGGCGAGGGCGCGGTGGCCAATGAGAGCCGCAGTGTGAGTGGGAGAGGGCGCAGCGGCCAATGAGAGCAGCGGTGTGAGTGGGCGAGGCCACGGCGGCCAATGAGAGCTGGGTGTGAGTGGGCGAGGGCGCGGCGGCCAATGAGAGCTGCTGTGTGAGTGGGCGAGGGCCCAGCGGCCAATGAGAGCAGCGGTGTGAGTGGGCGAGGTCACGGCGGCCAATGAGAGCCGCGGTATGAGTGGGCAAGGGCACGGCGGCCAATAAGAGCAGCGCTTACGAATATTTTAGATGACAGGTTTCCTGTGCCGTCTTGACCCCAGGTGCCGAGAGACACTTCAACATGTTACAGGACCGAAGATCACATTCACTCCAAACATCTATACCACTCCCGGGCTATACTCATGCCCGTGCCTCCTCTTGTGGCGGCTTGATCTTCACCATCATCAATCTGAAGCGTCTAGAGTACCTATTGGTCGTCTTCCTGGCTTGCGTGGCGCCCTGGGGCATCACGAAACGTTTCCTCTTCAAGTGCCGTTCATATGTACACCATTTTGTACTGTATGTACACCAAGGTGTACTGTATGTACACCATGGTGCACATGTGCACACTGGCCTAGCGAGAAGCACTCCGAGAGCAGCACAACATAATAACGCAGCCAAGAGT
>WNGS01160034.1:25912-44497 GCA_020271785.1 Procambarus virginalis
AAATAACTAAAACCAAAACACTGAGTAGACAATTTACACTTTATCGGCAATATATAATGACAATATATTAATTTATATATTGTGTGGTAAAATCACGAAGAAATGAACACGTAATGAATAATGTGAAAATGTATAACGACAAAGGGAAAATGAAGCAAGAATTATTTGAGAGGGTAAACGTTTGAGTGATAAGAGTGAATGCACTAACAGATATAAGAGAAGCATCTCATTGCATATAGTGTTCTATGTAGTATAGAAATTGNTATGATAAACGATCCTAGGCTTGTATAAACAATCATACGATAGGCTAATATGCGTAATCTTATGCTAAATGTTAATACATATATATTTGACTATAGGCCTAGGAAGTGTTACGTTTGGTTATTCCATTTTCTAGGCTAGGCTTCTGCCCCATTACGGAGGAAGACAGAACGTGGTGGCCAGTTGTGTTGATGTTAGACGTGTAGGCCGGGTGTCCAGGGCGTATTGATGCTTGGGTTCTTTCCGGACCAGTGGCTTGCTGGTGGCATCAATCAATACCTGCTGGAGGGGCATCACTTGACGTCAGTGTCACGTCTGGGCGGCTGACATCAACGGAGATCTCAGGGAGCGTCGTGGTGTAGACCAAGGCGTCGTGGTGTACACCAAGCGTCGTGGTGTACATCAAGGCGTCGTGGTGTACATCAAGGCTTCGTGGTGTACATCAAGGCGTCGTGGGTACATCAAGGCGTCGTGGTGTACATCAAAGCGTCGTGGTGTACATCAAGGCGTCGTGGTGTAGACCAAGGCGTCGTGGTGTAGACCAAGGCGTCGTGGTGTACACCAAAGCGTCGTGGTGTACATCAAAGCGTCGTGGTGTACACCAAGGCGTCGTGGGTAGACCAAGTGTCGTGGTGTAGACCAAGGCGTCGTGGTGTAGACCAAGGCGTCGTGGTGTACACCAAGGCGTCGTGATGTACACCAAGGCGTCGTGATGTACACCAGGCGTCGTGGTGTACACCAAGGCGTCGTGGTGTACACCAAGGCGTCGTGGTGTAGACTAAGGCGTCGTGATGTACACCAAGGCGCGTGATGTACACCAAGGCGTCGTGATGTACACCAAGGCGTCGTGGTGTACACCAAGGTGTCGTGGTGTACACCAAGGCGTCGTGGTGTACATCAAGCGTCGTGGTGTACATCAAAGCGTCGTGGTGTACATCAAAGCGTCGTGGTGTACACCAAGGCTGGGTGCTGGAGACATGTCTGGCGTCCTGTGCGAGCCGCTCTCTCCGACACAGCCAAGGGACCTGGTTTAATCCTCGGGCAGGGAAAGAAACGGTTGGGCACGTTTCCTTGCACCTAATACGCCTGTTTACCTAGCAGTGAGATAAGCCCCCCTGGGAAGTAGGCACTTGATGCGGACTGCATCTTATGGTACGTCAGTTTTGTTGGCCTATGGGGGCTTATCTTGAGATGATTTCGGGGCTTAGTGTCCCCGCGGCCCGGTCCTCGACCAGGGCTCCTTTTTTGTTACACATCCCCAGGAAGCAGCCCGTAGCAGCTGACTAACTCCCAGGTACCTATTTACTGCTAGGTAACAGGTGCATCAGGGTGAAAGAAATTCTGCACATTTGTTTCCGCCTCAGCCGGGGGTCGAACCCGGAACCTTAGGACTACAAATCCCGAGCGCTGTCCACTCAGCCGTCAGCCCTCGGTGGCCCCTATGGGACCCCGATAATCGGACAGGTTTCTCCGACTCGTACAATGAGACTTGGAGGACCAAACAAAGTGTCGGGTGGAGGTCAGAGGTCAGCCTCGAACGCCTCACTCACACCTCTGCGCCACGTGACAGTCGCCTCCTGGAGCACCCAACCCCCCAGGGAGCCGGTCGGCCGAGCGGACAGCACGCTGGACTTGTGATCCTGTGGTCCTGGGTACGATCTCAGGCGTTGGCGAGAAACAATGGGCAGAGTTTCCTTCACCCTATGCCCCTGTTACCTAGCAGTAAAATAGGTACCTGGGTGTTAGTCAGCTGTCACGGGCTGCTTCCTGGGGGTGGAGGCCTGGTCGAGGACCGGGCCGCGGGGACACTAGAAGCCCCGAAATCATCTCAAGATAACTCAAGATAACCAATATGGAACCTCAGTATAGCTGACCCACACAACACGTCCCTGAGGTTACCACACTGAGTTTCCAGCACATATTCCAAAACATCATACTTACGTTGCTTGTGAGGAGAGGAGAAACATGGGGGGAAACATGATCACGACTTACGAAGTACTTTGTGGAATCGACATGGGAGAAACATGACCAGGAGGAGGCAGCTGGAAGTAAATTCACAAATAGGCCACAAAGATATTATACACAATAAGTAAATGAAGGAATCTGAGACATGAAGTGACTTCAGTCACACTGAAGTCCGTGTGTCTTCTCATCTGGAGACGACAGGAGCCTCAGTTGTTGGTCAGTCAATTGAAGGTCGAGATGAGCCAAGAGCCAAGAGCTAGAATTCAACCCCCCCCTACCCCCCTTACATGCAAAGCTAGTTAGGTGGGCGGGAGAAGATGAAGCATCTATAGCAGTCGACGGCAATAATCACAACTTTTAGACCACCATGGTGATATATTTTTTGGAGGAGGGGAAATGTAATGAATGTGTTGGGTTAACGAGCGGCCATATTTGACCACCCAACACAGCAGTGGACGGTAATCATGCCTTCCCCCCCCCCCCGAGGGTTAGGGGAGGGGGGAGGGAAAATTACCAAACCTATTTTCTTATTTTCTAATAAACAGTTATTTCTGTGAACCGGATAGAGCTGTGTGCTCTATGTTGTCGTCGGGCTCTACACGACAACACTAAGACACAAAAAATATATCACATGCAAGTTCTTCTTTCTTTGATATAATTTCATTACCAAATAAAGTTTTTGCAAACGGCCTAAGGCTAGTTCTTTATAATATATCAAAACTATAAAAAGGTTTTTTGTAAGTTAATTATATGCTCCGTAATTTGTCGTATTGAATACCTTAAAGACCAAAAAGTACATATTATATATATATATATATATATATATATATATATATATATATATATATATATATATATATATATATATATATATAACATCTATATATATATATATATATATATATATATATATATATATATATATATATATATATATTATATATTTATATGTTGTTGAATATGACCGAAAAGGTAAGATTAATAATTCTAAGACGAATCTTCTCAATATTTATTATGTTTTTCTTCACTGTCGGTGGTAATAAAATAACAATTCTCCAAAATTCATTTTTTAATTGTCTAAACTGAGGAAACTACTCCAAGCCTGCACTAATGAGGCACCCTTCGTGAGCCCGGATGGGCACATGTATAAGCAAGTAGATGGGGTCGCCATGGGTTCTCCCCTAGGTGTCCTGTTTGCGAACTTCTACATGGGTACCATCGAGCAGAGGGTCTTAGTTGACATGGGCTTGAAACCCGCCATATACTGCAGGTATGTTGACGACATTTTTACACAGGTACCTGATGCCAGATGTCTGCAGCAGCTGAAGGAGGCATTTGAGCAGAATTCTGTGTTGAGTTTCACGTACGAGATGGAGAACAATGGGAAGCTGCCCTTTCTGGATGTAACAGTCACGGAAAGGAGCGGAGGCTTCCACACTGCAGTCTACACCAAAGAAACAAACATAGGAATGTGCCTCAATGCCAATAGTGACTGCCCAGACAGGTACAAGAGGAGTGTTGTCAATGCTTACGTCGACCGTGCTCTAAGCCACAGCTCAGGATGGAAAGAAGTCGATGAAGAACTCTGTAGGGTAAGGCAAGTCCTAGTCAACAACGGCTTCTCTAACGGTTTCGTTGAAGACATCATAAAAAGAAAGGTAAAACGCCATGCAACTTCTGAAGAGTCAACCAACACAACACTTGTACCCCCAATTAGACTATTTTACAGGAACTTCTTTTCGACGGCTCATAAAACGGAGGAAAGGGTCCTGAAAGATATTGTTGATAGGAACGTCATCCCTACAGACAAAAATCAGAAAATACAATTGATAATTTATTATAAAACAAAAAAACGGCCAATCTACTCATGAAAAACTCGCCAGACACCAAGCAGAACGCTTTGAAGGAGACCAACGTCGTCTATGCCTTTAAATGCCCACTTGGGGACTGTAAGCCCCAAAGAACTCAGTATATAGGCAAGACAACAACGTCTCTTTCTAGGCGACTAACAATGCATAAGCAACAGGGAGCCATCAAGGAACACATAATCTCTTCTCACAACCAGACCATCACCAGAGAAATCTTAACAAACAACACAGAAATCATCGATAGGTACGGCGATAGCAGGCGGCTTGACATCAGCGAGGCACTACACATCAAAAAGTCAACACCAGCAATCAACAGCCAATTAATGCACAACTATATTCTACCTACTTCAAGACCCCGAACCAATATGGAAGCAGCAAGAGGAAGTATGGGCCAATAGACCTTCTGCAGTTACTTCCATTCATATGTTCACTTATCCAATTTATACCCATTGTTTCGTGTTCTGTCTTGTGTTTGTCACCTCACCCAAAACTTTTGTACCATATCACCTCATCCAATAGAGTATAAGTACGAAGAATTTGTGTGTAAATTAAGTCTTTGAAAATGTAATACGAATTACGAAACGCGTTCAGGCGTCAGACAATTAAAAAATGAATTTCGGAGAATTGTTATTTTTATTACCACCGACAGTGAAGAAAAACATAAGAAATATTGAGAAGATTCGTGTTAGAATTATTAATCTTACCTTTTCGGTCATATTCAACAACATATGTTTACAAGAAAGACTGCTACCAAAATATACTGATATATATATATATATATATATATATATATATATATATATATAATATATATATATATATATATATATATATATATATATATATATACACTGAGTATCCAAAGATGAAATATTATGGTATTATTTATAGATGAAATATTATAGTATTATAGATGAAATATTATAATATTTAATATTATAGATGAAATATTATGGTATTCGCTTAACCAAGCCTAATGTTTATTCATATGGCATCGTGGAGTATAAGCCTAAGAGTATGTGTTCAAATACCTTCAGAGGAGTGAGCTTGGTGTTCCAATATGGCGTCCAAAGATCGTCAGTTAAGTCCCTCCTTTAGCGGCACTAAACCTGTTCCACCACAATAGGCTGTCATGGCGGGAAAGGTATACGAACAATCTAGGAGTGTAGGCCATTTCTCCCGTCACCGTAAGAGGCAGGAATCCTATGATGCAGGAGAGACCGCCCATTGTCGTTAATAATCGTGTAAGATGCAAGGGGAAAATATGTCTTGATAGATGACGTTTAAGAGGGTAACTAATAGAGAAAACGAGCGCGACTTGATACTGTTTTCTATGACGGGAGTTTTAATGGGATACCAAAGTTTTTAGTTTCCTGTTGTCTACGACAAATTTCTCGAACCTGGGTTTTCTCTCTCTGTCGTCAAAAAGTAAGCGCAAAAATGGTGTAGAAAATCTACGAATGGCCTCCTGATGAACCAAGTCAACACCCGTTTTCTCTAAGACTCCAGAGAGATAAAATTAAGCCTCTTAAAAATACCACATTTTATCGCGCACTTTCCATATTCTTAGGACAGTTTCCCCCTCGCCCTAACAGCCCGCCGGGGTCATCCATTCACACAACGCTGCCGATTTGCATTTTAAGGTTCAAAGTTTCTGAAGAGTGGAGTTGCCTTATGGCATTAAAGACTGCCGCAACCTTAAGGGTGGGTGGTTGTGTAGTTAAGATGTTGCCAAGACGGCCGAGCGCCGCCTTGACCCCGCCCATCCCTCTCGCTCCTTCACGTACTAAGTCGCAAGCTGATTGAAGGTGCTAATTACCGGTAGATTATGGGTGAATTACAGGTAATGGACGAGGGGGGTGTGCGTGTCTGTCTGTACTCACCTAGTTGTGCTTGCCGGGGTTGGGCTTTGGCTCTTTGGTCCCGCCTCTTAACTGTCAATCAACTGGTGTACAGATTCCTGAGCCTACTGGGCTCTGTCATATCTACACTTGAAACTGTGTATGGAGTCAGCCTCCACCACATCACTGCCTAATGCATTCCATTTGTCAACCACTCTGACACTGACAAAGTTCTTTCAAATATCTCTGTGGCTCATTTGGATACTCAGTTTCCACCTGTGTCCCCTAGTGCGTGTGCCCCTTGTGTTAAATAAATTGTCTTTATCTTCGCTATAAATTCCACTGAGAATCTGGTATGTGGTTATCATGTTTTCCCTAACTCTTCTTTCTTCCAATGACGTGAGGTTTAGTTCCCTAGTCTTTCCTCGTAGCTCATACCCTTCAGCTCGGGTACTAGTCTGGTGGCATACCTCTGTACTCACCTAGTTGTACTTGCGGGGGTTGAGCTCTGCCTCTTTGGGCCCACCTCTCAACTGTTATTAATCAATCAACTGATTTGTTTTAACCTCCCCCCCCCCCCCACACACACACACACCAGGAAGCAGCCCGTAGCCGCTGTCTATCTTCCAGTACCTATTTATTGCTAGGTGAACAGATGCATCAGGGTAAAAAAAACTCTGCCTATTTGTTTCTGCCATCGCCGGGGATCGATCCCCGGTCCCTAGGATTACGAATCCCGGTCGCTGTCCACTCGGCTACCAGGCTCCCTGTGTACAAATATATGTAGCGCTCAATAGTATACATTGTAGGCCGGTGTTACATACCATGAACCAGTTATCCCATACCAGTCAGGCTACATGCTGATAACATATCTGTTATCACCATGTACCCTGTGTCCACCTGTCCCTTATAGTGCCTTGTTTAGTGTTCATATAGGTAGACCACACACACACGCTGACCGGGTAACACCTCTTATCATTTACTACGACCTTGGGGAAATTCACAGCTGAAAAAAACTGTTCATGTCAGAAGTGGGATTCGAACCCACGTCCGGAAGACCGGACTGCAACCTGAACGCAATGCCTTGAACTGCTCGGCCATCCTGGGTATGGGAGTGATGTATTCACCTAGTTGTGCTTGCGGGGGTGGAGCTCTGCTCTTTCGGCCCGCCTCTCAACTGTCAATCAACTGTTACTAACTTCTAACTAACAATTTTTCATCCCCCCCCCCCACACACACATCCCCAGGAAACAACCCGTAACAGCTGTCTGACTACCAGGTACCTATTTACTGTTAGGTAACAGGGGCATCAGGGTGAAAGAAACGCTGCCCATTTTGTTTCTGCCATCACCGGGGATAGGACCCGGATCTTAGGATTACGAGTCCAGAGCTTTGTCCACCCGGCTATCAGGCCCCCTGCTGCGGATATGTGTGTGTGTGTGAGTGTGTGTGTGTGTGTGTGTGTGTGTGTGTGTGTGTGTGTGTGTGTGTGTGTGTGTGTGTGTGTGTGTGTGTGTGTGTGTGTGCGTGTGTGTGTGTGTGTTGGCCTACCAACGTTAAACGCCACACACCAATCACAAGGTGCTTACCTCAGCAGGTGGAAAAGCAAGACTCCTGTCTTCCTTTTCACCTGTAATCTCTACAAGAATCACCTGTAGAGAACACAGATGATTCTCTCTCTCATAGACCACACCAGTCCCCCTTCACTGGAGACTTCACCTATCCACTGCTACCCCCAAAATCCTAAACCACAAGCAACCTTAACAAACTATCCCTGAAATAATCTCCCCCACCTCCCCAAGACTGTGGGCTGGTGGGGGAGACTCCACCTCCCACCTTCCCACGAAGCCTGAGCAGACAATTTGGCCTTTTACACCACGAAGCGCCTCACCTCACCGACCCGGCCCGCCCCAAGACCTGCCAAATTGCTGGCCCCTGACTCAACGTGGTGGAAAACCAGGTGTATGTGACCAGACTCCTACTGCATGGAGGCTCTGGGGCCCCCTCCCCAACCCCCTAAACCTGGCCCAACCGGTTATAATCTTCTCCCGGTAGATATCTATATTTATTCTTTCTGGTTATATTGGTTATAGATATATTCCCTGGCAAGACGACGAATTGGCATGAGAGATCCGGGTGACTGTGAGAAGAGTCTCCATCCAGCCACGTCCGCCATTAAAGTGACGTCATTGGCCCTCAGATTGTAAACAATGATGCTCACTTGTTTTTGTTTTATTGTTATTCGGCCTTTTTTTATATATATTTTGTTATATTTCTTGATTTGAAATATTTATATAACAGTAGAGTAGTTGTTATATTATTAATGCACAATGAAATCACGTGATGAATCAATGAGCAGGAGGCCCTAGAGGATTCAGTTTAATCCCAGGTTGCATAGATTTTTTGGTCATGTCATGGTGTAGTGGTGTAGGGCGTGTGCTTGGGTGTACCCAGTGTGTGTGTGTGCGGGGGTTCGAATCCTCCTCAGGGCGCCAGTTGGTTGTCTTATATCATTAATAGTGGGAATATTTGCCTTTAAATAATGTATTAGTTGTTTTTCAGTGATGAATGGCGATAGAAACATAAAGGGATTCGTGGGAAAGAATTAGCCTGGAACGGAACAGTTGAAACACCCACTGGAACGGAACAGATGAAACACCCACTGGAACGGAAGAGATGAAACACCCACTGGAACGGAACAGTTGAAACACCCACTGGAACGGAACAGGTGAAACACCCACTGGAACGGAACAGTTGAAACACCCACTGGAACGGAACAGTTGAAACACCCACTGGAACGGAACTGACGAAACAACCACTGGAACGGAAGAGATGAAACACCCACTGGAACGGAACAGATGAAACACCCACTGGAACGGAACAGATGAAACACCCACTGGAACGGAACAGATGAAACACCCACTGGAACGGAACAGATGAAACACCCACTGGAACGGAACAGTTGAAACACCCACTGGAACGGAACAGATGAAACAACCACTGGAACGGAACAGATGAAACACCCACTGGAACGGAACAGATGAAACAACCACTGGAACGGAACAGATGAAACAACCACTGGAACGGAACAGATGAAACAACCACTGGAACGGAACAGATGAAACAACCACTGGAACGGAACAGTTGAAACACCCACTGGAACGGAACAGATGAAACAACCACTGGAACGGAACAGATGAAACAACCACTGGAACGGAACAGATGAAACACCCACTGGAACGGAACAGGTGAAACACCCACTGGAACGGAACAGATCAAACAAGAGCTATCCTTGTTAAGCTAAGTTCGAGACTTGAAACTTTAGGATTTGATTATTAAGTTTAAAAACTTCTATCATTTTTTGGCGTTTAACTTACTGGTGTTGCAAGAAGCTGCATTGCAGTCCCTTGCAACGCGGTGACTGGTTGCCTGTTTTTATTGTCATAGTTACTAATCATCCGTCACAGCCCCAATCACCCATCACATCACCCAATCACCCGGCACATCACCCAATCACCCGGCACAGTTCCCCCAATCACCAGTTAAAGCCTCCAGTCACCAGTCAAAGCTCTTTAACCGCCAATCACAACATCCAATCATCAATCATAGCTCCCAGTCACCAGTCATAGTCCCCAATCACCCGTCACATCACATAATCACAAGTCACAGCACCCAATCATTCGTCGCAGCATCCAATCGCTAATCACAGCTCCCAATCACCAGGCACAAGGTGGCGTCCACACTCACCCTAACAATTAAGGGAACACAGGTGGAAACTGAGTACCCAAATGAGCCATAAAGTGATATTAGAAAGAACTTTGTTATAGCGTTAGAGTAGTTAACAGGTGGAGTGCATTAGGCAGTGATGTGGTGGAGGCTGACTCCATACACAGTTTCAAGTGTAGATATGATAGAGCCCAGTAGGCTCAGGAACCTGTACACCTGTTGATTGACAGTTGAGAGGCGGGACCAGTACAAGTAGGTGAGTACAATGAGGTCTCATTATACTCATTGTTGCGAGATGTCACTAGCGGAGTCCCACAGGGTTCGATTCTCGGACCAATTATATTTGCTGACGATGGAAAAAATTACAAGGAGGCTTAAGACAGAGAAAGACAGGAAGAGGCTACAAGACGACCTGGCCAGACTTAAAGAATTGTCCAGCAATTGGGTGGTAGAGTCATTCAAATGTCAGGAAGTGAAACTGAGTAGAGAGACCAGGAGGTCAGACACAAAGTACCAAATGGGAGATGAGGTCCTTGATGAAACGGAGAAAGAGAGAAGGATATATAGACGTTGATATCACGCCGAGCAACGTGATATCAACGATGTGGGCCTCCTGAAGCCCACATCCCAACCTCATCAACGAAGACCAAATGCTCCTTAATTCACTTGCCAAAAATCTCTGTTTATGAATTAAATGAAAAATTTACAAGCGACTCTCAATTGATGACGTCGACTTGGCCTCAGGCTAGGCTCATTCAAGCGGTGGTCGTCCCCATTGACGTATTCATGAAGTTTAACATACTGCGTCCTCTAAACTATAATTGTTGTCAAATGCCTGGTACTATTATTTCATACTAGAATGTGCTTAATAGTTAGGCCTAACTTAGATTAGGTTAGTGGCTAGGTCCTGTTGGTCAATTACTGGCATTTGTAATAAATGGGTCTGGCATTTATAGAGGCGGGATTCGAGTAGGGTTTGGCGGCTGAATTAACGAGCATTTGGTCTTTGTTGATGAGGACGGGCTGGATGACGTATGTTCCGTGCTTCGAACAGTGCTTCGAACAGAGGGTCCAAAATCGAACTCTCGTCTTAAGCCTCCCCTCTCACCCCCCTTCCCCCCCTTGCCCCCCTCCCTCCCCCTACCCCCCACCCTCCCCCCCCCTCCCGAAAAAACCACCACACGCATCACCCACTGGACCACGATGTGCTCAGTGGTTGACGCGTCGTCTCGGGAGGCCGAGGACGCCGGATCGATGCTTCAGACCCGCTCCAAAGATTTTCTCCCAGTTTACTATAACTACCATACACTGGCTGCCATACACTGGCTACCATACACTGGCTACCATACACTGGCTACCATACACTGGCTACTATACACTGGCTACTATACACTGGCTACTATACACTGGCTACCATACACTGGCTGCCATACACTGGCTACCATACACTGGCTACCATACACTGGCTACCATACACTGGCTACCATACACTGGCTACCATACACTGGCTGCCATACACTGGCTACCATACACTGGCTACCATGCACTGGCTACCATACACTGGCTACTATACACTGGCTACCATACACTGGCTACCATGCACTGGCTACCATGCACTGGCTACCATGCACTGGCTACCATACACTGGCTACCATGCACTGGCTACCATACACTGGCTACTATACACTGGCTACCATACACTGGCTACCATGCACTGGCTACCATGCACTGGCTACCATACACTGGCTACCATGCACTGGCTACCATGCACTGGCTACCATGCACTGGCTACCATACACTGGCTACCATGCACTGGCTACCATACACTGGCTACCATACACTGGCTACTATACACTGGCTACTATACACTGGCTACTATACACTGGCTACCATACACTGGCTGCCATACACTGGCTACCATACACTGGCTACCATACACTGCTACCATACACTGGCTACTATACACTGGCTACCATACACTGGCTACTATACACTGGCTACCATACACTGGCTGCCATGCACTGGCTACCATACACTGGCTACCATACACTGGCTACTATACACTGGCTACTATACACTGGCTACTATACACTGGCTACCATACACTGGCTACCATACACTGGCTACCATACACTGGCTACCATACACTGGCTACCATACACTGGCTACCATACACTGGCTACCATACACTGGCTACCATACACTGGCTACCATACACTGGCTACCATACACTGGCTACCATACACTGGCTACCATACACTGGCTACCATACACTGGCTACCATACACTGGCTACCATACACTGGCTACCATACACTGGCTACCATACACTGGCTACAATACACTGGCTACCATACACTGGCTACCATACACTGGCTACCATACACTGGCTACCATACACTGGCTACCATACACTGGCTACCATACACTGGCTACATACACTGGCTACCATACACTGGCTACCATACACTGGCTACCATACACTGGCTACCATACACTGGCTGCCATACACTGGCTACCATACACTGGCTACCATACACTGGCTACCATACACTGGCTACTATACACTGGCTACCATACACTGGCTACCATACACTGGCTACCATACATAGTTTTATAGTTATGTGATTTGGATTATATTTCGTGCTCCTGTAGAGTTATTTTAAGTGATTTAATCCCAATGTCGAGACGGTTGGGCACGTTTTTGTGCACCTAATACCTCTGTTTACTTAGCAGTAAATAGGTACCTGGGAGTTAGTTCACTGTTGAGGGGTTGCATTCGCTATCTTTCCCGGTTGATGGGTCTTAATAACCCTCCCACGGTTGATGGGCCTTAATAACCCTCCCACGGTTGATGGGCCTTAATAACCCTCCCACGGTTGATGGGCCTTAATAACCCTCCCACGGTTGATGGCCTTAATACCCTCCCACGGTTGATGGGTCTTAATAACCCTTCCACGGTTGATGGGCCTTAATAACCTTCCCACGGTTGATGGGCCTTAATAACCCTCCCACGTTGATGGGCCTTAATACCCTCCCACGGTTGATGGGCCTTAATAACCCTCCCACGGTTGATGGGCCTTAATAACCCTCCCACGGTTGATGGGTCTTAATAACCCTCCCACGGTTGATGGGCTTAATAACCCTCCACGGTTGATGGGTCTTAATAACCTTCCCACGGTTGATGGCCTTTAATAACCCTCCCACGGTTGATGGGTCTTAATAACCTCCCACGGTTGATGGGCCTTAATAACCCTCCCACGGTTGATGGGTCTTAATAACCCTCCCACGGTTGATGGGCCTTAATAACCCTCCCACGGTTGATGGGTCTTTAATAACCCTCCCACGGTTGATGGGTCTTAATAACCCTCCCACGGTTGATGGGCCTTAATAACCTTCCCACGGTTGATGGTCTTTAATAACCTCCCACGGTTGATGGGTCTTTAATAACCCTCCCACGGTTGATGGGTCTTTAATTACCCTCCCACGGTTGATGGGTATTAATAACCCCCCACGGTTGATGGGCCTTAATAACCTTCCCACGGTTGATGGGTCTTTAATAACCCTCCCACGGTTGATGGGTCTTATAACCCTCCCACGGTTGATGGGCCTTAATAACCTTCCCACGGTTGATGGATCTTAATAACCCTACCACGGTTGATGGGCTTAATAACCCTCCCACGGTTGATGGGTCTTTAATAACCCTCCCACGGTTGATGGGTATTAATAACCCTCCCACGGTTGATGGGTCTTAATAACCTACCCACGGTTGATGGGCCTTAATAACCCTCCCACGGTTGATGGGCCTTAATAACCTCCCCACGGTTGATGGGTCTTTAATAACCCTCCCACGGTTGATGGGTATTTAATAAGCCTCCCACGGTTGATGGGTCTTTAATAACCCTCCCACGGTTGATGGGTCTTTAATAACCCTCCCACGGTTGATGGGCCTTAATAACCCTCCCACGGTTGTTGGCCTTAATAACCTGCCCACGGTTGTTGGGCCTTAATAACCCTCCCACGGTTGATGGGCCTTAATAACCTTCCCACGGTTGATGGGTCTTAATAACCCTCCCACGGTTGATGGGCCTTAATAACCCTCCCACGGTTGTTGGTCCTTAATAACCTTTCCACGGTTGATGGGCCTTAATACCTCCCACGGTTGATGGGCCTTAATAACCCTCCCACGGTTGATGGGTCTTTAATACCCTCCCACGGTTGATGGGTATTTAATAAGCCTCCCACGGTTGATGGGTCTTAATACCTTCCCACGGTTGATGGGCCTTAATAACCCTCCACGGTTGATGGCCTTAATACCCTCTCACGGTTGATGGGTCTTAATAACCTCCCACGGTTGATGGGCCTTAATAACCCTCCCACGGTTGATGGGCCTTAATAACCCTCCCACGGTTGTTGGCCTTAATAACCTTCCCACGGTTGATGGGTATTTAATAACCCTCCCACGGTTGATGGTCTTTAATAACCCTCCCACGGTTGATGGGTCTTAATAACCTTCCCACGGTGATGGGTCTTAATAACCCTCCCACGGTTGATGGTCTTAATAACCTTCCCACGGTTTGTGGTCTTAATAACTCCCACGGTTGATGGGTCTTAATAACCTTCCCACGGTTGATGGGTCTTAATACCCTCCCACGGTTGATGGGCCTTAATAACCTTCCCACAGTTGATGGTCTTTAATAACCCTCCACGGTTGATGGGTCTTTAATAACCCTCCACGGTTGATGGGTCTTTAATAACCCTCCACGGTTGGTGGGTCTTTATAACCCTCCCAAGGTTGATGGGTCTTAATAACCTCCCCCGTTGATGGGTCTTTAATAACCCTCCCACGGTTGATGGGTCTTTAATAACCCTCCCACGGTTGATGGGTCTTTAATAACCCCCCACGGTTGATGGTCTTTAATAACCCTCCCACGGTTGATGGGTCTTAATAACCCTCCCACGGTTGATGAGCCTTAATAACCCTCCGATGATTGATGGGCCTTAATAACCTCCTATGATTGATGGGCCTTAATAACCCTCCTATGATTGATGGGCCTTAATAACCCTCCCACGGTTGATGGGTCTTAATAACCCTCCCACGGTTGATGGCCTTAATAACCTCCCACGGTTGATGGGACTTAATAACCCTCCCACGGTTGATGGGCCTTAATAACCTTCCCACGGTTGATGGGCCTTAATAACCTCCCACGGTTGATGGGACTTAATAACCCTCCCACGGTTGATGGGTCTTAATAACCCTCCCACGGTTGATGGGTCTTAATCCCTCCCACGGTTGATGGGACTTAATAACCCTCCCACAGTTGATGGGACTTTATGACCCTCCCACGTTGATGGGACTTAATAACCCTCCCACGGTTGATGGGACTTAATACCCCTCCCACGGTTGATGGGACTTAATAACCCTCCCACGGTTGATGGGACTTAATAACCCTCCCACGGTTGATGGGACTTTATGACCCTCCCACGGTTGATGGGACTTAATAACCCCCCAACTAAAATAAATTATAAGTTTTACTGTTATCATTCATGTTGTTATGTGTTGCTGACTACTATTAAGTTTGTTTCAGGGAAGGCTTCTGGGCCAGGGTAACGGGGTTGTATCATATTAGAGCAGCGGTGTGAGTGGGCGGGGCCACGGCGGCCAATGAGAGCCGCGGTGTGAGTGGGCGAGGGCACGGCGGCCAATGAGAGTCGCAGTGTGAGTGGGCGAGGCCACGGCGGCCAATGAGAGCAGCGGTGTGAGTGGACGAGGCACGGCGGCCAATGAGAGCCGCAGTGTGAGTGGGCGAGGGCGCGGCGGCCAATGACAGCTGGGGTGCGAGGGCGCGGCGGCCAATGAGAGCCGCGGTGTGAGTGGGCGAGGGCGCGGCGGCCAATGAGAGCTGCAGTGTGAGTGGGCGAGGGCGCGGTGGCCAATGAGAGCTGCGGTGTGAGTGGGCGAGGGCGCGGCGGCCAATGACAGCTGGGGTGCGAGGGCGCGGCGGCCAATGAGAGCCGCGGTGTGAGTGGGCGAGGGCGCGGTGGCCAATGAGAGCTGCGTGTTGAGTGGGCGAGGGCGCGGCGGCCAATGACAGCTGGGGTGCGAGGGCGCGGCGGCCAATGAGAGCCGCGGTGTGAGTGGGCGAGGGCGCGGCGGCCAATGAGAGCTGCAGTGTGAGTGGGCGAGGGCGCGGCGGCCAATGAGAGCTGCAGTGTGATGGGCGAGGGCGCGGCGGCCAATGAGAGCCGCGGTGTGAGTGGGCGAGGGCACGGCGGCCAATTAGAGCTGCAGTGTGAGTGGGCGAGGGCGCGGCGGCCAATGAGAGCCGCAGTGTGAGTGGGCGAGGGCGCGGTGGCCAATGAGAGCCGCGGTGTGAGTGGGCGAGGGCGCGGCGGCCAATGAGAGCCGCAGTGAGAGTGGGCGAGGACACGGCGGCCAATTAGATCTGCAGTGTGAGTGGGCGAGGGCGCGGTGGCCAATGAGAGCCGCAGTGTGAGTGGGCGAGGGCGCGGCGGCCAATGAGAGCCGCAGTGTGAGTGGGCGAGGACACGGCGGCCAATTAGATCTGCAGTGTGAGTGGGCGAGGGCGCGGCGGCCAATTAGATCTGCAGTGTGAGTGGGCGAGGGCGCGGCGGCCAATTAGATCTGCAGTGTGAGTGGGCGAGGGCGCGGCGGCCAATGAGAGCCGCAGTGTGAGTGGGCGAGGGCGCGGTGGCCAACGAGACCCGCGGTGTGAGTGGGCGAGGACACGGCGGCCAATGAGAGCAGCGCTTACGAATATTTTAGATGACAGGTTTCGTGCGGCGTCTTGACCCCAGGTGCCGAGAGACACTTCAACATGTTACAGGACCGAAGATCACATTCACTCCAAACATCTATACCACTCCCGGGCTATACTCATGCCCGTGCCACCTCTTGTGACGGCTTGATCTTCACCAATCCTCAATCTGAAGCGTCTAGAGTACTTATTGGTCGTCTTCCTGGCTTGCTTGGCGCCCTGGGGCATCACGAAACGTTTCCTCTTCAACTGCCGTTCATATGTACACCAAGGTGTACTGTATGTACACCATGGTGCACATGTGCACACTGGCCTAGCGAGAAGCACTCCGAGAGCAGCACAACATAATAACGCAGCCAAGAGTCAGGGTATTACGCGACCGTCCAGGTTCAAGGGAGCCTCGGGGCTTAATTAAATGTTATATACATAATTTCGCTCCCATTTTCTCTTTAATACTTCTATAGTTTCTATAGCACAGAGTAAGAGCATAGGAATATGGGGTATAGTTGCAGAGGGCCCATATGATGGACCCACACCAGGCCGCTCCTATATCCACCCAGGAACTCATTCATGTCTGACCTGCGCTTGAAACAAGCCAGCCAGCAATCCCACACTTGTTAGGATATGTTAGGCCTATCGATCAAACAGCCTATTGTGATCTAATGGTTGTGTTTACTGTGTGGGTGGTTCACCTTGCCGAACACAATACTCAATCACCATTTATAAGTTCCTAGTCATAAGCCCGGCGCTCGTCCAGCAGTCGAATATTTTAATCACCGGTGACACCACCCAATGACCAATCACAGCTCCCCAATCACCGCTCCATATCACCAATCACACCTCCCAAACAGTCCCCCAGTCAACAATCACAGAAACCAATCGTCAATATCATATACTTCATCAACACCGTCATCAAATACTAGAATAATCCCAGATTTCATCGGAAACAATAATTACACGTGTTGAATATTACACTGAAAGAACTGCCGCAATCTAGAAGTAATATAAGCAGTAAGTATATGTATGATATTCGTCTACATGTTCACAATTTTAATGGGAAAATACACACCTTGGCGCTAGGCATACTCCCCGGCAGTGCTGGAACCCGCTAATACTCACTCGCGTATATCTATGTTAACCTAACCACACATATCCATGATAAATGACCCAACTATTCCCATTAATGTTGGAACTAGGTAAAAATGGCGCTTTCGAAATAAAACTTTTTTTGTGATTTTGAAATAAACATTTTTATGGGGGAGGAAAGTTGTCATAAATGTGTAAATATGTTATTAGGCTCTAATGAATGTTGCTCTTGGGAGCCATTGACGTCATAGTCTAGCTTTTCCCGGAGTTTTAATTTGGCCGTTCTGTCTTGGCGTAGTGTTATTTTAGCTCCTCCCACAACGTATATGCATTAAAGGTTACTGTTAATGGTAACGTACACAGTTCCTCGAAATTTGAATTTAGCAATTGCATAAAATTTGTAAATTCAGACTGTTTATGTCCTAAAAATTTGATCTCAAATATTGTTCTTGTTTGCGGAGGTTTAATTTAGCGGTTTGAATATCTAGTCGTAATATATATCTTTTTCTTCATTATATTACTGAATATATTTCAACGGAGCTTTGCTTTGCCTCCTTTACAACAACCTTCACATTTTGAAGTGCAGTTTTTATCACAATATCTCTTCTTTTAAATTCCTTTAAATTTGCAGTGTGGCAACTTAAAATGATATTTAAAATTTAGCAGAGTTTAAATTTAGAATATATACACAATTTCTTTTTTATAAATGATTATAATTTTCTTCATCTTCACAGGGACGACTATGGAAGAATATATATGTTTATAGTTGATGAATGAGACATCCTGACTATTAAATGTCTTATTCTGGCTTCTGTTTTGGTGGTTTTTAGTTAGCAATGGCATCTCGTATTCATTTTTAGGCAGATATTTAATTTAGTATGTGTAGTGGTATGTTAATGTTGGGTGGAGATGTTTTATTTTGCGCTTCTACTGCTAGCCTCGACACCTGTGTATATGATAGAAGAATTATCATAGTTTGCGCTTCACGTGTATTTTTTTTTTTTTAGGTGACGATCTTACGTTTTCTGTTATTAATTTTTCGAGGCAGCCCATTGGACTT
>WNGS01160037.1:24596-37704 GCA_020271785.1 Procambarus virginalis
GATCTATGTTACCAATTGTCATACCTGCCAAATGGCAGGAAAACCAAATGTAGGTATTCCCAAAGCACCACTTATCCCTATTTCTGTGCCTTCTGAACCTTTTACCAGGTTAGTAATCGACTGCGTTGGGCCCTTACCAAAACTCACGCAGGCAACATGTATATCATCACTATAATGTGTCCTACAACCAGGTTCCCAATAGCCGTTCCCGTTAAGAATATTACTGCTGCTACAGTTGTCAAGCATCTGTTTAAGATCTTCACTCAGTATGGTTTCCCAAAGGAGATACAAAGTGACTGTTGAACTAATTTCACCCGTGAGTTGTTTAAGAAAATCCTTCAGGAATTTAACATCACCAAGTCTTGTCCAGTCCATATCATCCTGCTTCACAGGGATCTCTGGAACGTAGCCATCAAACCATTAAGTCTTTGTTAAAGAAATATTGTATTGATACCGAGAAGGATTGGGATAAGCAATTAGATCTCCTTATTTGTATTTTCAGAAGTCTTCCTAATGAGTCCCTTGGAGTATCTCCTTATGAGATGCTCTACGGTAGTAAATGTCGTGGTCCTCTTAAAGCTTTTAAAGATTCCTTGACGTCAACCACCTTCAGTGATTTCTTTAATGTGCCTCAGTTTCTTAAAAACTTGAGACATAAACTTGAACAATTACAGGAGTTTGCTAGTGCTAATTTACTGACCTCCCAACATAAGATGAAAGCACACTTTGACAAGAACACTAAGGTAAGAAAGTTTAATGTAGGAGACTTCGTTCTAGCCTATTTTCCTATCCCAACGACTCCATTTAAAAGTAAATTTTCAGGACCTTATCGCATCAAAGAATGCAAGAAGAACAATAACTACATTTTAGAGACTCCGGACCGGCGTCGCAAGACACAATTCTGCCACGTCAACCTGCTCAAGAGTTATCAAGGTAATCCGCCACCAGTGTTATTATCTGTATCTGCTTTTACCGAGAGATATCCCAACAGTGATACATACCATGCTACCTCTCCATCCGATGGTAAAAGTACCATCGAGACCATAAAGTCTAACAGTGAGATTTTAAAAGATCTTTCCAAATACCTAGAAAACTCTAATAATAGTGCTCCTTTAATTAAATTACTATCTACGCATAAAAAAACTGTTTCAAGACACTCCACAGGAATGTAATTTAGTGCAACATGATATCCAGCTGCTTCCTGATACGATGTCTATCCGTCAACCTTACTACCGCATCAGTCTACAGAAGAGAGAAGCCATGTTCGCAGAAGTAAAGTACCTACTCAGCAATGGATTAGCTACACCTTGTGAGTCTCCTTGGGCTTCACTATGCATACTGGTTCCCAAGCCATATAGCAAGGTAAGGCTGTGTACCGATTATAGGAAGTTAAATGTAGTTACCGTTAAGGACTCTTATCCTTTATCTCGCATCGACGACTTCTTAGATGCAATAGGTAACGCCACCTTTTTGTCCCAAATAGATGTCTTAAAGGGCTACTTTCAAATAGCACTGTATGAGCATGCTAAAAATATCTCAGCCTTTATCACTCCTTTTGGCCTTTTTAGGTATGAACGGTTACCTTTTGGACTTTGCAATGACCCCGCTACTTTCCAGCGACCTGTCAACCTAGTCATTCAAGATCTTGACAACACCTGTGCCTACCTGGACGACATCGTTGTAGCAACCAACTCGTGGGAAGAACATCTTGACCGACTACAACGACTATTTTACAAGCTTCTCCGGGTTGGTCTCACCATTAATTTGGGCAAGTCCACGTTTACTAAAGGTAAAGTACAATACCTTGGTCATGTTATAGGCAGTGGAAGCTTAACACCTTTAGACATACATCTTCAAACCATCCAAAAATATCCACAGCCCACTTCTCGTAAACAACTTATGAGATTCTTGGGACTAGCGTCTTACTACCGTAGGTTCTGCAAGAACTTCAGCATAGTTGCCACACCTTTAATAAACATCACCAGCCCTAAAAGAAAATACATTTGTACCAACTCACAATCCATTGCCTTCGAACAATTGAAAACTTTGCTGTGTACTAACCCCATTCTCGCCTCTCCAGATGTGAAACAACCCTTCATCTTTAATGTTGATGCCAGCAGCACCGGCATTGTGGGTGTCCTGATGCAGCAAAGAGAGGGAGAAGTACTACCAGTCAGCTACTACAGCTACAAGCTGACGCCTCACCAACAAAACTACAGCACTATAGAGAAGGAGCTACTCGCCATCGTCCTATGCTTGCAACGATTTGAACCTTACCTTCAAGGACACCAACCCATCACCATCTATTCTGATCATAATCCTCTTCTTTTTCTACAACAAGCACAATTCTCCAGCCAGCGTCTACTTCGTTGAGCTTTGTACCTACAAAACTACAATGTCCAGATCTTCTACATCAAAGGATCAGACAACATAGTTGCGGACGCACTATCACGTGTTCATGAAGTGGAACCTTCTGCTTCCACATTCCTTCCAGCATCGACATCTCAGGCATTAGGAAAAAGGCTTCGGGGAAGAGCTGTCACGTGAATCCCCTGCATAGCAGTGCAACTGCCTTTTCCCTTCACCTTCAATGCCTCTGCACTGGAAGTCTACATCTACACCAGCCCAGATGAGTCATCAGTCGTGCCACCTCTCCAAACCCCCCAGGGTCTGGCACGGCCTGGTACGCCTCAGAGGGAAGCTGGGTGCCTCTGCTAACCGGTAGTTTGCCCCCACAAACAAACAGTTAGCCGCCTTCAACTGGCAGTGGTGCAGCTCAACACAAAGGCACCGCCAGCCACAACGAGCAGTTTGTTAGTTGACCACATGTCCACCTCGCGTTGTGACTGGATAAGTCATCACCGCCGGACTATATAAAGGGCGCTGCCTCCCTGGAGAGTTCTTTAAGGCACTACGGGCTCACCATAGCCCGTGCTACTTGGAATTTTGCTCCAGGTAGCGAATCTTTAACAACAACAACCCTAGAGAGTTCTTTAAGGCACTACGGGCTCACCATAGCCCGTGCTACTCGGAATTTTGTTCCAGGTAGCGAATCTTTAACAACAACAACCTGGAGAGCCAGTCTCTCCCTTAGTGCTCTAGGATCACCTACGTGTCTCTCACCCGTCGTCGTGCCAACGTCGTGTGACTGATGCCATGGTGGTATGGTAGCTGTCTTCAGTACACCAGTATATCTTTACGCTTTTATTCATTGCTTATAGTTTATTTTTGTATTAAAGTCATTAACTTGTTAACCTTTGCATTACATGATAGCCAAGTATTTTCAGGGGCATTTATGTTCATTAATATTTCAGTAAATTGTTTAATTATTTATTTGATGATTTTCATTTGTTTCCACCTGCGACTTACACACTGCAGGGCCAATAGCAGCATTTTTGTATATTATGTGCGGGAGAGCCATACCATCTTGGTTCCAGATGGTCCAGCGATACCAGAACCCGTCACAATATATAATATATATAATATATTATATATATATATAAATATATATATATATATATATATATAATATATATATATATATATATATATATATATATATATATATATTATATATATATATATATATATATACCTGCTCTCCCCCTCCTTCCCCACCCCACCACGTCGCCTCCCCACCCACGAGGCCACCCTGCCACCCGCCCATAGATGCCGGGAGGCTCCCATGTGTGTCTACGCCACCCACCCACCCAATGTATACCCACATATTGTGTAGTGGGTGTATACCCACACATTGTATAGAGGTGGTATATGTATTACCACTCATCTGAGTAGTACATGCCACGGCCAGCTGATCATCCCCCAGCCCCCAACCGCCGCCCACCCTCCAGTCTCCACCCGCCGTCCACCCTCCCGCCCAGTGCCCGCCCAGCGCCCGCCCATGTCGCAGCTCTCAACAGCAGCCAGGCTTTTCCAAGCCAAGATGAGCCATCAAGCAGGGGTAGTCAAGGCAGATGTCAGACGTGTGACAGGGTATGCTTTATCCGGTTGAGTGACGGTAATGTGCGCAATCATTACCACAACAGAGCCAGGTGTTTGGGTTCTGGGCGCCCTCCCAGGGAGAACACCAATCAACAGTCCACACCGCCCGTCAGGCAAAACACCTCCCAGACCTTCATTCCCACAGAAAATTTATTAGAGGCTATCAAAGCAACATCAGCCAGAACCTTGCAACACATCCCTAAAGCAGCCCGCCCCCATGCAGCAGCCAAATTATCTGCCCTCCTGAGAAGGTCAACGACTCTCCTGGAACGACCCAAGCATGGCACAACCTCCTAATGTTTGGCAACATATGTCTAGCCACCCCTGCAAGGAGAGACAAAACCTTAGCTGCCTCATCATCAAAGCTATAAATGATTTTCCCAGGGAGGACAACCAGGTGCGCCTCCCCACTCCCGCGAGAAACACCCACGGCTGGAAGAGCAACAGTGCCATATCCGAGACATCAAAAATCAGAACATCAGTCACCAAGAAAATAGAAGAAGGAAACACTATTGGCGCAATAAGAGTCATCACCAGTGAGGACTCAATTGCCGACAGAGATGCCGCAACAGCTCAAGCCCTAAGGGAGAAACACCCTGCCAGGGCTCCGCGTGGGACGACATTGTACAAGTGGGGGCTACCGGAGCAGAACCTCTTGGGTGGCTGAATCTGTGGTCCATAAAGCAGCCATGTCCTTCCCAACAGGATCAGCAGGTGGGTTCACAGGACTAAAACCCAACCACCTCAAGCAAATGCTCAACCCTGCACTGTGTGACATTGCAAAGAACCTCTTGGTGGAACTAACTAGATTCACCAGCACATGTCTAGCTGGCAACATACCAGCGTCCATAAGACCTATCTTTTTTGGAGCATCTCTCTGTGCTCTAAGAAAAAGGATGGAGGGATCAGGCCAATAGCTGTGGGCAATTCTCTCCGGCGTCTCGTCGCAAAGGCAGCTGCAAGAACAGTTAGTGATGCAGCGGCCAACATGCTGAAGCCAAAATCGCTCGGGTTTGGCATTCCACAAGGGTGTGAGGCGGCAGCCCATGCAGCTCGAGCCTTCATCGCCAACATCACAGACGAAAAGGCCCTTATCAAGCTAGATTTCAAAAATGCCTTCAATTTGGTGCGGAGGGATGCTGTACTCCGTGCGGTTCATAGTCATTTCCCTTCCCTATACCCTTTCGTACATTCATGCTACAGTATGGATCTTAAGCTACTTTTTGGCGAACATGAAATTGACTCGCGGGAAGGCGTCCAACAGGGTGACCCCTTGCTCCTCTCCTTTTCTGCTTAGTCATCAAACAAGTCACAGAGGTCCTGTCCAGCGAGCTTAACATCTGGTTCTTGGATGATGGTACCCTAGCTGGTTCCCAAGACTCCCTCCTGGAGGACATCAGAAAAATCCAGGAGCAAGGTGCAGTTTTAGGCCTCACCCTGAACCCTTCTAAATGTGAAATAATATGTTCCAACCAGGGCATCGTAGAGAGAATAGAGGGTCTTCTGCCAAACATCCATAAAACTAAACCTGAAGACAGCACACTCCTAGGAGCTCCCCTGGGGTTGAAAGCCATCGATGAGGTCCTTGATAAGAAAATCGCCGACCTTAAGAGGATGGATGGGAGGATTGAGGATATTGATGCTCATGATGCACTCTACCTCATCACCAGATGTCTGTCCCTCCCCAGGTTAACCTACTTTCTGAGGTGTTCACCATCTTACAGTAGCCAAAAACTAAGTGAGTATGACCGGTTACTGAAATCAATGCTAGAAAAAGCCCTTAACCTCTCTCTTGATGACCTGCAGTGGAAACAGCCTCTCTTCCCGTAAGACTTGGGGGCCTCGGAGTTCGAACAGCAACGCAAATCGCTGTTCCAGCCTTCCTGTCCTCCTTATCAGCATCCGACGACCTTGTGAAGGAAATTCTACCTGCCCACTTACATCAGCTGGCAGGTGTACATGATCCCAATTTTACACGCTGTGCCACAGAGTGGGCCTCTCGTGCAGGCCCATCACCTCAACCACCATCCCCAAAAGCCCACAGCAATCCAGCTGGGATGGCCCCATTGTAGACAAAGTTGCTGCAGAGTGCCTGGGTGCTGCATCAACACAGCACGACATTGCTCGCCTCACAGCAGTAGCAGCCCCACATGCAGGGGATTTCCTGTTAGCAACCCCAATGTCGGCAACTGGCACGCGTCTCACACCACACGCCCTCCGAATTGCTGTGGCCCTCCGCCTTGCTGCCCCAATCCACACCAGATATAGGTGTATTTGCGGCGAGGTGGTGGCTGACAGGTACGGCCACCATGGCCTACTCTGCCAAAGCACAGGAGGATGGCACTCGAGGCACAGTGAAGTTAACGACATCATCAAGAGGAGCCTCACCACAGCTGGATGCCCAGCTGAGAGAGAGCCTCGTTACCTAACGCCCCGTAACTCTGATGCTCTTATTGGTCGCCCGGATGGTATCACAGTGAACCCCTGGAAGAATGGCAAGCAGTTGGTATGGGACTACACGTGCGTATCAACCCTGGCTAACACCTACATTGACCTCAGTGTTGCACAACCAGGTGGCGCTGCCACCCACAGGGAAGCAGCCAAATCCCGTAAGTATAGAGAACTGGATCACCACTACAATTTTGTCCCCATTGCTTCTGAGACACTCGGCGCCTGGGGTAAAAGTGCTACCAGTTTTTTGAAGGAACTGGTTCTAGGCTCATTGAAACAACAAGGGACCCTAGAGCTGCCAGCTTTCTTTTCCAGCGCCTCAGCGTGGCGATACAGAGGGAAATGCGCACTGCATCCAGGGTTCCTGCCCGCCATCTGAGGAGCTGGAGGAACTCGACAACCTATGATAACCATCTTTGTAACCTATATGTAACTCCTTTTTTGTAACAAAGTTCAAATAAAGCAATATATATGTGTACATACAAAAGAATGGGGGTGGTAGGAGAAGAAAATATTAGTGTTCAGTGAGAAACCACAAGGTCTCCTCTGAATACGTTTTATTTTCTTCTCCGAGGCTATGGGTCCCCACATTGGCACCAGAGGTGGTACCCAATAAATTAATATATATATTATATATATCTATATATATATATCATATATATATATAGATATAATATATATATATAATATTATANGAACGCACTTCTCAGCCTACTATGCAAGGCCCGATTTGCCTAATAAGCCAAGTTTCCTGAATTAATATATTTTCTCTAATTTTTTTCTTATGAAATGATAAAGCTACCCATTTCATTATGTATGAGGCAAATTTATTTTATTAGAGTTAAAATTAACGTAGATATATGACCGAACCTAACCAACCCCACCTAACCTAACCTAACCTATCTTTATAGGTTAGGTTAGGTTAGGTAGCCGAAAAAAGTTAGGTTAGGTTAGGTTAGGTAGGTTAGGTAGTCAAAATAACATTAAATCATGAAAACTTGGCTTATTAGGCAAATCGGGCCTTGCATAGTAGGCTGAGATGTGCGTTCTGGCTATTAGGTACGACATATATATATATATATATATATATATATATAGATATATATATATATATCTATATATATATATATATATATATATATATATATAATATATATATATACATATATATAACTGAAAACTCACACCCCAGAAGTGACTCGAACCCATACTGCCAGGAGCAACGCAACTGGTATGTACAGGGACGCCTTAATCCGCTTGAATCACGACCGGAATAAGGAAGTGATAGCCGAAGCTATTTGAACCACTTCCCTGCAGGCACTCGGATGGTAATCTTGGGCATAGCATTTTATCAAATCACCTTATTTTTGGGGGCAACACGTGAGGAACACAAATGCGAACAAGCCTGAATGGTCCCCAGGACTAAATGCAACTGAAAACTCACACCCCAGAAGTGACTCGAACCCATACTGCCAGAAGAAACGCGTGGAGGGTGGACGTGTTCCCAGCACTCTCCGATAGTTAGTGGTTGTTTGCCAGTTTGGCCGATTGGGGTGTGTGTGTCTCTGCCCGCCTGTGCTGACGTGGAGTTCACGATGGGGGTCCCTCTTTCCCTTGTAGTGCGGGCTCAGTCTGTGGGCCTCGAATTTTCCAGACGGGCTGGGTACCCAGAGATAGCGCTGGTGTGTGATTTGCTTCATATCCCTGTGATAAACATTTATGAAGTCGAGCTGGTGACGGCACGTCGAGCGATAGTGAAGTTCACGGAGGACTTGGCGTATCGAGACTTTCTCCGTCAATACGTGGGGCGGACCTTACCCCTGCTGGATGGTGTGGGCACTGTGACCCTCTCTGATCGGAGTGGTGCCCTCACTTATGTCAGCGTACATGGGGCACCATTGGAGTTTCTGGAGGGACTGCTACGGCGGTACTTCGGTCGGTTTGGCGCAGTGGTTAATGTGCGGGTGAACGTGGTGTCTTCCAGTCCACTCATGAGTGTGATGACTAACATTCGCACCCTGGGCATGAGGCTCCAGGAAGATATTCCGTCCTCTGTGCGTCTTATGGGTTACAACTTTCGGGTGTTTTACGCCTGCCAGCCTCGGACGTGTTATCGTTGTGGCCTCTTGGGCCATCAGGCTGCTGACTGTTCTGCGCCTGCCGTTGTACTCGTGAACCTCTTCAGTGAGGAGGATTTTCCGCCGCTTCCTGTGGAGGAGGATTCGGTGGATGTGGACGTCTCTTCAGCCGCGGATGTGCCCCCTGTGTCGCCTGTTGCGTAGCATGATGCGCCCCCTGTTGTTGTCGCCTCTCCTCCGGAGGTTGTGTCGTCGCCTGGTGATCGTCCTGCTCCGGCTGGTGTCCCTGGGGTTCTTCCGACTGCCTTCTGCTCGAACCCCCCGTCTTCCAGTTCGTCCTTTGCTGCGTCTGACCCTGTCCCTGCACCCTCGCCTTCTGTTCCGGCTGTGCTGGGTGATGGGGTGGATCCGGCGCTTCCTCCTGTGCCTGGCCTGGTGCCCCATGTGGTTGAGGATGCTGCCGTTCTACGACGTGCATCCGTTCGCCCGGCTTGTGTTGCACGTGTCTCTGAGTCAGCCTCCGGGTCTGATGATGTGCGACCAGAGCCTAAGCGTCCCCGGCGTTCTTCTTCAGCATGAGCAGACGTTGGCAACTTCAACCCTTGTGGATCTGCCGGCAAGGGAGGGGTGGCTCCAGGTGCGTTGCATACTACGGTGATGGCGGAGGTGCATTTGCCTGAGGATGCCAGTGCCGGTGTTTCGACCTCCACTTCAGATATGGTGTCTGCGGACCCTGCTTCGGGTGCGTCGTCTGCGTCGGATGGCTCCGGTTCTTCGTGGGGGGTGGTTCCCCCTGCTGAGGTTCGTGGTGAGCGGGGATGCCTGGTGGTGGTGTTGAAAAAGACTTCTCGCTCTGGGGGTTCTATAACTCCTTCCTCGTTCCCCGTTTCATCGGCTGTGGTCTCGACGCCTCTTCCATCTCCAGCCTTCTCTTCAGTGTCTCCTGTAGTCTCGGTGGAGGTGTTATCATCTCGTCGATTGTCCCCTGCTCCTGTGCGTACGGCGACGCGACCGTCTCGGCAGACCTCGTATGCTTCTTTGGTGTCGTCTGCTACTTCGAAGGACGTGGTTTGCGCTCCCCAGCCTCGTTATGCAACTTGCACCGGTGAGCTTAAGGAGTGGCCTTTTCCGCCTGATCTGGAGATTCGTGAGTTTATGAAGGGCCCACGCGGCAGGGGGATCGTCCCCCTACCGACAGGGAATATTTGATTTGGGAGGCCTATATGCGAAAGTATCCTTGGGCTTCGGAGACGTATGGTCCTGTCTCTGAGAAATGTATTCCTCACTCATTATTCCTTTGTGTATTGTGTGTTGTGTGTTGTTTCCATTTGTGTGCATGGTTGTGGGGTGCAGGTCTGGTGTGTGTGTGTGTGGGTGGGGCGGGTTTGTTTCCCGGTTCCTGCATGCTCCGGTTTGTTGTTGTGGGTTTATTTGTGTGGCTTGTGTGTGTGTGTCCGGTTCCTGTGCGGTCTGGGGGTTTGGTTAGTGTGTGTGTCTGGTTGTGGATGTCATGTTCTTATGTTATGCTTTGTGGTTCTATGTTTTTATGATGCTGTTTGTGCGCTTGTTTGTGTCGTGTTGAGTGCCCTTCAGGCTGTTGACGTGACCCTGCTTGGGTTTATGTTTTTTGTCGTGTTTTGCCATTGTTCTTTTCTTTTTGTTTGTTGTATACTTGTATTCCTTTTTTGTTATTATTATTATTATTTTCATTTTGTGTTGGTGCCTCTCCGTGTGTGTTTGAGGTGCTGGTGGCCTTGTTCTGTATATTTATGATTTGGTGTGTCATTTCTGTATTGTATTCCGCTGTGTTTAACTTAATTGTTGTATTTTGTATGTAATTATTGTTGTTTTGTGGTCGGCCCTTCCGGCCGGCGTTTTTGTGTTTAGTAAATTTGTTCCTTTATGTTTTTGCAAGTTTGTGCTTTGTCATTTTGTTCTGTTCTATGTTGTATTTGTTTACTTTTATTGTACTTATCAGCATGCTTGCATGTAAAAATAAAAAAAAATAAAAAAAAAAATAAAAACCTGCGACTTACACACTGCAAGGCCAATAGCAGCATTTTTGTTTATTATGTGTGGGAGAGCCATACCAACTTGGTTCAGAATAGCTGCGATACCACAACCCGTCACATAATTTGGGGCCTGTCCTAGGAGCTGTCACAGGAGCTGTCACAGGAACTGGTCTGAGGAGCTTTTCCTAGTAAGCCTTGCTTAATGTTGTGTTTAGTTGTTATACTTGGCTTTTATACTTTGCATTTTTTCAGAATTTATTTTGAGATTTACATACTGGTAACTGAACACATCTACTTTACAGGTGTAGCAATTTGTGATCTGTGTATTGAATTGACTTTGATTACGTGATGTTTTATGCGCAAATTCATGCTCGTAATGGTTAGTCTTCTAAGCTATTGCTATATCTTTTTGTCCACATTGATTTTGTCCCAACAGAGAGGACTCACTCGGGCAGATCACCCCCTCGGGTACTTATCTGGTACTTTGACTTGTCTTCGAACTATTATGTTCCACTTTGTATTACGAACTTAGGAGGAAGTATTAGACTAGAGATCCTTTCGCATCCAGAACTGTTATACATTCGGGACGTGTATAGCCGTTCTCGTCACAGTGGTGACACTCCCTGCACCCCTAAGCCTTCGTTCAAAGTTCATGATTAACTGCTCAGGTAGGGAGTTTACTATTTTTTTACAGAGCACAAAGAACGGTAACTCTGCAGTTAATTATCTAGATTCCAGTAGGACAACTCTTGCCCTTATCCTCATTAGAATACAGGGTACAGACATCCCTACATCCTGTTGATATTTTACTACCTCGAAACATTCATTTATATTATTTCTCAAAGTCCTTACTAAAGTCAAAGACTTAGTTTTATTTCAGGTTATCATATATAGTACAGTCATTTATCTTGTAAATTTATTGTTGCCTTACAAGATAGTTACTTGCATTCAGTGTTGCCAGTTATATAACAACCATTCTCGTGCACATTGCCACATCACTTACAAGGAAGTCTAGTAGTCCTCACTTATTGGTTCACCTACAGGGTACTCGCATTTCTCTTCCATTGATATTTTACATTTAAATAATATTCAATTTGTTTAGGTTCGCCGCATTTCGTGCTAATACGGAGGAGGAGCTCCACACATTAATTCATGCTACTAGAGCAGAATAAATCACCCTTACTACTGAATATCACATCATTCCTCCCCATGGGGTCACCAAAGCTGAGCTTCATAATTTGATTATTGACAATCTTGCGGACAATGATCTTATTACTCCAGAGCAGCAGGACCAACATAGAGTTGCTGATAAAACCACACTCACACATATGAAACTAAAAATTGAGTTAGCACAACTAGAAGCTGCTGCCGATGAACGCAAACGGGAGATGAGACGACTGTTACAAACCGTTCATTAATGCTTGTGACCCGTACAGCAACACAATCTTGTAGTCTAGGGACATTTACCGATGCTGCAATCTCAAGGTGGGTCACCAGTATAATCCCATAGTTTGTACAGGCAATAATTAAAATTAATCACCCTCTTAGGACTAAGAAATTCCGCAATTAAAATTAAATATATATTATAATATATTTAAGTTAATTATCAACATTATAGGTAAATCAACAAATGGGAAATCACATGTAAATCAAAATAAAATTATGTCTCCACAGACTAACATATTACAACTGAACAGAATAGATATAATGGTAAAGACTTTACTCATAGGTGTGATCCCTCCAGTGTTCAAACAGTTACTGAATAATGTTCTCACAGCAGGAGCCGATGTCGCTTCTGCACAACATTTTAAGTAACAATTTTTACTTAATATAAATCTTACTTACATGGAGCCATATAATGGGAATTACTTAACTAAATTAAGGAATGATCAGAGTTACATGTATAAACAGAAATAATGTAGTTACTAATATAATAGATAAATATTTATAAAATAAAAGAATATGTTGTCAACTGCCAACATGGCAAGAAATAATATCCCACAAATATTGCCATCATGGTGGACAATATTAACGGTTTCCCGCAGTTTTGCCAACAAGTGATCAGCACAAAACTATAACTTTCTCACGGGAAGTTGACACACAAAAAAGTATAATAACGGCTTCCCACGGTTCGGTCCGCCCACGGATCACCACCACAATATAACATATCAGCACATACAAGTACTGATATAAGCATACAAGAACATACAAGTACTGATATAAGCATACAAGTAATAATATAATATACATACAATTAATGATATAATATGTATGCACATACAAGTAATGATGCATGGAAATAGTACTATTTTATATTTATATACATATCCAATAGGGGTACGTAACAACGAGAAGAGGCTGAATTAGCCCGTGAACGTGAACGAGAACAAAGACAGCTACAACAACAAGAAGCTGAAATACAACGTGCGCGTGAACAAGAACAATTTCGGCTCTACGGACAAAAAGCTGAATTAGAACGTGCACGTGAACAAGAACGATTCCAGATCCTGCAACAAGAAGCTGAACTGCGACGTCAATGTCAAGAACAAGAAGCTGAACTGCAAC
>WNGS01160037.1:49087-61490 GCA_020271785.1 Procambarus virginalis
GGATAACATCAACGGTATATGCCAGGCTGGCAACACATAAGAACGGCATTCAGAAACTTGTGTAAGGAGTCATTTAGAACTTTGTAGTACCCCATATGTCAGGCCAGTCCTGGAGTATGCAGCCCCAGCATGCAGTCCATATCTAGTCAAGATAAGACTAACTGAAAAGGTTCAATGGTTTGCCACCAGACTAGTATCCGAGCTGAGAGGTATGAGCTACGAGGAGAGACTACGGGAATTAAACCTCACTTCGTTGGAAGACAGAAGAGTTAGGGGGAACATGATCACCACATTCAAGATTCTGAAGGGAATTGATAGGGTACATAACGACAGGTAATTAACACAAGGGGCACACGCACTAGGGGGGGGCACAGGTGGAAATTGAGTGCCCAAATGAGCCACAGAGATATTAGAAAGAACTTTTTTAGATGTCAGAGTGGTTGACAAATGAAATGCATAGGAAGTGATGTGGTGGAGGCTGACTCCATACACAATTTCAAGTGTAGATATGATAGAGCCCAATAGGCTCAGGACCCTGTACACTGTTGATTGGACGGTTGAGAGGCGGGACCAAAGAGCCAGAGTTCAACCCGCAAGCACCAATTAGGTGAGTACACACTACACACACGACGTAATTGTAGGAACGACTCGTAGATGAAGTCGGAAACTGGTCCAAATTCCTCAAAGGCGGGTGCACAGGAAACCGCAATTTTCATTCGTATCATCGTTCACAATGTCAACCAGCTCCCTTTCATGTGCTTTCCAACATGTGCTAGTGGTGAAGGACACTGCCGCACGCATCACCAGCCTCATTCACCTTCCCACACACACACACACACACACACACACCGCCAATTGAGAGGCGGGACCAAAGAGCCAGAGCTAAACCCCGCAAGCACAACTTGGTGAGCACTCACACACACACACACACACACACACACACCAACACACACACACACACACACACACACCACACACACACAAACACCAGTTTTTTCCAGAGGGAGACAACACTACAGGGATAGATCACAGATCTAGGGTATTACAAAGTGTAAAACCGCACAGGAAAAAAATTACAGTACTATCACTAAAACTTTGTGTTTTGTGACGGGTTTGTTATCGCAGCTATACTGAACCAAGATGGTATGGCTCTCCCGCACATAATATACAATAATGCTGCTATTGGCCCTGCAGTGTGTAAGTCGCAGGTGGAAACAAATAAAAATCATCAAATAAATAATTAAACAATTTACTGAAATATTAATGAACATAAATGCCCCTGAAAATACTTGGCTATCATGTAATGGAAAAGTGAACAAGTTAGTATAATCTTAAATGTAAAAATAAACTACAGTATAATCAATGAAGAAAAGCATAAAGATATACTGGTGTACTGAAGACAGCTACCATACCACCATGGCATCACTCACACGACGTTGGCTGAAGGCGGACGACGGGTTAGAGACACAAAGGTGATCCTAAAGCACTAAAGAAGAGACTGGCTCTCTAGGGTTGTTGTTGTTAAAGATTCGCTACCTGGAACAAAGTTCCAAGTAGCACGGGCTATGGTGAGCCCGTAGTGCCTTAAAGAACTCTCTAGGGTTATTGTTGTTAAAGATTCGCTACCTGGAACAAAATTCCAAGTAGCACGGGCTATGGTGAGCCCGTAGTGCCTTAAAGAACTCTCTAGGGTTATTGTTGTTAAAGATTCGCTACCTGGAACAAAATTCCAAGTAGCACGGGCTATGGTGAGCCCGTAGTGCCTTAAAGAACTCTCTAGGGTTGTTGTTGTTAAAGATTCGCTACCTGGAACAAAATTCCGAGTAGCACGGGCTATGGTGAGCCCGTAGTGCCTTAAAGAACTCTCTAGGGTTGTTGTTGTTAAAGATTCGCTACCTGGAGCAAAATTCCAAGTAGCACGGGCTATGGTGAGCCCGTAGTGCCTTAAAGAACTCTCCAGGGAGGCAGCGCCCTTTATATAGTCCGGCGGTGATGACTTATCCAGTGTCAACGCGAGGTGGACATGTGGTCAACTAACAAACTGCTCGTTGTGGCTGGCGGTGCCTTTGTGTTGAGCTGCACCACTGCCAGTTGAAGGCGGCTAACTGTTTGTTTGTGGGGGCAAACTACCGGTTAGCAGAGGCACCCAGCTTCCCTCTGAGGCGTACCAGGCCGTGCCAGGCCCTGGGGGGTTTGGAGAGGTGGCACGACTGATGACTCATCTGGGCTGGTGTAGATGTAGACTTCCAGTGCAGAGGCATTGAAGGTGAAGGGAAAAGGCAGTTCCACTGCTTTGCAGGGGATTCATGTGACATGTTAAACAGTGAACAATCATCAGCACAGGCCACGTGGGGAGGGCCATGAGCCTTTTGTTTACATATTGGTACCAAGGGTTATTCGGACTATAGTGAACAGTGGTACAGTAAATTAGTGAACTGTAACACAACAGACATAACGATACAATGACTGACTCCAGAGCTTTGTATTAGTTAGAGAAGAAGTGCCATCATAAATCTACAAGCACTTAGTGAAGCACCACATGGGAGGGATGAGGATCACCTCGTCATCCAGATATCTCTCTTATTCATCTTGGTGTGTGAGCGGAAGGCCCTGACTGGTATGACCGCCTCTTGTCAATTATTCTGGTGTACAGAGTGAGGTAAAGTATTATCAAATTCTTGTTCATATATATATTTGAAATCTCAATGTGGCTCATTCCGGGTACAGGTTGACACTTAAGGGGCCCTCGTGACACACGCACGCCCACACACGGACGCACACACACACACACACACACACACACACACACACACACACACACACACACACACACACACACACACACACACACACACACACACACACACACAGGCTTAGTCAGGGTAGGAAAGCCTTAACACCTTTGTGGCAAGGGCCACACACAGGCAAGGGTCCCAAACACTCATACTCCACCCCGATCTCACTCTCCCAAAACACTTCCCCCTACAACTGAGCACAAATACACACACACACACACACAAATATATCCCTCCCCCCTTTTTCACACTTCCTCTGTAGCATACCAGATATCCCCCCCCCCCTTACACCCCAAAACACTCCCCACACAGTGGGACCCCCCCTCACACGCACAAGGGGACACAGGTGGGAATTGAGTACCCAAATGAGCCACAGAGATATTAGAATGAACTTTTTTAGTGTCAAAGTAGTTGACAAATAGAATGCATTAGGAAGTGATGTGGTGGAGGCTGACTCCATACACAGTTTCAAGTGTAGATATGATAGAGCTCAATAGGCTCAGGAACCTATACACAAGTTGATTGACGGCTGAGAAACGGGACCAAAGAGACAGAGATCAACCCCCGCAAACACAACTAGGTGAGTACACACACACGCACGCACGCACACGCACAAACACACACACATACAACAAACACACTTATAAACACAAACACATGCACGAGGAAAAGCCAGGATATTTCCCCTCAGCCAGGGAAAATGATGGAGAGACATCACTGCACATAGGACAGGGGAGAATGGTGGATACTACCTTTGAATGGCTCAACTAGACATTAGGGGTATTCGGCAGAGACCTGCAGGCAATACAAATGGGATTCAACAGAGACCTGCTAGAAATGAAAATGGGATTCAGCAAAGACCTGCAGGACATGAAAGAGGGATTTGGCAGAGACCTGCAGGAAATGCAAACATTAATACAGAGCTAAAGGAGTGAGTTGGATGAAGCCAGAGAGGAGATAAAGAGACTCAGGGAAAATAAGAATTCAAACCAGTACGGGGTTTGCAACCTCTTGGAAACAGGGGACGAAGCTGATGGAAGGCTCCTTCCAGGGGAGACTCTCGTTTGCAGAAATACTGCAAAACCGCCCAGGTGCCAAGGTTGCTTTAGAGGCTGCAGCAATGAAAGCAGCTACCTCACAGGAAGCTGCAAAATACATTAAACAAATGCTGGAAAGGAAAAGAACACTTATAGTTGTAGAAGTACAAGAACCCGAGGGATCCAATCAGGAGGAATAGAGGAGGGACCGAGCAACCATGACAGAGATCTTGGAGGGACTGGATATGGAGGAGGCAAATGGCAACACAGAGAAGGTTTTCAGGCTGGGCATCTACAAGAAGGAAAGGAAACGATTGATAAAGGTAGTGCTCACGAACGAGGCAACAAAGGAGAAAATCCTATCCAGGAAGAGCAGACTTGCGAGGATAGGGGGATACGAGGACGTCTTTCTGCAAACGGACATGACGAGGGAAGAGAGAAGGAAGGCTGCACAAGCAAGGAGGAGACACAAAGCAAGACGTGGGGATATGGGAGCCACAGGACTCAGCTCAGTATCTCCAGGAACATCAGAGGGGGAATGGAAATCCCCCCACCAGCAGGCCAGCACCCCCAGGAAGGATTGTAACAGAAGCCTCCCACCAACCAACCCCTCAGCCATTCCCCACCAAGCACCTGCACCTCCCACCCCAGACAGTAAAGTCCCTCCTCAGACCATGCGCCCCATGTTCCCTGACCCCAGACCCCCCTCGTCACCCCCATGCCCTTGTTCGTCCCCATCCCCTACCCCAGGTCCTCACTGTTCCGACACCCCATGCGAAACACCCCTGTTTCTCCAGCCCAAGCCCTTCCCAGTTCCCTCACCCTAAGCTCTCCTTCTTGCCCCACCCCTCTCCCACCTGGGCCCACCCTCCCCTTCCCAACCCCTGACCTCCCTGTCAACCCACCCCAGTCTCCCATGCATACCCCAACACGTGACCTCCCACCACATGCCCCTCCAGCTCCCCCATCGCATGCCCCAATTAACTCCCAACCCCAGACCCCCCAACCGCACCACCTCAGACTCCCCTAGCCCACCTGTTCCAGATCCTCCCAGCCCCCTCACACCCCCAGACCCCCCAAGTCTGGGGTTTGAGGATGTGAGGGCCTTCCTAGGCCCTCCCACCCCAGACATCCCTTGCCCCCCAACTCCAGCGGAATCAACAGACACTGAGAATGGACAGAAGAGTGTCAACTTCAAGGTCATGTACTCGAACATAGATGTGATTACAAACAACGCTAGTGAACTTAGGGAAAGAACACAAGAAGTGAACCCAGATTATAATTGGACTCTCAGAAACAAAACTCTCAGGAATCATAACAAATGCAGTGTTTCCCCAGGACTACACTGTAAAATGGAAAGAGAGGGAAGCAATGGGAGAAGGCGGAGTGGAGTTTCGTGGATATGGTTATTCCAGGCTGTGAAGGGTTCAGAGATTTCATAACAGGCACCATGAAGATGGGAAGACCAAGAGTAGTAGTGGTAATGATATAACCCACCACCAAATGAAAGAAAACCTAGGTAAGAGTATGGCAGGAACAACATGGCAGTTAATACTATCATTGAGAGGGCAGCCGCTGCTCCCTGTAGAAATCGATCCCATCTGCTCATAATGGGGGACTTTAATCACGGAAGGATAGACTGAGAAAACAAGGAACCATATGCAGGTGAGAAAACATGGAGAGCGAAACTAGCGAGGCGACTAGAAACTCATTAAGTCAGCATGTCAAGGGTCCCACGAGAATGAGAGGCAATGATGAACCAGCATGACTCAACCTAGTATTCACTCTGAACGATTCAGACGTAAGAGAAATCGGGCTTGAAGACCACGTGGGTATGAGTGATCACAGTGTGCTGTTGTTTGAGTATCTGGTCGAAGAAGAGTAAATGTACTCAAGGAAGGGACCAGAAAGCCAGAGGCCGGCATTCCGGAAGGGAAGCTATGAGATGAGAAAATTCCTAACTGAAAGAGCTTGAGAAACAGAGCTCAGAGGAAAGATGGGTTCAAGACATGATGGACTACATCACACAGAAGTGTAAGGAGGCAGCAGAAAAGTTCGTCCCCGTCCAAAAGGAAAAAAAAATAAATACAGATGAGAAACCCATGGTTTATTCAGAATTGTAAGCTAGCAAAGCAACTAAGTAATAGGGCGTGGAGAAACAACAGAACACTAGAGAGCAGAGAAAGTTACCAGAGCGCCAGGAATGAATACGTCAGGGTGAGAAGAGAGATCGAGAGGCAATATGAAAATGACATAGCGAGAAAGGTAAAGACTCAACCCAAACTGCTGCATAGCCACATCAGGAGGAAAACAACAGTGAAGGAACAAGTAATGAAACTTAGGATAGGGGCAGAAAGATTCACTACAAACGGCAAGGCAGCGTGAGAGGAACTCAATAAGAAATTCCAGGAAGTCTTCACACCAGAGCAGGGAGAAGTCCCAGAGATAAGGGAGGGAACATCAACCCAGACACCACTAGAGGAGTTTGTGATTACCAGTGGGGAGGTGAGGAAGCGTCTGCTAGATTTGGACGTGACAAAGGCTATAGGCCCCGATGAAATCTCACCATGGATTCTGAAGGAAGGAGCAGAAGCTCTGTGCCTGCCGCTCTCCATGGTGTACAACAAGTCACCGGTAACAGGTGAACTGCCAAAAATTTGGAAGACGGCCAATGTAGTCCCAATATACAAGAAGGGTGATAGGCAGGAGGTACTGAACTACAGGTCAGTGTACCTAACTAGCATTCCATGCAAGACGATGGAGAAGATTGTTCGAAAAAAGCTAGTGGAACATCTGGAGCAGAGGAACTTTGTAACACAACATCAGCATGGGTTCAGAGAAGGCAAATCATGCCTAAAAGATTTAATTGAGTTTTTTTTTTTTTTAGATATATACAAGAGTTGTTACATTCTTGTACAGCCACTAGTACGCGTTGCGTTTCGGGCAGGTCCCTGGAATACGATCCCCTGCCGCGAAGAATCGTTTTTTCATCCAAGTACACATTTTACTGTTGCGTTAAACAGAGGCTACAGTTAAGGAATTGCGCCCAGTAAATCCTCCCCGGCCAGGATACGAACCCATGACATAACGCTCGCGGAACGCCAGGCGAGTGTCTTACCATTACACCACGGAGACTGTAAACTGAGTTCTATGACCAGGCAACAAAAATCAGGATATAGAGAGAGTGGGCTGGGCAGACTGCATATTTCTGGACTGCCTGAAAGCTATTGACACTGTACCCCATAAGAGACTAGTGCACAAACTGGAGATGCAGTCAGGAGTGAAAAGGAAGCTACCCAACTAGATAAGGGAGAACCTAAGCAGCAGGACACAGTGAGTCACCGTGAGGGGTGAGCTCTCGGTGTGGCGGGGAGTCACCACTGGAGGCCCATAGAGATCAGTCCTTGGACCTATACTATCTCTGATATACGTAAATGATCTCCCAGAATGAATTGACTCGTTCGTCTCGATGTTTGCTGATGACGCAAAAATTATGAGGAGGATCAAGACAGTGGAGGATAGTATGAGGCTACAAGATGACCTAGACAAACTAAAGGAATGGTCCGACAAATGGCTACTAAATTTCAACACAAGTAAATGTAAGGTAATGAAACTAGAAGGAGGAACTAGAAGGCCAATCACTGGATACTGAATGGGAGACGAAGTCTTTCACGAAACGGACAGAGAGAAAGATCTAGGCGTTGATATCACGCCAAACCTGTCTCCTGAAGCCCACATCAAAAGAACAACATCAGCGGCCTATGCAGGGCTAGCTAACATCAGAACTGCTTTCAGAAACCTGTGTAAGGAATCCTTCAGAACCTTGTATACCACATGTGTAAGGCCAATCCTGGAGTATGCAGCCCCATCATGAAGCCCGTATCTAGTCAAACACAAGACGAAGCTGGAAAAAGTTCTGAGGTATTCCACTTGGCTAGTCCCAGAGCTAAGTGGCAAGAGTTATAGATACAGACTACGTGAACTGCACCTTACGTCCATGGAAGACAGAAGGGTTAGGGGAGACATGATCACCACATACAAAATTCTTAGAGGAATTGACAGGGTGGATAAGGATTGATTATTTAACATGGGTGGTACACGCACAAAGGGACACAGGTGGAAGTTGAGTACCCAAATGAGCCACAGAGACATTAGAAAGAACTTTTACAGTGTCAAAGTAGTTCATAAATGGAATGCACTAGGAAGTATTGTGGTGGAGCCAGGCTCCAGACACAGTTTCAAATGTAGATATGACAGAGCCCGGTAGGCTCAGCAATCAGTTGATTGACGGTTGAGAGGCGGGGCCAAAGATCCAAAGCTCAACCGTCGCTAGCAAAACTAGGTGAGTACAGAGGAGCCTATGGCTGAGTGGACAGCTCATGAGATTCGTAATCTTAGGGTCCGGGTTCGATCCCCGGCGATGGCGGAAAGCAAATGGGCAGAGTTTCTTTCACCCTGATGCCCCTGTTACCTAGCAGTAAATAGGTACCTTTGAGTTAGACAGCTATTATGGGCAGCTTCCTGGGTGTGTGTGTGTGTGTACTCACCTATTTGTGCTTGCGGGGGTTGAGCTTTGGCTCTTTGGTCCCGCCTCAACTTCTTTGGTCCTGTGTGTGTGTGTGTGTGTGTGTGTGTGTGTGTGTGTGTGTGTGTGTGTGTGTGTGTGTGTGTGTGTGTGTGTACTCACCTATTTGTACTCACCTATTTGTGCTTGCGGGGGTTGAGCTTTGGCTCTTTGGTCCCGCCTTTCCACTGTCAATCAACTGGTGTACAGATTCCTGAGCCTACTGACTGGGCTCTATCATATCTACATTTAAAACTGTGTATGGAGTCAGCCTCCACCACATCACTGCCTAATGCATTCCATTCGTTAACTACTCTGACACTGAGAAAGTTTCTTCTAACGTCTCTGTGGCTCATGTGGGTACTCAGTTTCCACCTGTGTCCCCTTGTTCGCGTCCCACCAGTGTAGCTGTGTGTGTGTGTGTGTGTGTGTGTGTGTGTGTGTGTGTGTGTGTGTGTGTGTGTGTGTGTGTGTGTGTGTGTGTGTGTGTGTGTGTGTGTGTGTACTTACCTATCTGTACTTACCTATCTGTGCTTGCAGGATCGAGCATTGACTCTTGGATCCCGCCTTTCCAGCTATCGGTTGTTTACAGCAATGACTCCTGTCCCATTTCCCTATCATACCTAGTCTTAAAAGTAGGAATAGTATTTGCTTCCACAACCTGTTCCCCAAGTGCATTCCATTTTTCCACTACTCTCACGCTAAAAGAAAACTTCCTAACATCTCTGTGACTCATCTGAGTTTCCAGTTTCCACCCATGTCCCCTCTTTCTGTTATTATTACGTGTGAACATTTCATCTATTTCCACTTTGTCAATTCCCCTGAGTATTTTATATGTCCCTATCATATCTCCTCTCTCCCTTCTTTTCTCTAGTGTCGTAAGGTTCAGTTCCTTCAGTCGCTCTTCATATCCCTTCCCTCGTAACTCTGGGACAAGCCTCGTCGCAAACCTCTGAACCTTCTCCAGTTTCCTTATGTGTTTCTTCAGGTGGGGGCTCCATGATGGCGCGGCATACTCTAAGACGGGTCTCACGTATGCAGTGTAAAGCGCCCTAAAAGCCTCCTCATTTAGGTTTCTGAATGAAGTTCTAATTTTCGCCAGTGTAGAGTACGCTGCTGTCGTTATCCTTACGTTATGTGTGTGTGTGTGTGTGTGTGTGTGTGTGTGTGTGTGTGTGTGTGTGTGTGTGTGTGTGTGTGTGTGTGTGTGTGTGTGTGTGTGTGCGCGCGTGTGTGTACTCACCTAGTTGTACTCACCTAGTTGTGCTTCCGGGGGTTGAGGTCTGGCTCTTTGGTCCCGCCTCTTTACTGTCAGTCAACTGGTGCACAGATTCCTGAACCTACTGGGCTCTATTATACCTATATTTGAAACTGTGTATGAAATCAGCCTCGACCACATCACTTCCTAGTGCGTTTCATTTAATAACTACTCTGACACTGAAAAAAAATCTAACGTCTCTGTGGCTCATCTGGGTACTAACTTTCCACCTGTGTACCAGTGTTCGTGTCCCACCCGTGCTGAAGAGTTTGTCTTTGTCCACCCTGTCAATTCCCCTGAGAATTTTGTAGGTGGTTATCATGTCTCCCCTTACTCTTCTGATTTCCAGTTGAACGTGAGGTTCAACTCCTTTAGCCTTTCCTCGTAGCTCATTCCTCTCAGTTCCGGGTCGAGCCTGGTTACATACCGCTGAATTTTCTCTAACTTTGTCTTGTGTTTAACTAGGTATGGATTCCAGTCTGGAGCTGCATTCTCCAGGATTGGTCTGACATAAGTCGTATACAGGGTCCTGAACGATTCCTTACACAAGTTTCTATGGGCAGTTCTTATGTTGGCGAACCTAGCATATGCCGCTGATGATATTCTTTTAATGTGGGCCTCTAGGGACTGGTTTGGTGTATATCAATCCCCAGATCTTTCTCTCTATTTGATTCTTGCAGGATTTCAGCTCCCAGATGGTACCGTGTGTTCGGCCTCCTGCTCCCTTGGCCTAATTTCATTACTCTTCACGTTCCAATGCTATTTCCCTCCTGATGCTCTACGAGCCTTTTCCTCACGATCTTCTCCTTCACCTTGCATAGTATACAAGTTAGGGAAACTGGCCTGTAGGTTAGTGCCTCTTGCCTGTCACCCTTCTTGTATATTGTGACTACGTTAGCAAACTTCCTACTTTCTGGTAGGTCTCCTGTTTCCAGTGACCATAGAGAGTGGCACACTTAGTGCTTCTGCACCTTCCTTTAGTATCCATGGTGAGAGTCTTTCAGACCCCCACAGCCTTTGTCACATTCAGCTCCAACAGACACCTTTTGACCTCATCACTGGTGAGGTCAAATTCCTCCAAGGTTGCTTGGTTTGCCTCCTTCTCATTTAGTGCAGGGGCTTCTCCTTGTTCTTTTGTGAAGACCACCTGGAATATCTTGTTGAGTTCTTCACACACCTCCTTGTTATTCTCTGTGTATCTGTTCTCCCCTTTTCTCAGTTTCATCATTTGTTCCTTCATTGCTGTTTTCCACCTGATGTGGCTGAGGAGCAGCTTTGGTTGGGTCTTGGCTTTACTCGCGACGTCATTCTCTTACTGTCTCTCTGTTTCCCTCCTCACTCTGAGGTACTTATTTCTGGCCCACTGGTATCTCTCCCTTCTCTCCGGTGTTCTGTTATTTCTGTAGTTTCTTCATGTTATTTTACTCAGTTGCTTCGCTACCTTACATTCCTGTGGGTGTGTGTGTGTGTACACACCTATTTGTACTCACCTATTACCTATTTGTACTCAGCTCACCTACACACACACACACACACTGTGTGTATGTGTGCAGTTTAATGCAGATAAATGTAAAGTTCTGAGGCTAGGTAATGATGATAGAATTACAAGACACGAGCTAGATGGTGTTGAGATTGCGAAGTCGGATTGTGAAAGGGATCTAGGAGTTATGACTAGTAGGAATTTAAAATAAAAGGATCAATGCATGAATGTTCGTAATAAGGCAAATAGGACACTGGGATTTATTACTCGAAGCGTTAGTAACAAAACACCGGGTTGGTTCTTCAGCTATATCTAGCTCTGTTTAGGTCCTATTTAGATTATGTACTTCAGTTTTGGTCGCCGTACTATAGAATGGATATAAATTCACTTGAACGTGTCCAGCGTAGGATGACTAAGTTAATTCCCCATAGTAGAAATCTTTCATATGAAGAGAAGATTAACAAAGGGAGTGGGAAATGAATGGATGTCGAGGGCACTTGGTGTCAATTGCCGGCTGGAAAGATATTGCAAATCAAAAGCAATATCTTTCATAGACAACTGGGAACACTTCTATGGAAGGAATGAAATGTATGCTCGGGATGGGGTGCATCTATCGAGAGCTGGGTTGTTGCTGTTGCGAACTCGTGGAAGAAGTGGTTAGAGGTGTTTGTTTGGGTTTAAACTGTTAGTAGATAGAGGTATGGGAATTGATTTGGAGGAAGGAGGTAATAAAAGTATGTGTTTGTGGGAGAAAGGAATTGGCAAAATGATCAGGAAAGAGAAGGGCCTCAAAATAACTATTCACTTAGGGTATATACACTAACAGTAGAAGTCTAAGAATAAAATTAACGAATTAAATGCTCTTGTCTGCACAGAAAAATAGATATATTGCACTTACCGAAACGTGGATGAATGTAGATAATAGAAAACTATTAGCTGATATCAAATAAATGGATTTAAACTATTTCACACAGATAGATATATTAGACGAGGAGGTGGAGTAGCCATATACGTTAGGGACAATTTGAAATGTAGTCTCAAAGAGGGAATCAAAACTGAGCCACACACAGAAATCATTTGGATAGAATTAACGAAAAAGCAAATAATATTACAATAGGAGTTATATATAGGCCACCAATTTAGACAGAATGGAAGCAAAGCATCTATGGATGAAATATCTAGGGCATCTAGATCTAACCGTATTTATGTCATGGGTGACTTAATTTGAGTGGAATAAACTGTTGAACAAAACAGGGAATAGTGAAGCAG
>WNGS01160038.1:0-20231 GCA_020271785.1 Procambarus virginalis
TATTGAACACTTTTTTATTCAATTTAGACATTAAACTTGTATGAACAGTGTTTAATAATGTAAATACTGCGGTGACGTCGATGACGTCACGGAGTCTCCCATTCTCTAATTTTAAGAGGTTACTGCTAAGGGAAGACTATACTATTTGTATATGTGTACTCTTAATAAATATATATTAAATAATAAATATTTTAGTATTTTTTTCTAACATGTAGGGTTAGGGTTGGTAGTTATTCACATTAGTTTAAAATTTGCAAAGATAAAAAAAATATCCATTAATTCATATAGTGGTTCACTCTCTATAATCAAATATTATTTTCCAAACCTGCCTCGTCTCACTATACTACGCTAATCTATCCCTATCTTACATATGGTATCTGTGCATGGGGTTCAACCACTGCAAACTACCTCAAGCTCATCATCACCCAGCAAAAATCCACTATCAGAACAATAACAAACTCTGCTTTCAGACAACACTCAGCCTCCTTATTTAAATCCTTGAACATGCCAAACATCACTCATTCCACTCATTCTCTTGTGCCACTTACATTTACAAAAATCTTCTTCCTAGATGCAAACCCTGTTCTGAAACTCTTCTTGGACAGATGTAACAGAACACATTATCACCACACCAGAATTAAATATCTCTTTGATATCCCCAGAGTCAAACTAATCTGTGTAAACACACTATGCAAATAAAGGGACCTAGTCTATGGAACTCACTCCCTAATGAATTGGAAAGCTGTCCAACTTTTGCTTTATTTAAAAATAAATCTAAAAAAGTACCTAATTTCTTGTTAATAGTTTCCTACCTAGTGCTGTAACTCGCACTGTATCTTGTACAACCCCCCCCCCCCAATATTTATACCTAAGCCATCAAACCTCACCATTGTAATCATTGCTAACATCTTATATCATAGTTGGTATATTGAACGCATATTTTACTGCATTATACCTTGAAATAATCCTCAAATTATGCTACAATGTACCTGTTGATAACCCTCAAATTTTACTTTAATGTACCTTACTAATCTTTGTCAAATTTTCTTACAATGTACCTGTTAACATTTTTTCAACTTTGCTAGAAATTATCTACTTAAAATTATCTGATAGATTAAGGACCTGCCCAAAACGCTATGCGTGTTAGTGGCTTTACAAAAATGTAAAAAATCAATGCTTTGTACTCCCATAAACCCAATGTACCTTTTTGTATATATATAAATAAAATAAAATATATGAAATATAATTGTAATAGATACACATAGAGGAAGTTATATTCAGTACTGAGCTCTGACGTACACATTAACATGGTAAGGTTGTGTTTGCCATTTATATATAATGTCACATATAAACTGCCACCTCCCACTCGCTTCCTCATTCAGGTGAAAAGTTTAATTATTCATAATTGCTTAATATTATGTTGTTTTGCACCTGTTGCTTTATGATTGTCATTGTAATGAGACAGTAACACCAACTGTCTTAAAAATGTGTGTTAGAGAGTGCACCAAGACTAACTTCATTAATATGTACAGTAGGTGTACATTGTTGGGTGCCTATGAACAGTGCATGACACCATTTTTCAGAAGAGACCACGATGACCGTCGTGGCATTCTTTTTAAGGAAGATACACCCATTGTTTTTTTTTGTTAATACATGAGGTACATCTGCATTAGTGCAGCTACCCTAGACTATATGAAGTGGAGTACAGTGTGTCAAAAAAGCTAACTAGGTGATGCTAAAAAATCCCCATCACAGAATAGTTAGTCATACAGAGGCATGTGATAGGCAGTCTGCACTGGCAGACTCCAGAGGCATTTTGAGGATATTGTGGAGGCGGTCGCCTAGGGGCTATGGCTGACCAACCACGTGGTAATCGACATACAATAGAATGTGGAGAAAACGGGGGAAACAGCGGCTCACCTTAGCCTGAAGTCTTCTCCCGAGGTGATTGAAGCAATACGATGGCTTCTAGGGGCGAGGATGGGCGAGGTCCAAAGATATCTGGCCAATATGGGTAAAGGATAACCACAGTCCATGAGTCGTTACCAACAGGTCCGTTCTTGGTCAGGTGCGGTTCTTCTCTGGTCTCCTTCTCGCCTGCAGGCATGCGCGCGGGTAATGCGCAGATGCACGGGGTCGACCTGCCGCCCACCAATCAGGAGCGGCTAATCTAAAAAGTTACTCTGGCGGGTATTTTGAATATGGATCCCTCCACACTCCCCCCATCTCTATAAAGTAAGGGGTGTATTAAAAATTAATAGAACTTAAACTATCCCTTCCTTGGATGCATTCCACCACTGGCTTCACGTTGAGTAGAATGGTGTGTATGGTAACGAAACAGAATGTCTGGCTTTAATTGAAAATAGAATATTGTAATTGGTTCATTATTTATACATGTTATAAATCACTTTTGGTATATTATTTATTCTTGGTGCACTTATAATATTATACTAAGATCCTTAATTTTATTTTTATAAGTATAAAATTATATATTTTATTGGCATGCGAGTACTTCCTTGCATCCCTTTATTTGTATTAACTTAGATATTACTTTCATTTATTAATTTTCTATATTTATAATGGTAATTATGTTTACACTTTGTACAATTACACTACACTACACTCTACAATTATTTTTTTTTTTTTTTTTTTCCTTTTTCTTACATTTGTTCTTTCACAATATTGAACAGCCTCTTGCCGTTCTCAGTAGTAATTGTGGCCAGGAGTTTTATGTCCATGTCCAGCCACTTTGCAACACATATCCCCACGTCCCCGACGTACGCGGGTGATGTAAGAGGGTCTGGTCCTCCGATGGTCATCACCGGTGCTGCCGACTCCAAGAGTAATCGCTCCTTCGGTATGGCCCGCAACGCGTCTATCTGCTGGAGCATTGGCCGGTCCCCAACATCCAGACTGAAATAGGTATTCGGGAAGGACGTGAGCCATTTTTTAACTGTTTCTCCCGACCCTGTAAAACTGTTTCTCCGACCCTGTAAAGCCTCGCAAATGCATAGGCTGAGCGGATCCGCAGAATTCCTGCAGATCGGCGAGTGCTGTATAAAAGAGTACTTCCGATATATCTCCCCTTCGGGGGCGCAGGGAAAGGACTAAAGGTCGCCTCACCGAGGCATACTGGAGAACGTGTCGGAAAACGTCTCGTTGTACTTTCCGTTCTCCCAGGAGTGCTGTCTCCCAATCAAATCCAACTGGACCCAGAGGCACAGTTGGCAGGACATTCATATATATTCTTAAAATTTTAAGAGACATGGCATCTGTACAGCCTGGGTAGAGTCCCAACGACATTACCCAACCGGGAGGGGCTTCACAGCTTCTCGGGTATTTCATCGGGTCCATGTATGCCATGACCCCGCCCACCAGACTGTGGGTTGGTGTTGGATTTAGCTCTTCGATTTGCAGGTTAATTATCTGTATAGCATAAACTGGGAGGAGAGTGTCCTCACCGGAAATTAAGTCTCCCATCGCCAGGGTCTCATTAACCCTGAAGTGACTATCAAAAAAAGAGATACCCCATGTGGAAGGGGCCGTGAATACACTGGTAGGATTATGTGGGCCCCGACAACCCAGGTGACACGTTGCGAGATGCGTGTCCACACTTGAGGTAGCATCAGAAAGAGACCTTGTGTCTCCTGCCTGGCGGTGCCTTGCCAGACTTATATCCACGCTAGAGGAGTAATGAGATGAAACGAATTCGTCCATCGCCTTCGGGGGTTCTAGTGTTTCCCCTCCAGGACATTCCATCGTACTCAACTGGAGTTGAGTATCCAAATACTTCATTATTAACCCCCACTTTGAGATGATAGGTACACCTTGGATCTTCCCTGGTTCTGTTGATTCCCGTGAGGTTTCCGACTCGTAGTCAGAGTAATCAGATGATGATTCCTTGGTAGCCATTGTCGCGTTGGGATGGAGTGCTGCAACAAACAGTGACTTAATAGTAAAAAAAAACATGTACTGAAATTATTCCCTACGTGCGTTCTTACACCACGGACATATATACTCTGGCTGAGAACGTACATTCACCATGGTTGCTCCCACACAGCTCCCATGAAACCATTCGGTATACCCATCACATTGCACCATAAATTTCCCGTCATATGGTTGCCTACATACGCAGTAGAGGTCTTGATAAGGTAATGATGTTGCTTCTGGCACTTGTGTCATGTGCTGTTTATATTGAATCACCCAGCTTGGGCATACACGGTCCTTACACTTCTTCAGTCTATCATGATGCACTGTAATGAGGTCACGCTGAAGTTTGACCCTAAATAAACAGGATGAAAAGTTATGTATGATGATTCCTGGTCCTTTCCATTGCGGCGACAATTTCTTACACTGCCCCTTCGGCTGTGCTGTATCTAGCAGGTAAACCAGATCGCCCTTTTCATAGGTCTTTAATCGCGCCCTCAGATCGTAGTCCTTCTTCATCCGTTCTTGAGTAGATGAGAGAGATTTCCGGGCTAGCTCGTGCGCCCTTTCTATTTTCTGTTGCAACTGCGCTAAATAGGGTATTGCGCCTTGGATAGGAAATCCCTCCTGGGGATAAATCAAGTCTATCGGCTGGTTAGTTTCTCGGCCAAGCATTAACTTGTTAGGGGTGAATCCCGTTCGTCGATTCACGCTTGACCTAATTGCCCCAGCTATGTGTTGGACGTAGTCATCCCAACTATCCTGTTGAGAACTAGCATAACATCGCAAGGCATCCATGATGGTCCTATTGTACCGTTCTACCTGGCCATTTGCTGATGGCCTATAAGCTGTGGTACGGGTCTTGTGGATGTGCATCATCTCGCAAAGCTTAGTGAAATAGTCACTCTCAAAATTTCTTCCTTGATCAGTAAATATTTCGAATGGATACCCAAACCGGGTGAAGAATCCATCGAGCGCCGCTCTTGCCGTATCCTCTGCAGTTTGGGATGGTAGTGGCACGCATTCTATTCATTTTGTAAATTGATCCACCATTACTAAAAGATATTCATTTCCCTTCTGCGTCTTGGGCAATGGTCCCAAAAAGTCTAAGTGTACCCTTTCCATTGGTGCCCATGCATGGTACTTGAGTAATTCATGCCTGCTGGATTTGGATGCTTTTTTATTGATACTACAGAGATGGCACGAAGCCACATAGTTTGCAACCTGAGTTGTTAGTCCATACCAAAAATACTTTGCTTTGACTCTCTCCAGCGTGCGGTTCCTGCCTTGATGACCCATGTCGGGTATATCATGGCATAACTTCAATACTTCCAGTCTCAAACTATTGGGGATGTACAACAATTTTTGAGCCCTTCCATCCTGGTCTACCTTATGCCACCACCAAAGGTTATTTTCCAAAACAAAAGCCTCTTTGTTGAGCCAGTAGTATTTCATGGCTGGGCTGGCTCTGAATAAGTCACCCTCTACTGGGTGTTGACCCCCTACCCATGCTTTCACCATACTCATGTCTGGGTCCTTGTCCGTCTGCTCTTGCAATTCATGTATGGGCATCCCATATCTGTCCCCCGTGGCCTTTGTGAGAATTCGAATGCTTACTATGTTTGGTAGCTCATCCCGGCCTTTTCCGGATTTGTCCACTACTGCGCTTCGATCTGTATCCCCCGGGTCCCATGGGAACACAGCCAAAGTGCTGTCATCCGACCACCAGTCTGTCGGGGTAGGCTCGGTGTTAAGAACATAAGAACAAAGGCAACTGCAGAAGGCCTATTGGCCCATACGAGGCAGCTCCTATTTATAACCACCCAATCCCACTCATATACATGTCCAACCCATGCTTGAAACAATCGAGGGACCCCACCTCCACAATGTTACGCGGCAATTTGTTCCACAAATCAACAACCCTGTTATTGAACCAGTATTTACCCAAGTCTTTCCTAAATCTAAACTTATCCAATTTATACCCATGGTTTCGCGTTCTGTCCTGTGTTGATACTTTTAATACCCTATTAATATCCCCTTTGTTATGTCCATTCATCCACTTGTAGACCTCTATCATGTCACCCCTAACTCTTCGCCTTTCCAGTGAATGCAACTTAAGCTTTGTTAATCTTTCTTCATATGAAAGATTTCTAATTTGGGGAATTAACTTAGTCATCCTACGCTGGACACGTTCAAGTGAATTTATATCCATTCTATAATATGGCGACCAAAACTGAACTGCATAATCTAAATGGGGCCTAACCAGAGCAAGATATAGCTTGAGAACCACACCAGGTGTCTTGTTACTTACGCTGCGATTAATAAATCCGAGTGTCCGATTTGCCTTATTACGAACATTCATGCATTGATCCTTTTGTTTTAAATTCTTACTAATTATAACTCCCAGATCCCTTTCACAATCTCAACACCATCTAGCTCGTATCTTGTAACTCTATCATCATTACCTAGCCTCAGAACTTTACATTTATCAGCATTAAACTGCATCTGCCAGTCCTTTGACCATTTCAAAACCCTATCTAGATCAACTTGAAGTGATAGTGAGTCCTCCTCCGAATTAATTTCCCTACCGATTTTCGTATCATCGGCAAATTTGCAAATGTTGCTACTCAAACCTGAATCTAAATCATTTATATATATTATAAACAACAGAGGTCCCAAGACAGAGCCTTGAGGCACTCCACTTACAACATTTTCCCACTCTGACTTGACTCCATTTATACTAACTCTCTGTTTCCTTTGGTATAGCCATGCCCTAATCCAGCTTAATATAGCACCCCAATACCATGAGCCTCTATCTTTTTAATCAGTCTTTCATGTGGCACTGTATCAAAAGCTTTGCTAAAGTCAAGGTACACAACATCACAATCCTTACCACTATCAACTGCCTCAACTATGCTAGAATAAAAAGATAACAAATTTGTTAAACATGAACGGCCATTTATAAAACCATGTTGCGACTCAATTATTAATTTATGTTTTTCAAGATGAAGACGAATTTTATTTGCTATTATAGATTCGAGTAACTTTCCCACAATAGACGTTAGGCTAATTGGTCGATAGTTAGACGCAAGTGATCTATCTCCTTTCTTAAAAACTGGTATCACATTAGCAACTTTCCAAAACTCTGGCACTCTGCCTGACTCTATTGATTTATTAAATATGATTGACAGTGGGTCACAAAGCTCCTCTTTGCATTCTTTCAGCACTCTGGCAAACACTTCATCCGGCCCTGGGGATTTGTTTGGTTTGAGTTTTACTATTTGTTTAAGAACATCCTCCCTGGTAACTGCTAAACTCGTCAACCTGTCCTCGTCCCCACCCATAGACTTGTTCGGCTGAAGGCATATTGTTAAGTTCCTCTTTAGTAAATACAGATACAAAATATTTATTAAAAATACTACTCATCTCTTCATCACTATCTGTTATTTGACCTGTCTCAGTTTTTAATGGACCTATCCTTTCCCTAGTCTTAGTTCGATATAACTGAAAAAACCTTTAGGATTTGTCTTTGCTTGCCCTGCTATACGAACTTCATAGTTTCTTTTTGCTTTCCTTATCTCTTTTTTAACATTTCTAACTAGTTGTACGAATTCCTGTTCTAAAGTGACCTCCCCATTTTTAATCCTTTGTACCAAGCTCTCTTTTTACCTATAAGGTTCTTCAAATTCTTTGTTATCCACTTTGGGTCATTAGTAATCGATCTATTCAATTTGTGTGGTATACTACGTTCCTGTGCTTTGTTTAGAATATTCTTAAATAAGTTATAAATTGAATCCACATCGAAATCCCCATTTACATCACCTATCGCTGGGTTCATGTCTCGCTCCAAGACCGGCCCCACCCCATACCCAAGACTTTCCAATCAATTTGACCCAAAAATTTCTTAGGCTATTAAAATCAGCTTTTCGAAAATCTGGCACTTTAACAGAATTTTCTCCTACAGGTCTATTCCATTCTATGCTAAATCTGATTTCTTTGTGATCACTGTTCCCTAGCTCACTCCCTATTTCGATGTCATTAATTTGTGTTTCCCTGTTAGTTAACACTAAATCTAAAATATTATTTTCCCGTGTTGGTTCCTTAATGTGTTGCGTAAGAAAGCAATCGTCAATTAATTCTAGAAAATCTTCTGCTTCACTATTCCTGTTTTGTTCAACCAGTTTATTCCACTAAAATTAAAGTCACCCATGACATAAATACTGTTAGATCTAGATGCCCTAGATATTTCATCCCATAGATGCTTTGCTTCCATTCTGTCTAAATTGGTGGCCTATATATAACTCCTATTATAATATTATTTGCTTTTTCGTTTAATTCTATCCAAATAGTTTGTGATTTCCCTCTTTGAGACTACATTTCAAATTGTCCCTAACGTATATGGCTACTCCACCTCCTCGTCTAATATATCTATCTGTGTGAAATAGTTTAAATCCATTTATTTGATATTCAGCTAATAGTTCTCTATTATCAACATTCATCCACGTTTCGGTAAGTGCAATAATATCTATTTTTCTGTGCAGACAAGAGCATTTAATTCGTTAATTTTATTTCTTAGACTTCTACTGTTTGTGTAATATACCCTAAGTGAATTGTTATTTTGAGGCCCTTCTCTTTCCCTGATCATTTTGCCAATTCCTTTCTCCCGCAAACACATACTTTTATTACATCCTTCCTCCAAATCAATTCCCATACCTCTATCTACTAACAGTTTAAACCCAAACAAACACCTCTAACCACTTCTTCCAACGAGTTTGCAACAGCAACAACCCCAGCTCTCGATAGATGCACCCCATCCCGAGCATACATTTCATTTCTTCCATAGAAGTGTCCCAGTTGTCTATATAAGATATTGCATTAGATTTGCAATATCTTTCCAGCCTGCAATTGACACCAAGTGCCCTCGACATCCATTCATTTCCCACTCCTTTCTTGGAAGAATGCCACATATGATCGGGATTCCTCCCTTGCTCCTAACTAATTCTATTGCTGTCTTGAATTTCTGTATTAGTTCCTCACTTCTAACTCTCCCAACATCATTACCCCTGCACTAATACAAATAATGGGTTTGTTCCCATTTCCCGTCATAATATCTTTCATGTTTCCAACAATATCACCAATACCAGCTCCAGGATAGCAAACCCTTAATCTGTTCCCTTTATCTCTGGCACAAAACGTTCTGTCCAAATACCTCACCTGGGAATCTCCCACAACCAAATTCGCTTCGATCCTCCCTTTTCTCTTGGGGCACTTTGAGGGACCCGCGCTTCAATGTTCCTCGCCGCTATGCCCTTACCTCCACGCTGAACCATAGGTTCACCACAGCACTCGTCCTCCAACACATCAAATGTGTTTGAAATCTTTATGCTATTAGGTGTCTGTTTTGCCAAGGTCTTCTTAAGACCCCTGTCCTTTACAATATGCCAAGACGGGGTCTCTCTAATGCCGGTCTCCTCCTTTGCTTCATCCTGACGTTGCTTAAGCTGCCTTACCTCCTCCCGCAGCGAATCCAGCTCTGTCCTCAGAGCTCCAACCAGACTCACCAGCTCCCTCACCAATCCCTCCATTATTGCTGTATAATAATTGCTCACTCGGAGCTCCAGCTAACACAACCTCTCACTGTGACAGCACCTGACTGATTTCATTTGTTAACTGTCCGAGCCTGAATGCTACATGCACAATCGAATGATCCGGTCGCTAGTAGGACCACGTCATCTACCGTTTCTTGGAAAGCTGCCCAGTTTTGGTGGCCCTTTGGCAATAAGAACAACCCCGCACGGTAAGTCTTGTAAGGGAATGTCTTGACGGAAATTTGTACATAGCTGCTGGTTGTCCCCTTTCCTCGACAACGAGTCCGCATTGGTGTGTTTCTTTCCGGCCCTGTGTTGTATTTTCAAGTCGAACTGGCTTAGTTCTTCTAACCAACGAGCTAATTGGCCCTGGGGTTCTTGAACTAGTCAACCAGACCAGACTGCCATGATCCGTCGGAAAATAAAAGGCCGGCCCAGTAAATAGTGCCGAAAAAGCCTGATGAACCTCACAACGGCCAACAATTCCTTCCTGGTAGTGCAATTCCGCCTTTGCTCTGGGGTTAATGCGAAACTAGCATAGGCAATGACCTTCTCCTGCCCGTCTGAACCTGAAGCAACTCGGCACCTATTGCCCAATCAGAGGCGTCAGTATCCAGTATAAAAGGATCCCGCTCATTGGGTGATCCCAAAACAGGGGCCGTAGTCAAAGCAGTTTTGATAGCATCGAAAGCCTCTTGATGTTTACAGTCCCAAATAAATTTGTTTGCCCCTGTTAATGCATACAAAGGAGCCGCTAGTTCCGCAAAGCCTTTATAAAAGTCCTATGATAATTTGCGAGTCCTAGGAATTTTTCCACATCTTTGGGTGACCTAGGGGTGTGCCATTTCACTACTGCCTCTATTGCCTCCTCTCCCAATTCCAGCCCTGTCCGGCTAACTATTCTGCCTAAGAATTCAACCCGCCTTTTGAACAAAGCACATTTTTGTGGTTTAAGGCGTAGACCATATTGTCTGAATCGTTTAAAGACTTGTTCCAGGTTGAAGAGATGACTCTGAAAGGATTCACCTAGTACCAAGATGTCATCCAAAAAAGCTAGTACGGTTTCCCAGTTCAATTCTCGTAGTACTAGATTCATGACTCTTGCATAAGTAGCTGGTGCATTGCAAAGGCCAAAAGCCATTTTCTTAAATTCAAAAAGACCATACTTTGTGATAAATGCTGTCTTTTTTCGATCTTCCTCTGCTACGTTAATCTGGTAATATGCCGAATTGGCGTCTAATTACTAACCATTCGTTCCCGCTAGTGTGTCCAAACATTCGTCCACTAGTGGAAGCGGGTATACATCCTTATGGTACGGGAATTTAGTCCCGGTAGTCCACGCACCATCGGACCGAGCTATCCCTTTTCCTTACTAATACTGGCGCCGATGCCCACTCAGACATTGATGTTGGATAATGCCTGCATCAAGCATTCGCTGAAGATGTCCCTTTTCCTCCTGTGCAAAACACGCTGGTGTTCGTCGTATTTTCTGTTTCACCAGTCTTGCATTGCCTGTGTCGATGTGGTGTGACACTTCATTAAAGAACCCAAGTCAAATTACTTGCTGCAAAGATATCCTTAAGGTCAGTAACAAACGAGACAATTGGCTCACCTGTTCCACTGTCAGGGTCTCTTCTAGGTCCTGTAACAGACTTAACATATGTTGGGTAGATATCGTGGGTTTCCTGTGATGTTTCCCCTNTATGTTCGAGTTTTTTTTTTATTTATTTTTACATGCAAGCATGCAAGTATAAGGCAATAAATACAATAAAAATTACAGAAGAAACCAATTAAACAAAACAAAAAACACCGGCCAGAAGGACCGACAGCACAGTACAAAAAAAACAACATCAATAAAACAAATAGCGCAAACAGGCAAACATACCAAAAACACAATAACACATAAAACAAGATCATAATACACAGAGAAAGCATAGGAGAACAAGAAAAATATGTAAAATAATAAATCATAAAACATACAACAATCCAAAAACATAAACAAAAGCCACACATGGCACAATAACAACACAAACAATAAACAAAACATGCACAACCACTCGCAGTGCAAAAACCATAAGGAGAGGCACAAGCACAGAACGTAAGAGGGCAAACAGCATAGCCAGAGGGGCACATAATACAACAGAATCAAAGAAACAGATAATCATGAAATGGTATAGCCACACACTAATTACGTTAAAAAACATAAGGACCACAATAAACAGGGACATTGAGAAACTAAACATTACACCGGCCTGAAGGGCGCACAATAAATACATCACATATCAGAACATACCACAAGTCCTATACATACGAGACACACAGCAATCACACAAACTATCAAGAGTGCGCATACTTATCCGGCCACTCGCCGCCGGGAAACGAACACAATACGCCTCCCAAAGCAACAGGATGTCGTCCGGAACAGGGTGATCATGGGCCGTACGAGGATCAGGCATCAATTCCGGCACACCCTCAACAAAAACCCGAGCCTGTGGAACCCAGACAGTCGAGGGGCACCACGGAACAGGCCGCACTCGGTCACTAAAGTAAAAAGCCAAAGGGTTGTTCGTCTTATCATACGCCACGCCGGAGGCCAAGATGATTGGGACGGCTTCCCCTACAGGCCCGGGCAACGGGCAGCGCACTTGTAACCTCCATGGCAGCCCCACAGGGCTCCGCGGCAACCACCGGACGTGACACCTGCAGGGGCTCCCCACGCCGAACATCCTTCTTCAGCAACAACACGAGGTCGCGGCCTGCACCAGCACCCACACCACCCACGTCCGGAGGAGCTACCACCTCCCACTGCGGAGAACCATCTGCAGAAGAAACAGGAGGTGAATCACAATCACAATCGTCGTCATCAGCAGGCACATGGACATCAGCGACCACCATCGACACAGCGTGAAGCACCCGGATCCACCACATCATCGCCCGAAGACTCACCGGCGTCGAAATCCTCCACATCAGCCCAAGCAGTAGAAGAACGACGGGACCACTTGGGCACCGGGCGCACATCCTCAGAGCCGGAGGCGGACCTAGAACCACGGGCATCAGAAGCCGTGCGAACCAATGCCCGTCTCATGACAGCAGCAGCCTCAACCGGAGGGGGAACCGGGCCGCACACAACAGAACGCTCCGCAGCCCCCCCCAGCACCCAGCGCAGCCGAAACAGTAGGGACCCGAGGTGAGGATGCAGGGCCAGGGTCAGCAGCCGAAGACGAGGGAGCTGACGGCGACGCCACACAGGGAGTACCAGGAAGGTCCACGGGAGCTGCAGGGCCAGAGACATGGTCAGGAGGAACATCCGACGTCACCGCAACACCCGGAGGAGGGTCCGCGACAATCAGGGGAACGTCGGGCGACGTTGGGGGAGCCTCAGCCGCGAACGGGACACCCACCACCTCATCCCTGGAGACCTCCTCCAGGGGAGCGGTGGGAATCCTCTTCCGGAACAAGTTGACTGGAGTAACCGGATCAGCATTGCATCCGCAGCCTGATGCCCCAACATGCCACACCGGAAACAAGTACGGGGTTGCCGGGCATAATACACCCGCATGTAGTACCCTAAAAGCCGGACAGAGGATGGAATGTCCGACCTCAGGCGCATCCCGAGGGTACGAATGTTCGTCTTCACCCCGCATATTTCCCAGAAGATAGCTTGTGCATCCTCACACTGACGACGGATCCAAATCTCTGGAAGAATCGCCGGAGAAGGGACTCAGGGAATTCCATGGGGGCCCCATGGACGCTCACATACGTCACGGCACCACTCCGATCAGAAACGGCCACAGAACCAGTGCCATCCAACAACTGCAAAGTACGGCCTTCGTACCGCCGGAGAAATCCACGGTACGCCTCCTCACCCACAAACTTGATGATCACCCGGCGAGCAGTCACCAGCTCAACCCCGTAGATCTCCATGACCGGGACATGTAACATGTCACACATGACCTGCTCAACTAGAGGATACCCCGCACGGCAGGTAAACTCCAACCCCCATGGAGTGTACCCTCTCGACAGCAGGAAGATGGCCGCTCATCGCAAAGGCGCCACGTCAACACCAGGCAGGGACAGCAGGGAGGGTGGAGACACCACCACCCCCTGGTGGCGAAAACAGCAAACTTCCCAAAACCCTGCCGGAGCGGTCAGACCACATGACCTTACTCAACGGCAGCTCAGGGTGGACTCCTCACCTTATGTTCGAGTTAGTTCATTATGCAGTCCGAGGGGCTGGTGTCTAGCTGTCATTGATAGTGTCACAGGAAGGATTTCGAGTAACGTCATTGACATTTCTTTTGTTTTTGTTGTAGTAGTTAGTACTTTATTGAATAAACAAAGTTGCTATGTTGAACACTGTCTTTTCGTTACACCCCACACATTATAATGTTATGTAAGTGTACTGTCACACTCGACTGTTAAAATGAGACTGATTCATGAGTTTTGGACTAAATATATGGCACCACACAACAATAAATTATTGTTGTGAGAGCCCAGGACCAACTCGTTAGATTCGCTTCAGCGAATGGCGAAGGTCGACGGCCTAAGTGGATTTCAACTTTTTGGGGTCTCGGCGTTTGCTCGCTCCTAGTCAATTGTTCATAAATGCTCCCATAGTGAGGAATGAGCTGCTTACTACACTGGTGTGTTAGCTAAGCAAGTCCTTCCTCAGGCGACCTAATTGAATATCACGACAGGAATGAAGGTTAAAAGAATTGAAGAAAATTTTTAGAAATTTTCCGAGCTCAATTCCTTACCATTCCATATTCCATTTTTCAAACTCTCACAGAGTTAACAGCTTTGAATAAACTTGGTGAAAGTATGGTAAATAAGAGCCTGACGCCTGTTGTTGATAGATGTTAGCATCAGATAAATTATATCGGTAGTTTGGTAATGCAAAGTTGAAGAACACTTTGTGAATGTTGGTTTGTCTTAATGTTAGCGTTGCTTGGGAACACTGACAATGGAGCACCTCCTTCAGCTGTTCTGGTTATTCATTGTTGTCAGAGAATGGTCTCTCAAGATTCTCCCACAGCTGACTTGAATGGCTCATTGCAGTGCACAGTGCACAGACCTTCGTGCACAAGCCCATCTCTCTTAACCCTGGATAGTGACCTGGCATGTTGGGTATCTCCAGAATGCCCACTTAACTAGGAACACTTTTATATACGGAGGCTGCCATATGTCCAGGCAGGAAGTAGATACAGGAAAGTTAAGCATACTTGCCACCAAAGGGTCAATGAGTACATTGGCCGGTGCGAACCGTGAGAAGAGTAGAGGGGACGTATGCAAGGTGTGCCCCTGGTTCAACCGGCGCAATGGAGAATAACAGCTATGACGTATTCGTGATGTGTTCATGACGTCACTTCTCCTACTGATCATCCAACGGTCATTATGATTGGTTCCCGCTCATTTGCTGCAATGCTTTTGGTCAAACTGTAAATCCCTTGTGTGTGCCCCACAAGAAGCTCTGAGCCTCAGGAAAAACTATTCTCGTGAGGGAACTCTTGCATAGAGGACGTGTTCTGTTCTGTCTAACGGCCAACACATTGAACACCGTCCATTCCTCACCGTCAAGTTAACTCAGCATCTTTTCGATATACCCACACTCGCCCAGAATCACGATTGTGAATATATTGTTCAGAAGCCTATAGTGACAAAATCACCATAGTGAAACAGATTGGTATCAGGTAACCCCTGGTGACAAAGATCGTTGTGAATGATCTAGAGTGAACTAAGGCAGTGCCGCCGCCTAAGTAACCTGTGTGAGACTTTACCACAAGTGTACCTGCATGGTACCACAGCCACCGCCAGCCGCCACTCTGTCCCAAGCGTGTAGCCTCGAGCGCCCGCCACCGCCCTCTCTGTACTACATGACGTCACCACCCTTACTCACCGCCAGTGCCAAGAGTGTGTGTGTGTGTCTGTAGACATACAGTACGCCCTACTGCGAGCACCCTCCGTGTCTACGAGTGAAACCAGCTGTCAGGCCACCTACGAGTTCTTGCATAAATGTGTCTGAGTGAGTGAGTGAGTAAGGAAAGGTACTTTATCTGTAAGTACAAGATCTTGTCATTGTTTTATTGTGCCTGGGTTGATCTGAGATATCAACCACAGTTCTCACCTTCTCATACCTGTCACAGGTTATAGGTGAATCGACGGTGTATGCGTGTTATTTATGTGGTACCACTGCATTTCACTCGTCTGTGAATGTGAGCTTCACATACACCACACATTTAGTTATTGTGTGTGATTATTATTGTGCATGTTATTGCCTTTCCCATTGAGAGTGTAGCTGTGTTTATTGCATATCATCATTACCCGAGTATCCGTTGGAACTCTTGTGATCCCTTTGCATACCAGCAGTTAGGTTGCCGTGTTAATGATTGGCTGTCAATTGTGTATAGTTAGGTGTTACTCCACGAGTGGATACGAGTCGATTAGCCAGACGTCAAGAGTCTCGCTAATACAACCATAGCCTTTCTGACGCCAGTCTAAAGTAAAGCAAGCACCCTTTGTATTAGTGATTAAGTTAGTCAATAAACTACTGTTAAGATTTATGCGGTGTTTCCGTTGAACCACTTCTGAATACTGTCAATCATTTACTGAAGCCTTCAGCTCTAGGTGTCTTCAACGCCGAGTTGCCTATATTCACTAATCTATAAATGTGATGAGGACCCTAGGAGTCCCTTAAAGTGTTAAATCATTGAGGAGATTCCAACGATCAACGTGGACCAGGACCAGGTGAGGCTAGTCTGAGAAGAGACCCACAAGGACTTTAACTCGACCTTGCTCCCAGGCCCTGTACGGTTGCTCTCGTATTTTCTATTCTGCTAATTCCGACAGTTGCGTGAAGCGTCTGCCACATGTACATTGGCGACGTACGCATTGCAGTCGTGAAAGCAAAAAAGAAAACCCCCACATTTGTTTTAAATTACACAATTTATCTCAATCTCACGTAAAGGAAAAGACCTTATATTACAGAGATGATTATTTGCAATATTTCAGCGAATCATATTACAAAATTCCTGTAAAATTGGTGAATGGTAGATCGCCAGGCGCAGATACCACAGGAGAGATGTGGATACATGAGTGTCATCTGGGCCCTTCAAGATACATGGCTGCAGAATTTGTCGCGAGTTGAGGATATTATGGCATTGTTGGTCCTTGTTCGAGGTGTTCAGCCATACTGCCTGCACACCCCTAACAGTACTATGTGTACATCATGTGTATATAATGTAAGTGTATATGATATACAAGTTGTACTCTATATATATATAATGAGTAAAGCTTCTATTACTGTATATAAATATATTCATTAATATATTTATTTAAATATATTTATTAATATACAATATTTAAATAAAAAATATTTGTATAAAATCCATTTTTGCTTCGATTTTCTTGGGGATAGTTTAGAAATGTTCGCCATGAAATGTACGTTTTCTCTAATAACAGAAGTGCTTATTAAAGAAAATGTCATGGCAGTGAATCTTCGTGGTAAAACTATTGCATTATTGACACGACGAGTATGATCGACGTACTTTTTATATTTGTTGCCGGTCGAACGCATTCTTATTTGACGGTTTATACTTATATTCTTCTAGAACATTCTATTGCGAACACATTGGTACAAAAATTAAATGCGTACATCCAAAAATAATGTCAGGACAGTGAATTGAAGATACACTTTTCGATGTCATTTTCGGCGATATGCCGCCGCGGGTAACACTTCAGCCACTTCCCACACTCTTATGGGTCAGTTGCGACATTGATTCTATATTTATATGCATATGTCCGTATAGAGACTTTAATTGCGATTCCAATGATACCAAAATTAACGATGTAGGACAACTGTGGGCTTCACAACCATTAAGAGAATGGAAACATTTTGTTGCTGTTTGGCGCTCTCGGCAAGTGATGTCAATAGTTTTTTATTTGTTGTTGATATGCCTTATAATTTGACGGCATTTTATACGTATGTTCTTATAGACAATTCTATTGTGAACACAGTGATACCAAATTTAAATACGTACGCCTACAATTAGTGTCAGGACAGTAAAAAGAGTATACACTTTTCGGTCTCACCGCTTGGCCGCGCGTAACGCCGAGGGCATATGGCTCAAGTTTTTTTTCTTGTTGTAAAAGCGCGAAAGTGTTAATTAAATTAACACTTTCGCGCTTTTACAACAAGAAAAAAAACTTGAGCCATATAATATAAATATAATAAATATAATATAAATAAATTATTTAATAAATATATTATTAAATAATAAATATTTTAGTTTCTAACATGTAGGGTTAGGGTTGTTAGTTATTCACATTAGTTTAAAATTTGCAAAGATAAAAAAAATATCCATTAATTCATATATGTGGTTCACTCTCTATAATCAAATATTATTTTCCAAACTCTGCTCTCGTCTCACTATACTACGCTAATCTATCCCTATCTTACATATGGTATCTGTGCATGGGGTTCAACCACTGCAAACTACCTCAAGCTCATCATCACCCAGCAAAAATCCACTATCAGAACAATAACAAACTCTGCTTTCAGACAACACTCAGCCTCCTTATTTAAATCCTTGAACATGCCAAACATCACTCATTCCACTCATTCTCTTGTGCCACTTACATTTACAAAATCTTCTTCCTAGATGCAAACCCTGTTCTGAAACTCTTCCTGGACAGATGTAACAGAACACATTATCACCACACCAGAATTAAATATCTCTTTGATATCCCCAGAGTCAAACTTAATCTGTGTAAACACACTATGCAAATAAAGGGACCTAGTCTATGGAACTCACTCCCTAATGAATTGGAAAGCTGTCCAACTTTTGCTTTATTTAAAAATAAATCTAAAAAAGTACCTAATTTCTTGTTAATAGTTTCCTACCTAGTGCTGTAACTCGCACTGTATCTTGTACAACCCAACCCCCCAACCCCCAATATTTATACCTAAGCCATCAAACCTCACCATTGTAATCATTGCTAACATCTTATATCATAGTTGGTATATTGAACGCATATTTTACTGCATTATACCTTGAAATAATCCTCAAATTATGCTACAATGTACCTGTTGATAACCCTCAAATTTTACTTTAATGCACCTTACTAATCTTTGTCAAATTTTCTTTACAATGTACCTGTTAACATTTTTTCAACTTTGCTAGAAATTATCTACTTAAAATTATCTGATAGATTAAGGACCTGCCCAAAACGCTATGCGTGTTAGTGGCTTTACAAAAATGTAAAAAATCAATGCTTTGTACTCCCATAAACCCAATGTACCTTTTTGTATATATATAAATAAAATAAAATATATGAAATATAATTGTAATAGATACACATAGAGGAAGTTATATTCAGTACTGAGCTCTGACGTACACATTAACATGGTAAGGTTGTGTTTTGCCATTTATATATAATGTCACATATAAACTGCCACCTCCCACTCGCTTCCTCATTCAGGTGAAAAGTTTATAATTGTAGAGTGTAGTGTATTGTAATTGTACAAGTGTAAACATAATTCCATTATAATAGAAATTAATAATGAAGTAATATCTAAGTTATACAAATAAGGGATGCAAGGAAGTACTCGCATGCCAATAAATATATAATTTATACATATTACATATAATTAAGATCTTAGTATATATTATAGTCACCAAGAATAAATAATATACCAAAAGTGATTTATAACATGTATAAATAATGAACCAATTACAATATTCTATTTTCAATTAAAGCCAGACATTCTGTTTCGTTACCCATACACACCATTCTACTCAACGTGAAGCCAGTGGTGGAATGCATCCAAGGAAGGGCTAGTTTAAGTTCTATTAATTTTTAATACACCCATTACTTTATAGAGATGGGGGGAGTGGTGGAGGGATCCATATTCAAAATACCCGCCAGAGTAACTTGTTAGATTAGCCGCTCCTGATTGGTGGGCGGCAGGTCGACCACGTGCATCTGCGCATTACCCGCGCGCATGCCTGCAGGCGAGAAGGAGACCAGAGAAGAACCGCACCTGACCAAGAATGGACCTGTTGGTAACGACTCCTGGACTGTGGTTATCCTTTAGCCCATATTGGCCAGATATCTTTGGACCTCGCCCATCCTCGCCCCTAGAAGCCATCGTATTGCTTCAATCACCTCGGGAGAAGACTTCAGGCTAAGGTGAGCCGCTGTTTCCCCCGTTTTCTCCACATTCTATTGTATGTCGATTACCACGTGGTTGGTCAGCCATAGCCCCTAGGCGACCGCCTCCACAATATCCTCAAAATGCCTCTGGAGTCTGCCAGTGCAGACCTGCCTATCACATGCCTCTGTATGACTAACTATTCTGTGATGGGGATTTTTTAGCATCACCTAGTTAGCTTTTTTGACACACTGTACTCCACTTCATATAGTCTAGGGTAGCTGCTGCACTAATGCAGATGTACCTCATGTATTAAACAAAAAAACACTGGGTGATCTTCCTTAAAAAGAATGCCACGACGGTCATCGTGGTCTCTTCTGAAAAATGGTGTCATGCACTGTTCATAGGCACCCAACAATGTACACCTACTGTACATATTAATGAAGTTAGTCTTGGTGCACTCTCTAACACACATTTTTAAGAAGTTGGTGTTACTGTCTCATTACAATGACAATCATAAAGCAACAGGTGCAAAACAACATAATATTAAGCAATTATGAATAATT
>WNGS01160040.1:0-27705 GCA_020271785.1 Procambarus virginalis
CTTCGATCCAGGTACCGAACTATACCAGTTGACCCCTCCCATTAATCGTAGTTTCCCATCTAGTCGGCTGTGCTGGAATTGATTTTGCTTGATTGTTGCTACGGGAGGCGGCTAGATTATTGTGCACCCCATACTCATCCTGTGAGCGGAAGCGCAAAAAGCATTACAGAGGGCACAAAAGGTCTTTATCTGACCTCATCTTAGATTATTACATAAGCAACTTCATCTATCCTTCACACCTTATAGTTACATGTCAGCTAGTTATGGAGAAAGTGCTATTTCAAGAGCTATATATTTACAGTAAGTCATTAATGGTAGGTCTTATCGCTAATACAAAATAGTTTGACCAATGGGGATATTACAGAGTCATAGGGGAGCTACTGTTTATTATTAGTCATCACAATACACTACTTGTTTCTGAATCTCATGTGTCATTTATCTACTGGAAGCGAAATGTGGATAACGTGCAAGGATTTCAGGTAATTCATCCATGGTAATAAGATAGGTTGCCATATAATACAGAGTGAGCTTAGATTTATCTCTAAATGGTTCAATTTTACTGCAATCCAAGATATAGTGTTCGAGTATGTGTCCCTGTCTTTGTCCACACACTTTACACTTAACTTCATCTAGATCCCTATACAAGCCGAACTGCCAGATACTTGTAGCTAAGTCTTATACGAGCTGTGACAACATCTGTTAGTCTACTGACTTTGTTACTTGCCCCATACACATGTTTTACTTCACACATTTCATTGTGATGAACAACGGACCTGCTAGTTCCAGTTTGCACAGTTCTACTTTCTTCAAATCCATCCAGGAGTTCTCGTCTAATGACACTTTTAAGGGACCTATTTGATAACTCAAGATTCCGTTCAATACTGTCTTTATTTACTGCAGCCTTAGCAAGGGCGTCAACTTTGTTATATTCCTGCATGCCATTGTGAGAAGGAATCCACAACATTTTTATATTTACCCTCTTGCGAAGTATTCTTATAAATCTACGTCTAGCTTCCAAGACAAGCACGTTATTACTTGATTGCAAACTGTTTATTGCTCGTAGTGAGGAAAGGGAGTCGGAAATAATTAAGCTGTCTACTTCAGTGTTGTCAATAATTTCGAGTGCTACCAGTATTGTTACCAACTCGGCTTGCATTGTGGATGCCCAGTTACTAATTCGGATATTCGTTTGAACTGTACTGTGTTGGGGTTCACCATAAGAGGGTGAGCAACAGTATACAAGATGTCCTCTCAACGGCCGCACTATTAGCGATACCCGTTACTCACCATAGTCCTGCGGGTCTTCACTCCATCCTCGCGGCGCCACTGTACGCCAGGAGAGTATCCCAGTCGATCTCCAATCGGCCTCTTTAATCAGAGAATGAGTGAGAACACAGTTGCTCTTTCAACTGTGTGCCCGCCCCGACAAGGACTCTACTACTAATTGCAAGGTCGCCAACTGGTGTTTCCTGTGTCCAGTAACACGACAGTGGTATTGTGGAATTGTGGTAACTGTGGCAAGAGCACACTAAATAAATCTGATATCAGGCAGGTCTGTATCTCTATCACTCTCACCTTTCCAGTGGTTAGGTAGCAGCAAGAATTATGGAGGGGTAATACAAACGAGAAAGAATTTTGTATTTTACTTAAAACTCAAGATATCATATTCATGTCAACAGGCAAGCAAGTACAATGCAGAAGTCGCTCTCTCTTCATAAATAATTTGGGCACACCGATATGGCAATACTCTCCCCCCCTCGCGTCAAATGTCAAAATCAGCTGGGGCGATTCTCACCGCGCGAATGTTCGTTTATTTGTTTGTCTGGCGTGAGGAGCCCATTTTTTTAAATTCTCAAGAATCACTGTATTGACACACAACACGAATACTGCTATAATGGCAATAGAACGCAATTGATTCACTGCATTGGTCTTGAGCTCAAACAAATATTTCTATATCAATAAACACCGTATCTCACAGCAAGGCATTAATCACCGTAATTTCACAGTAATGATAATAAATGTAATCAGACACCGCACTATCCTTCAACACCGTAGTTCACTTAAATGGCAATGACATAGAAAACTATACACGTGAAAGTTATTCAACACACAAGCATATATATATGGATCAATTCATCAAATCAATAATAGTATGATAAATACTGGGCACACAGCCTAACATCAATAACTGGTTCACTTTATATATATATTCTCTGGCATAAGTTATACCATAAATGTCACATGAAAGAATTCATCAACTAACACAGCAAACTCTTCAATAATAATACGGGTGCATTCACACAGCACAAAATATCCTGTGAGAGCTTTCTACAGCCCCACTTCTCACAACTGTGTCCTACCGTGACATTGGTGAGCCTTCTCACGACATACAAAATACTCTGGCTGAGTTAATATAGCTGACTAAAGGGGAATTGGGAGGGAAACTGAAATTACCTACTTCCACCTCACTGTGCGGACTAGCCCTCCGGTGAGAGTTAAATTGTAGCTCCTGCTCCCGGCTCTCGCCTCGGTGTAGGGAACGCCCCCACACACACAATGATGTGTACTCCAGGAACTCAATCAACGTCCCCAAAATAAATGCGTCGTCTCCGTGCCTTTCCACTGCAGGTCCGTGCTCCTCCACGACTTCTCGTAGCGTTGGAGTCGGTCTCCTGGCCGTCGACTTCCCTCTCAACTACGGCTGCCCGCCTACGTCTCGGCTGCAGTCGCACTGATTCCCAATTAGTTTCCTCTTCCCAGGTTCCAGGTGAATCGGTCCAGCCAATACGTCGTCACAAAAACGGGTGATCTGTCTCAGACGTCACATACGTCACTGCACAGGCCTCGCTTCTTCTTGCACAGTACCTGTCCCTAGGAGCACTTGTTGCTCAATATTCCGTCGATTCCTTCTCTGGTCCAACACATGAACTAAGGAAGACTTCACAGAGTACTTGCAGACTTCGGGTGACACGTAGAATCCTCGGGAAGGGAACAACTGTCAAAACTGACAGGACCAACTTTCGTACATCCGACTTCCCTACGTGCCGGGTCAGACTGGTGGCGCGTAGAGGCGCGATCTCTGGACCCCCCTGCTCTCGTGATGTCATACCCGCCAGAGGCGGTTTTCATTGGCTCCTTGTGCCACGTCACTGTCAGCGACCAATCTGGTGCCACTGACGTCNTTAGTGGTACCACCTCTGGTGCAATTGCAGGGACCCACATCCTCGAAGAAGAAACAAAGAGCATTCAGAGAAATCTTGTGGATCTCACTGAATACTTTATTCTTTTCTCTCCTACTACCCTATTATATCTATATATATATATTATATATATATATATATATATATATATATATATATATATATATATATATATATATATATGTCGTACCTAGTAGCCAGAACGCACTTCTCAGCCTACTATGCAAGGCCCGATTTGCCTAATAAGCCAAGTTTTCATTAATTAATATATTTTCTTGAATTTTTTTCTTATGAAATGATAAAGCTACCCATTCATTATGTATGAGGTCATTATTTTTATTGGAGTTAAAATTAACGTAGTTATATGACCGAACCTAACCTACCTACCTAACCTAACCTAGCCTATCTTTATAGGTTAGATTAGGTAGCCGAAAACCTAATCTAGCCTATCTTATAGGTTAGGTTAGGTTAGGTAGCCGAAAAAAGTTAGGTTAGGTAAGGTTAGGTAGGTTAGGTAGTCGAAAAACAATTAATTCATGAAAACTTGGCTTATTAGGCAAATCGGGCCTTGCATAGTAGGCTGAGAAGTGCGTTCTGGCTACTAGGTACGACATATATATATATATATATATATATATATATATATATATATATATATATATATATATATATATATATATATATATAAATATATATATATATATATATATATATATATATATATATATATATATATATGACCAATATATATATATATATATATATATATATATATATATATATATATATATATATATATATATATATATATATTGTACCTAGTAGCCAGAACGTCGTACTCGGCCTACTATGCAAGGCCGATTTGCCTTATAAGCCAGTTTTCCTGAATTTATATATTTTTCAAATTTTTTTCTTATGAAATGATAAATCTGGATATTTCATTACGTATAAGTTAATTTGTTTAAATTAAGTTAAAACTAACGTAGATATATGACCGAACCTAACCAACCCTACCTAACGTAACCTAACCTATCTAAACCTAACCTAAACTAACCTATCCTAACCTAACCTAACCTAACCTATCTAAACCTAACCTAACTAACGCAACTTCGTCAATAATTGATGTTCCTAATATAATATAATAATATTAATTAAAATAAACTAAGTGGAAACAATTTATTGAACAAAAAATCACTCGGCCTATTAAGCAAATTGGGCCTTGCATAGTAGGCCGAGAATTGCATTCTGGCTACTAGGTATGACATATGTATATATATATATATATATATATATATATATATATATATATATGTGTGTGTGTGTGTGTGTGTGTGTGTGTGTGTGTGTGTGGTGTGTGTGTGTGTGGTGTGTGTGTGTGTGGTGTGTGTGTGTGTGTGTGTGTGTGTGTGTGTGTGTGTGTAGAATGTCACAAATAACCCACATATATGAAATTATAATTGACACCGGTTAGGCTTGAACCTCTTATCAAGTACTCACCTAGTTGTGCTTGCGGGGATTGCTTCGGCTTTTGGGTTCCCGCCTTTGAACTGTCAATCTGCTGGTGTACAGGTTCCTGAGTTTCTCGAGCTCTCATATGTACATATGAAATTGTGTACGGAGTTAGCCTCCACCACATCACTTCCTAATGCATCCTGTTGTCACTTCCAAAGTAGTGACAAAGTGAAGTTGTTGTTGTTGTTTAAGATTTATCTACTTGGAACTAAAATGTCCATGTAGCACTGATTATGGTGAGCCCATAATTGAGTTCGGTTGTTCATGATAACCTTTTTACTGTGCTATTTGGGTCAGAGTCTTAAATGGTAGTGGAGTTTCATCCTTTTCTCCCGTTGCTTTTCCGCTTTTGTTTTACGCACTCGTTTTAGCCTTTTGTTTTAATAACATTATCTTGGTGGCGGATATGTCCAAAGTTAAGTTTAGGAGTCGTTGTGAGGGACGAGAGCAGGTCACGTGGTGTGGTGTTAGACTCAACACCTATCAACCTGTGGAGGCTCCCTACCACAGCACATCACTGACCAACCAGTAAGTGTATGTAGTCCTCAATATAGTCCAGGACTCTTGTCAACTCTCAGAGTATTGCACAGACAATATACACTGACGGATCACTCAATACAGCTACAGGAAGGGCAGGCAGTGCTGTTATTGCTCATCAGCCCGATGGCAGCACAATTGAAAGGAATATCCGAATTAGTAACTGGGCGTCCACTATGCAAGCCGAGTTGGTAGCGATACTGGTAGCACTCGAAATTATTGACAACACTGAAGTAGACAGCTTAATTATTTCCGACTCCCTTTCCTCACTACGAGCAATAAACAGTTTGCAATCAAGTAATAACGTGCTTGTCTTGGAAGCTAGACGTAGATATATAAGAATACTTAGCAAGAGGGTAAATATAAAAATGTTGTGGATTCCTTCTCACATTGGCCTGCAGGAACATGACAAGTTGACGCCCTTGCTAAGGCTGCAGTAAATAAAGACAGTTTTGAACGGAATCTTGAGTTATCAAATAGGTCCCTTAAAAGTGTCATTAGACGAGAACTCCTGGATGAATTTGAGGAAAGTAGAACAGTGCAAACTGGAACTAACAGGTCCATTGTTCATCACAACGAAATGTGTGAAGTAAAACATGTGTATGGGGCAAGTAACAAAGTCAGTAGACTAACAGATGTTGTCACAGCTCGTATAAGACTTGGCTACAAGTATCTCTGGCAGTTCGGCTTGTATAGGGATCTAGATGAAGTAAAGTGTAAAGTGTGTGGACAAAGACAGGGACACACACTAGAACACTATATCTTGGATTGTAGTAAAATTGAGCCATTTAGAGATAGATCTAAGCTCACTCTGTATGATATGGCAACCTATCTTATTACCATGGGAAAATTACCTAAATTACTTGCACTGTACCCACATTTCGCTTCCAGTAGATGAACGACATACGAGATTCAGAAACAAGTAGTGTATTTTTGAAGACTAACAAGAAACAGAAGCTCCCCTATGACTCTGTAATGTCCCCATTGGTCAAACTATTATGTATTAGCGATAAGACCTACCATTAATGTATGGTGACTTACTGTAAATATGTAGCTCTTGAAATAGCACTTTCTCTGTAACTAGCTGACATTGTAACTATAAGGTGTGAAGGATAGATGTAATTGTTAATGTAATATCTAAGATGAGGTCTGATAAAGACCTTTTGTGCCCTCTGTAATGCTTTTTGCGCTACCGCTCACAGGATGAGTATGGGGTGCACAATAAACTAGCCGCCTTCGGCGGCAACAATCTCAGAGTATATACACCAAGGATAGGGTTACACCTCTCAGTGTATATAATACATTCATGTATGAATTAGTGTATGAATGATAAGTCACTGTCAGAGGGGTAACTAGAGAAATTATACATTTATGTAATATTTGCAATACATATATTACATAAATCTGTGATTGCAAGATATTATATAAGTATTTCACAGTTAGAGAAAAAGGGAAAATCCCAACGGTGGAGTCAGTTTAGTTCTCGACTCAAAATAGGAAATTCCGAGTTCGAATCCCAGACAGGACAGAAATGGTTGGCGTGTTTCCTATCACCTCATGCTCCTGTCCACCTATCAGTAACTAGGTGCCCAGGAGTTAGTCATCTTGTTGTGGGGTTGTGGCATCCTGGGAGTGACCCTCGATATAAGCCTAACATAGTACACGCTACTTGGCCTAAAATGCACGACCCAATTTGCCTAATAAGCCAAGTTTCCTGAAGGTTTATATATCTAATTTTTATCTTATAAAATTAGAAAGCTTTCCATTAAATTATATATATATATATATATATATATATATATATATATATATATATATATATATATATATATACATATATATATATATATATATATTATATATATATATATATATATATATATGTATATATATATATGAGTTCATTTTTATTAATTTGAGTTAAAACAAACGAAAAAATATGACCAAACCTAAAACACCTACCTAACCTTACCTAACCTAACCTTACCTAACCTAACCTTACCTAACCTAACCTTACCTAACCTAACCACACCTAATCTAACCTAACCACCCCTAACCTAACCACACCTAACCTAACCACCCCTAACCTAAGAACACCTAATCTAACCTAGCCACCTCTAACCTAACCACACCTAACCTAACCTAGTCTAACCTAGCCTAACCTAACTTAACCAAACCTATCTTAACCTAGCCTAACCTAACTTAACCAAACCTATCTTAACCTAGCCTAACCACATCTAACCTACCTAACTTATCATAACTCAACCCAACCTTACCTATCTTAACCTAACCTAAACTAACATAACTAAGTCAGTAATTCATGTTTTTAATACAATAAAATAATATTATTATTATCTAATGGGCCTGACAGCTGAGTGGACAACGCTTCAGATTCTTAGTCCTGAGGAACCGGGTTCGATCCCCGGTGGCGGCCGAAACAAAATGGCCAGAGTGTCTTTCACCCTGATGCCCCTGTTACTTAGAGGCCTGGTCGAGGACCGGGCCGCGTAGACGCTAAGCCCCGAAATCATCTCAAGTTTATCTCAAATAAACAAATTGGTAATTTTTATGGAAAATAACGAAATTCACTCTGCCTACTAGGCGCATCAGGCTTTGCATACTAGGCTGAGTAGTGCGTTCTCGCTATTAGGTATAACATATGTTTTTTTAACAATTATTTAATACACACATAAACTCACTGGACCAGAGGAGTAAACATTCCTATAATATTCTCCCCTTAACATTGTAAACATTTTATGGAAGGTTCAATATATACAAATATGAAACTTCAATGTTATTGTTTTTAAAAATTATTGAAATAATCGTAAATTGACTTTTTTGTCAATTTTTGTCAATTCCCAAGAAACTAGAAATTTATTTACATTTTATAAACAAAATTTGATTTACAATAATAGTTTACATTTTTTCAAGTGTCAATAAAAGAAAAAAATATTTACTTATGTTTTAATTAATTACCTCAAACTCACATATGGCATTGTTTTGGCCCTACCAGTGTTGGTGCCCCGTACAAGTGTTGGCTTGGTGTCTACCTGCTTTACTTGACTGTCTGCCAGTGTTGCTTTAATATACATGTGTTGGATAATTGTCAACATATTTTTCTTGACTGAATCCAAGTTTTGGTTCAACTTACATGTGTTATTTGATTGTTTAACGTGTTGGAAGACTTCTGTCGGTGTTGGATGATTTCTGTCAGTGCTTGATGACTTCTGTCAGTGTTGGATGACTTCTGTCAGTGCTTGATGACTTCTGTCAGTGTTGGATGACTTATGTCAGTGCTTGATGACTTCTGTCAGTGTTGGATGACTTATGTCAGTGCTTGATGACTTCTGTCAGTGTTGGATGACTTCCGTCTGTCTTGCACGACTTCTGTCATTGATGGATGACTTCTGTCTGTGTTGCATGAATTCTGTCAGTGTTGGATGACTTCTGTCATTGTTGGATGATTCTGTCAGTGTTTCATGACGTCTGTCTGTGTTGCATGACTTCTGTCAGTGGTGGATGACTTCTGTCAGTGTTGGATGATGTTTGTCAGTGTTGGAAGACTTCTGATAGCGATGGAAGTCTTTTGTCAGTGTTGGATGACTTTTGTCAGTGTTGGATGACATTTGTCAGTGTTGGATGACTTTTGTCAATGTTGGATGACGTTTATCAGTGTTGGATGAATATTGTCAGAGTTGGATGAAGGCTGTCAGTGTTTGATGACTTCTGTTAGTGTTGGATGACATCTGTCAAGATTGGATGACTTTTGTCATTCATGGATGACTTTTGTCAGTGTCGGATGACTTCTGTCAGTGTTGGATGATTTATGTCAGTGTTTGATGACTTAAGCCTGTGTTTGATGACTTAAGCCTTTGTTGGATGATTTTTGTCGGTGTAGGATGACTCCTGTCAGTGTTGGATGACTTCTGTCAGTGTTGGATGATTTCTGTCACTGTTAGGTGACTTCGGTCACTTTTGGATGACTTCTATCACTGTTGGATGACTTCTGTCACTGTTGGACGACTTCTGTCACTGTTGGATGACTGTCATCCAGACTGTCTACCAGTGTTGGTAACAGGGCTGTACATAGAAGCAGGCCCACTAGAGCCCTGAATATAAAGACAGCCTCAATGGGCTATACATAAGAACAGAGACGAGAGCTATACAAATAGACAGTGAGCAAGGTTATACATATGAACACAGTGAAGGGGTCTCTCTCTCTCTCTCTGTATATATATATATATATATATATATATATATATATATATATATATATATATATATATATATATATATATATATATATATATATATATATATATATATATATATATGCCGTACATCGTGCCGTTGTGCCGTTGCTTTGTGCCGTACATCGCCATTTCCGGCCCCTCTACCCGTTCATACTATCGTGCTACAGTGGTGAGTCAAAACTGCTCTTTGGTGAACATGAAATCAGATCATGTGAAGGTGTTCAGCAAGGTGATCCTCTTGCTCCCCTTCTTTTCTGCTTAGTCTTAAAAGAAATCACCGAAAGCTTGTCCAGCGAGTTCAACATCTGGTTTTTGGATGATGGCACTATAGCTGGCACCGTAGACGACCTCTTGGCAGACATCAGGAAAATAAGGGAGCAAGAAGTAAGCCTGGGTCTTGTCCTGAACCCTTCCAAGTGTGAAGTAGTCTCCTCCAACCCAGACATCGTAGCTAGAATAAGGTCTGCCTTGCCTGGAGCCCATGTCATTAGGGCCGAGAACAGCACCCTCCTTGGAGCCCCCCTCGGGTCTAATGCCATTGAGGAGATCCTTGACAAGAAAATCGCAGACCTTAGGAGGATGGAAGACAGAATAGGTGACATCGATGCCCACGATGCTTTTTATCTCCTCACCAAATGCCTATCCCTTCCGAGGCTAACCTACTTTCTGAGGTGCGCCCCATCTTACGACAACCGAAAGCTTGAAGAGTATGACCTCTTACTGAAGACCATGCTGGAAAAAGTTGTTAATCTCTCCCTCAACGAGTGCCAGTGGAAACAAGCCACTCTTCCTGTTAGGCTCGGTGGCTTGGGTGTCCGCACCGCCACCCAAATTGCTGTCCCAGCCTTCCTGTCTTCCTCCTCAGCATCAGATGACCTGGTTAAGGAAATTCTACCTGACACCCTCAGTGATGTAGCGGGGATACAGGACCCCCACTACACGGAATGCGACACGAAATGGGGTGCCATGGCAGACCCAGCACTCAGACCAGCCATGCCGAAAGCCAAGAAACAATCCAGTTGGGACAGCCCCATTGCAGACAAAGAAGCCACAGCTTTGCTGGAGGCAGCAACAACCCCCAGTGATCGTGCACGCCTCACAGCTGTGCAGGCTCCCCATGCAGGGGACTTCCTTTTGGCAGTCCCTATGTCTGCGACAGGCACACGTCTTGATCCGCAGGAGCTCCGTATTGCAGTCGCTCTCCGTCTTGCTGCCCCTATCCACACTGTTCATAGGTGTATTTGCGGCGAGGCAGATGCTGACGAATATGGATTGCATGGCCTGCACTGTGGAAAATCTGGTGGTTGGCACACTAGACACGACGAAGTAAACGACATCATTAAAAGAAGCCTTGCCTCTGCCCAGTGTCCAGCGGAGAGAGAGCCCCGCAACCTTCTGAACCGTGACTCTGTTAGCTTTGCCGGCCGACCAGACGGAATCACACTGCGTCCGTGGAAGGGTGGCAGACAGTTGGCATGGGACTATACTTGCGTATCCACCCTGGCAGCCACATACATCAACCTCTCTGCCGGCACAGCAGGAGCCGCGGCGACACACAGAGAAAGAGACAAGTCAGCCAAGTATAGGCAATTAGATCATCGGTACAACTTCGTTCCAATAGGGTCTGAGACCCTAGGCCCATGGGGAGAGAGTGCAAGAAGGTTTCTAAAGGATCTTGGTTCCAAGCTCATTGACACCACAAGAGACCCTAGAGCGGCAAGTTTTCTCTTTCAGCGCCTCAGTGTCGCGATCCAGAGGGGGAATGCTCGCTGCATCCTCGGTTCCTGCCCAACGTCGGAGGAGTTCGAGGAAATCTACAGCCTCTAGGAAGCGAACTATTTTTGTGTCCTCTTAATGCTCATTTTTTTGTATACAATCAGATATGTAACTGTATAACCTTGCTTAATAAAGTGTACACCATAAAAAGGGGGGTGGTAGGAGAAGCGAACACCCTCATGTATTCAGAGTTAAATGGCAAGTTTTTCCCTGAATGCTCTGTGTTCCCTTCTCTGAGGCTGTGGGTCCCTATAATTGCACCAGAGGTGGTACCCCCCTATATATATATAATATATATATATATATATATATATATATATATATATATATATATATATATATATATATATATATATATTAGTATATTTTGGTAGCAGTCTTTCCTGTAGACATATATTATAAATATGACCGAAAAAGTAAGATTAATAATTCTAACACGAATTTTCTCGATTTTCCTTGTTTCTTTTACTGGTGACGGTAAATGAAAAATCAATTCTCCAAAATTCATTTTTATTTCTAGTCTGACGCGACACTTGAGCGCGTTTCGTAAAACTTATTACATTTTCAAAGACTTTAGTTTATCAACACACAACTTATGCCTGAAACAGCATTGGCTCCTATACCTGCATTTGGGTGAGGTGATGTAATACAATAGTGGGGTGAAAATGGGTATAGATTTGCAGAAGTTGGGTACAAATAGAACTGCAGAAGGCCTATTGTCCCATATGTCTTGATGTTTCTATATTAGAGCGGAGTCTTGAAGTGGGTAGAATATAGTTGTGCGTTAATTGGCTGTTGATTGCTGGTGTTGACTTCTTGATGTGTAGTGCCTCGCAGATGTCAAGCCGCCTGCTGTCGCTGTATCTATCAATGATTTCTGTGTTGCTTGTTTAGATTTCTCTGGTGATGGTCTGGTTGTGGGAAGAGATTATATGTTTCTTGATGGAGTCCTATTGTTTGTGCATAGTTAATCGCCTAGAAAGAGAAGTTGTTGTCTTGCCTATATACTGATTTCTTTGGGGCTTACATTCCTCAAGCGGGCATGTGAAGGCATAGACGTCGTTGGTTTCCATGGAGGCATTCTCTTTGGTGTCTGAGGAGTTTTTCATGAGTAGGTTGGCCGTTTTTTGTTTTTGTAGTAGATTGTAAATTGTATTTTCTGATTTTTGTCGGTAGGGATAATGTTTCTATCAATTACGTCTTGCAGGACCCTTTCCTCCGTTTTAAGAGCCATCGAAAAGAAGTTCCTGTAAAACAGTCTAATAGGGGGGGTATAAGTGTTGTGTTAGTTGACTCTTCGGATGTTGCATGGCGTTTCCCCTTTCTTTTTATGACGTCTTCAACAAAATCGTTAGAGAAGCCATTGTTGACTAGGACCTGCCTTACCCTACAGAGTTCTTCGTCGACTTGCTTCCATCCTGAGCTGTGTCTAAGAGCCCGGTCGACATAAGCATTGACAACACTCCTCTTGTACCTGTCTGGGCAGTCACTGTTGGCATTGAGGCACATTCCTATGTTTTTCCTCGGTGTAGACGGCAAAGTCGAAGCCTCCGTTCCTTTCCGTGACAGTTACATCTAGAAAAGTCAGCTTCCTATCATTCTCCATCTCATACGTGAAACTCAACTCAGAATTCTGCTCGAATGCCTCCTTCAGCTGCTGCAGACGTCTGACATCAGGTACCTGCATAAAAATGTCGTCAACATACCTGCAGTAAATGGCGGTTTTCAAGTCCATGTCAACTAAGATCCTCTGCTTAATGGTACCCATGTAGAAGTTAACAAACAGGAGACCTATGTGAGAACCTATGGCGACCCCATCTACTTGCTTGCTATCATACCCCAATACTACCACTTGAGCCACTACCAGCACCCATCACTTTCACTTTTAGTAAAAATGTAAAAAAGTTTATTAGAGTGAAAGTTCTGTCAAATTCTTAAGAAATGTCACGAAAAAGTGAAAAAAAACAGAAACGTCATGCAAGATGTAATTTTTAATAGTTTCCACAACAAAATAATTACTTAACAGCGAAAATTTTATAGAAGTGTCTCCGCAGTTTCATGAAATATGTAGAAGTTAGCGCTAGGATTAGTCCAAGTTCTCCACAATTTAAATTTTTTTTACAAAAAGCAATCGAATAAATTTCGATTTCTTCACCAGATGGATTCATGTTCATTTTTCATCAATGAACTACAATTACGTCACTTTCTAAGGGGTTCAACACCGTGTAGTATGGCCATTAACTGGTCAGGTGACCTCGTGGACAACCTCCACCTAGACTAGGGTGATGTCGATGAACCTAACAGGCTTGACAATGGCATTAAATTGGAGAAACACAGTTATTGCTGCCATTATTAGTTCTAGGGAAGACATATTCCTACCATTCACTTGTGATAATACTACAATGACTACCAGAGCTACCATTGTTAGCATTACTACCTCTACCATCACTACCAGAGCTAATATTGTAACTATTACTAAAATTAGAGGCGTTATGCAAGATGTAATTTTTAATAGTATTCGCAAGAAAATAATTACTTATCGGCAAAAATCTATATAGACATGGGTCCGCAGTCCCATGGAATATGAAATAGTATAAATTCCGTAACTATTAATAAAAACGGGCTCACCATAGCCCATGCTACTTGGAACTTTGTTCCAGGTAGCGAATCTTTAACAACAAACAACCGAAACTATCGAATATCCACTACGGGGTCACCATAGCCCATGCTACTTTGATCTTCTTGTTCCAGGTAGCGAATCTTTAACAACAACAACCGTAACTATGGGCTCATCATAGCCCGTGTTACTTGGAGCTTTTTGTTCCAGGTGGGGAATCTTAAACAACAACAACCATATCCATTATCGTCATCAGCATCATTACAAAAGTACGCATCTCGTCTCGCTGGCAGTGTGACCTAGGTGGCCCTCTGCTTGAGTGCTCCGCACGCCCACTCTACCAACGTTCCTGATACCCTCTGGAGTGAGTGAGTGAATGGATCGATCTTCAGCTCGTCAGCTATAAAGCAAGCCAGCATCGTCTCGCTGTCCTACAGCAGCTGTTATTCTCCAGCCTCGACGAGCACTTCGGAGCAGCCAAAACCAGTTCCAGCCAGCAGTGTATTGGAGCAGAACCTGGCGCTTCCCAGCCAGTATCTGGTCCTAAGCTGTGACATTTTCCTCGCAGCATCTTCTGTGTCTTGTCCAATGTGCTTGTGTCCAGGTCGGACTGCATTTAGGTGAACAGCCCCACTTCGAGCCAGAACAGGCCCAGGTGAGAAGACGGAAGTTCACCTTTTGCAGCTGCGTCATGGCATAGGTGCATTCTTTTTCTCCTAAAATTCTTCCGTTTCTGACACTGCCGAGCCAGTTGTGGAATCTGGTGATCGTGCGAGCCCACCATAACTGGGGGTTACAACCTTCCGGAACATGGTGTTTGTTCGTGGTGAGACCCATAGGCCAGGTCTTAGACCTGGCCTACACACTGACCCCCACTGAGCTTTGTGGAATCGCAGTGATTGGCACAAAACACGGGACTGTCAGTAGATAGTGAGTCACAATGGCTCACTGTCTACGGATGAACTACACTGGCACTACACATAGACATACTTGACTGCATCACTACCTTTTTCAATGCCACTGGCACACCTGCCACTAACCATATCAACCACGCCAACACCAACAGCATCAAATTTCTCATTGCCTCAGAAGACGACCTTTTTGCCTGTTTCAGGGAACCTGCTCTCAGTAAATTCACACAAGCCTCACTGACTCCTGTCCTCACTATTGAACAAAAACCAAAATGTTCTGTACTTGTAAGAAATGTCGACAGCTCTGTTCTTTCAGCACCTAATAATATCAATCTCTCTCAAGACATCTCACACAGGAATGCTATTACTGTCATGGAGATATACCCAGTGCCCAATACAAAACACCTCAAGATCCAATGTTCCTCCCCCTACAGAAGCTCAAAAACTCTTGCATCAAGGTATAAAAATCCTCAACACCAGCACTCCTCCCTATCTCATTAGTCCAGTTGACTATCTTCCTTCGCTGCAATGTTTCAAATGTTACAAATATAGTCACGAAACACGAAAATGTAAAAGCCCACAATTTTGCTCCAAATGCTCTGCTGAAGGCCATTTCTATACTCAGTGCTCTGCCCCTATCCTAAAATGCACTAATTGCCAAGGTGCTCACTCAGCAGTTGACAAATCTTGCCCTTTGAGAAAACAAACCCTGAAAACTCTTCGTACTACCCAACCTCGCACTCATGCACACCTTCATTCTTCTTCAACCTCCCATAACCCATTTCATCACCAAACAGCATCAGTCAACTCTATGTTCTATGTCAGTGTCCTTAATGCTTCACCTCACCAGCAACATCACCACCCTAATACTGCACAACAAACTCAGACCTCCCCACCTCTCTTCCCCTCACCCACCACCTCCACCTTATTCTCTTCTTCAGAATTAGTCTCCGTGGTGTAGTGGTAAGACACTCGCCTGGCGTTCCGCGAGCGCTTTGTCATGGGTTCATATCCTGGCCGGGGAGGATTTACTGGGCGCAAATCCTTAACTGTAGCCTCTGTTTAACTCAACAGTAAAATGTGTACTTGGTTTTAAAAACGATTCTTCGCGGTGGGGATCGTATTCCAAGGACCTGCCCGAAACGCTACGCGTACTAGTGGATGTACAAGAATGTAACAACTCTTGTATATATCTCAAAAAAAAAAAATCTTTCCTATGAACGAGTCACTGCCTGTGTACAAGCTGCTTACCTGAAAGTCAAGAACGATGGTCGTGACTTTGCTGACTATCTTCCTCACTCACAACGGTCTTCCTAGTATCTCTGTCCTTCCTACTCAGCTCATGCGCTCTGTTCCATTCTCACCTACATTCCTGACTCCACAAAACTCCACTTCAGCTGAGGAAAATACTACAGTCCCCCCACAACCACCTACCAACACAATCCTGACTGCTACAGAAAACGAAACCACTGACCAGACTGCACACCCTGAACTATCCCAAACTGTACTCTCACCCTCTTCTCCCAATTGTCCCCTCCACTTCCAATCTCATTTCAAACACTACAACTTCCGATACTTCCCACCTGGCCCCTGTCAACACGCCTTCTGCCATCTTTCATCCCCCACCAGCTCCAGTTATTCCTTCCAAAACCTGTCAAGTCACCCGACAACGTTTAACAAATGTTCATTTTACTCCCACTTCCCGTTGTGAACCTCCCATTACTCCGTGCTCCCTCCTCCAAAGACGCTCCCTCCTCAATAACTGCCAAAGTTATTGATGCACGCAACCTTCATGTTCGTCCTACACATGCACTAAACCCCATCAGCACCCCATTAAAACCTCAACATTCATAAAGATCATCCAATTTAATGTGCGGCATATTTCCCAATTAGACACATGATGTCAGATTTTAATGATATCGAGAGACCTGATGTGTTATTATTAAATAGCACATACATTACGAACTCACATAAAATCAAACATCATGGCTACTCCTTTTACCGGTCACCAGATGAAGCACATGAAGGAGTTGCAATACTCATCCGTTCTTCATACAAACACGAACTCTTACACACTCATTGGCTTCACAAACATTTCCTAGCCATTAAAGTTCACACACAGATGGGCCCTCTCATCATCTGCACAACCTATATCCGTCCTAACACCGGCATTCCCATACAGGACATCACCACTCTCTTCAACCACACTCACTTGCCTGTTTTCCTGCTTGCAGACCTCAATGCACAACATCCCACATTCCACCACAATACCACAAATCAGCATGGCCAACAGCTTCACCAAATATACACCCAAAAACATCTATTCTTTCTTGGCCCTGACTTCCCCACTTGTTTCACACCTACAGGGGAATTGACAGGGCGGACAAAGAGAAACTCTTCACCACGGGTGGGACACGAACAAGGGGACACAGGTGGAAACTTAGTACCCAGATGAGCCACAGAGACGTTAGAAAGAATTTTTTCAGTGTCAGAGTAGTTAATAAATGGAATGCATTAGGCAGTGATGTGGTGGAGGCTGACTCCATACACAGTTTCAAGTGTAGATATGATAGAGCCCAGTAGGCTCAGGAATCTGTACACCTGTTGATTGACAGTTGAGAGGCGGGACCAAAGAGCCAAAGCTCAACCCCCCGCAAGCACAATTAGGTGAGTACAATTAGGTGAGTACAGGTTCTGACAGGCCTGATCTCATATTCACCAACAGACATGGCAGCAACTTGCAACACTTCACTTCACCAGGACCCATTACGGGCTCTGATCATATTCCCTTAATTCTCACAGTCTCCACAAATCCTATTCTCATCCCCAGCACTCCTCAATTCTCATACCTTAGGGCAAACTGGGACATGTTCAAACAATACATTGATGACACTGATCTCACTTATGAATACAATGACAAACATCACACTGACATCGACACACAAGCACGCAACATACAAGGCACCATCATTCATGCAGCAAACATCTCCATTCCTAAAACAACACACAAACCACATTTCACTTTCACCCCTTCCATTCGCTCAAAACGCCTCTTAGCTTGCTATCACACTAGATTCTTACAAAACATGCATCGTCATGGACAAATACTATGGGACCTAACAGCATTAAAAAACCACATTCTTAACAGCCTAGATGAAGATCACACAAAACACTGGAGACACCTCATAGAACAAGCAGAACAACACAGAAAACTGACACCTCAAGAATTCCGGAAACAAATCAAACACTTACAAGGATCAACTCACACACCGTTTAAATACCTTCTTCATAACAACAACAAAATCACTGATCCTGATGTAGTACTCACCATTTTTAAATACCACTGGGAACAAATCTTTCACCCACATCCTCCTGAACCATTTGCCCGCCCCAACACTGAAGTAGTCGAAAACTGGATACACCAAAACAGACATGAAACTACACCTTACGACCTCATCCACCTTGACAATCTCAATTCACACAGTGAACTACAGACTCCCCTAACTCCAGCTGATGTCAAGACAGCTCTCATGGGCACTCGTCGCAGAGCCCCTGGTGCGTCTGGCATTGGACATATCCTTCTTAGACAACTCCCTGTTTCTATCATTGCTGTTATCACTAACTTAGTCAACGCCTTTCTTGTCTCTGGATATTTCCCTCTCACCTTCAAATCTGCCACTGCCGTTCTTATTCCAGAGCCTGGGAAACTTCACACTTACCAAAAGAACTACAGACCCTTCAGCCTTCTAGAGACATTTGGCAAAGTCTTTGAAGGCAGATCAACCAGAGAACCCACCTAGAAGATAATAACTTACTCACTAACAAACAGTTTGGATTCCGGCCTCACCGGTCCACACACGGCGCCTTAAACATCATGACCAACTACCTCAGTATCAATCAGTATCAAAGACTTAAGACTGCACTTATTACTAAGGACGTTGAGAAGGCCTTTGACACTTTGGCATGACGGCCTAAAATTTAAACTATGCAACAACTTTAATCTTCCTCTTATCACCACCAAACTTCTTTCTAACTACTTAGACAATAGGACAATGAGAATTAAGTTCCTCCGACAACACTCTGACTACTTCAACTAACATGCCGGTGTTCCCCAAGGTTCTGTTCTTGCCCCAACACTCTACATCCTATACATCAACGACATTCCTGACCCTGTTCATCACACTTCATTAACCATATGCTACGCTGGTGATGTCTCTCACCTTGTCACCAGCAACACCATTGATACACTAACAAACAGAGCACAAACAGAACTCGACATTGTTACAAAATGGGAGTATGACTGGCGCATTAAAACCAACTGTAACAAATAAAATATCACCTACTTTTTCTGTAAAAGAACTATTCGCCCTATTCCTATTAAACTCTATTCATACACTCCAAATCCTACTTATATCTCTGTATCTCCTTCCACCACAGTTCTTGGCCTCACACTTGATCAACAACTTCTTTTTCACACACACATTACATTGAAACATACAATAGCTCTTCAAGCCATGAAAAAACTGTACAGACTTAGATTTGCAAAACCTGACACAAAAATGCACTTTTACAAAGCACCTATTAGACTTCTCCTAACATATGCTCCAATAGCTCTTTCTCTATCTGTACCTACTTAAAAACTAAAGCTTCAGACAATACAGAATAGAGCACTAAGATGGTTACTCAACACCCGATGGCAAGAGTTCAATACATGTGAAAGTCTCCATGAAAGTACCAACATTCTTGCCCTCAATGTCTGCTGGAAAACTTTATTAGACAAACAACTTGATAGACTACTCACTTATCATGAACAACACATTGACTTTCTCCTACACACTCTCAGACTATCACGACATACTCATGACCTCTTCTCTACCATCCATGATCCTCCTCCTAACTCTGTATTTCGATAAACTTTAGCTCTCAACACCCAGCATCCACCATCATTACATATTCAGCTCTCAACAACCAGTACAAACCATCCGTAAAAGTTCAGCCCTGACGCTCTTGAGCCAATCACGGCGATGTTGTGAGTGTTGTGATGTCCCTGTTGTTGTTGTCACTGAAACACCCGACTGAGTCCCTGCCTCGACTGCCGCAACCAAACGACACGCAGCTGGGTTTAGCCCTGGCACTTTTTCTCTACAAATCTACTTCCTCTCACCCCCCCCCCCCTTTATCTTCTTCTGTTCAAACTTCCAAGCTCGCCCTTCCGGGTGTCGTATCCGTATATATTCGGATTCGGNTTAGGCTTGAACCTCTTATCAAGTACTCACCTAGTTGTGCTTGCGGGGATGCTTCGGCTTTTGGTTCCCGCCTTGAACTGTCAATCTGCTGGTGTACAGGTTCCTGAGTTTCTCGAGCTCTCATATGTACATATGAAATTGTGTATGGAGTTAGCCTCCACCACATCACTTCCTAATGCACCTGTTGTCACTTCCAAAGTAGTGACAAAGTGAAGTTGTTGTTGTTGTTGTTTAAGATTTATCTACTTGGAACTAAAATGTCCATGTAGCACTGATTATGGTGAGCCCATAATTGAGTTCGGTTGTTCATGATAACCTTTTTTACTGTGCTATTTGGGTCAGAGTCTTAAATGGTAGTGGAGTTTCATCCTTTTCTCCCGTTGCTTTTCCGCTTTTGTTTTACGCACTCGTTTTAGCCTTTTGTTTTAATAACATTATCTTGGTGGCGGATATGTCCAAAGTTAAGGTTTAGGAGTCGGTGTGAGGGACGAGAGCAGGTCACGTGGTGTGGTGTTAGACTCAACACCTATCAACCTGTGGAGGCTCCCTACCACAGCACATCACTGACCAACCAGTAAGTGTATGTAGTCCTGAATATAGTCCAGGACTCTTGTCAACTCTCAGAGTATTGCACAGACAATATACACTGACGGATCACTCAATACAGCTACAGGGAGGGCAGGAAGTGCTGTTATTGCTCATCAGCCCGATGGCAGGACAATTGAAAGGAATATCCGAATTAGTAACTGGGCGTCCACAATGCAAGCCGAGTTGGTAGCGATACTGGTAGCACTCGAAATTATTGACAACACTGAAGTAGACAGCTTAATTATTTCTGACTCCCTTTCCTCACTACGAGCAATAAACAGTTTGCAATCAAGTAATAACGTGCTTGTCTTGGAAGCTAGACGTAGATATATAAGAATACTTAGCAAGAGGGTAAATATAAAAATGTTGTGGATTCCTTCTCACATTGGCATGCAGGAACATGACAAAGTTGACGCCCTTGCTAAGGCTGCAGTAAATAAAGACAGCATTGAACGGAATCTTGAGTTATCAAATAGGTCCCTTAAAAGTGTCATTAGTCGAGAACTCCTGGATGAATTTGAGGAAAGTAGAACTGTGCAAACTGGAACTAGCAGGTCCATTGTTCATCACAACGAAATGTGTGAAGTAAAACATGTGTATGGGGCAAGTAACAAAGTCAGTAGACTAACAGATGTTGTCACAGCTCGTATAAGACTTGGCTACAAGTATCTCTGGCAGTTCGGCTTGTATAGGGATCTAGATGAAGTAAAGTGTAAAGTGTGATGAAGTAAAGTGTAAAGTGTGTGGACAAAGACAGGGACACACACTCGAACACTATATCTTGGATTGTAGTAAAATTGAGCCATTTAGAGATAGATCTAAGCTCACTCTGTATGATATGGCAACCTATCTTATTACCATGGGAAAATTACCTAAAATACTTGCACTGTATCCACATTTCGCTTCCAGTAGATGAACGACATATGAGATTCAGAAATAAGTAGTGTATTTTTGAAGACTAACAAGAAACAGAAGCTCCCCTATGACTCTGTAATGTCCCCATTGGTCAAACTATTATGTATTAGCGATAAGACCTACCATTAATGTATGATGACTTACTGTAAATATATAGCTCTTGAAATAGCACTTTCTCTGTAACTAGCTGACATTGTAACTATAAGGTGTGAAGGATAGATGAAATTGTTTATGTAATAATCTAAGATGAGGTCTGATAAAGACCTTTTGTGCCCTCTGTAATGCTTTTGCGCTACCGCTCACAGGATGAGTATGGGGTGCACAATAAACTAGCCGCCTTCGGCGGCAACAATCTCAGAGTATATACACCAAGGGTTACACCTCTCAGTGTATATAATACATTCATGTATGAATTAGTGTATGAATGATAAGTCACTGTCAGAGGGTAACTAGAGAAATTATACATTTATGTAATATTTGCAATACATATATTACACAAATCTGTGATCGCAAGATATTATATAAGTATTTCACAGTTAGAGAAAAAGGGAAAATCCCAACGGTGGAGTCAGTTTAGTTCTCGACTCAAAATAGGAAATTCCGAGTTCGAATCCCAGACAGGACAGAAATGATGGGGCGTGTTTCCTATCACCTCATGCTCCTGTCCACCTATCAGTAACTAGGTGCCCAGGAGTTAGTCATCTTGTTGTGGGGTTGTGGCATCCTGGGAGTGACCCTCGATATAAGCCTAACATAGTACACGCTACTTGGCCTAAAATGCACGACCCAATTTGCCTAATAAGCCAAGTTTCCTGAAGGTTTATATATCTAATTTTTATCTTATAAAATTAGAAAGCTTTCCATTAAATTATATATATATATATATATATATATATATATATATATATATATATATATATATATATATATATATGAGTTCATTTTTATTTATTTTGAGTTAAAACAAACGAAAAAATATGACCAAACCTTAAAACACCTACCTAACCACACCTAACCTAACCACACCTAACCTAACCTAACCTAACCTAACCACACCTAACCTAACCTAACCTAACCTAACCACACCTAACCTAACCACCCCTAACCTAACCACACCTAACCTAACCACACCTAACCTAACCACCCCTAACCTAACCACCCCTAACCTAACCACACCTAACCTAACCTAACCTAACCTAACCTAACCTAACCTAACCTAACCTAACCTAACCTAACCACCCCTAACCTAACCACACCTAACCTAACCTAACCTAACCTAACCTAACCTAACCTAACCTAACCACACCTAACCTAACCTAGTCTAACCTAGCCTAACCTAACTTAACCAAACCTATCTTAACCTAGCCTAACCTAACTTAACCAAACCTATCTTAACCTAGCCTAACCTAACTTAACCAAACCTATCTTAACCTAGCCTAACCTAACTTAACCAAACCTATCTTAACCTAGCCTAACCTAATTTAACCAAACCTATCTTAACCTAGCCTAACCTAACTTAACCAAACCTATCTTAACCTAGCCTAACCTAACTTAACCAAACCTATCTTAACCTAGCCTAACCACATCTAACCTACCTAACTTATCATAACTCAACCCAACCTTACCTATCTTAACCTAACCTAAACTAACATAACTAAGTCAGTAATTCATGTTTTTAATACAATAAAATAATATTATTATTATCTAATGGGCCTGACAGCTGAGTGGACAACGCTTCAGATTCTTAGTCCTGAGGAACCGGGTTCGATCCCCGGTGGCGGCCGAAACAAAATGGCCAGAGTGTCTTTCACCCTGATGCCCCTGTTACTTAGAGGCCTGGTCGAGGACGGGCCGCGTAGACGCTAAGCCCCGAAATCATCTCAAGTTTATCTCAAATAAACAAATTGGTAATTTTTATGGAAAATAACGAAATTCACTCTGCCTACTAGGCGAATCAGGCTTTGCATATTAGGCTGAATAGTGCGTTCTCGCTATTAGGTATAACATATGCTCTTTTAACAATTATTTAATATACACATAAACTCACTGGACCAGAGGAGTAAACATTCCTATAATATTCTCCCCCTAACATTGTAAACATTTTATGGAAGGTTCAATATATACAAATATGAAACTTCATTGTTATTGTTTTTAAAAAATTATTGAAATAATCGTAAATTGACTTTTTTGTTAATTCCCAAGAAACTAGAAATTTATTTACATTTTATAAACAAAATTTGATTTACAATAATAGTTTACATTTTTTCAAGTGTCAATAAAAGAAAAAAAATTTACTTATGTTTTAATTAATTACCTCAAACTCACATATGGCATTGTTTTGGCCCTACCAGTGTTGGTGCCCCGTACAAGTGTTGGCTTGGTGTCTACCGGCTTTACTTGACTGTCTGGCAGTGTTGCTTTAATATACATGTGTTTGGATAATTGTCAACATATTTTTCTTGACTGAATCCAAGTTTTGGTTCAACTTATATGTGTTATTTGATTGTTTAACGTGTTGGAACACTTCTGTCGGTGTTGGATGATTTCTGTCAGTGCTTGATGACTTCTGTCAGTGTTGGATGACTTCTGTCAGTGCTTGACTTCTGTCAGTGTTGGATGACTTCTGTCAGTGCTTGATGACTTCTGTCAGTGTTGGATGACTTCTGTCAGTGCTTGATGACTTCTGTCAGTGTTGGATGACTTCTGTCAGTGCTTGATGACTTCTGTCAGTGTTGGATGACTTCTGTCAGTGCTTGATGACTTCTGTCAGTGTTGGATGACTTCTGTCAGTGCTTGATGACTTCTGTCAGTGTTGGATGACTTCTGTCAGTGTTGGATGACTTCTGTCAGTGTTGGATGACTTCTGTCAGTGTTGGATGACTTCTGTCAGTGGTGGATGACTTCTGTCAGTGTTGGAAGACTTCTGTCAGTGTTGGATGATTTCTGTCAGTGCTTGATGACTTCTGTCAGTGGTGGATGACTTCTGTCAGTGTTGGATGACTTCTGTCAGTGTTGGATGACTTCTGTCAGTGGTGGATGACTTCTGTCAGTGTTGGATGACTTCTGTCAGTGCTTGATGACTTCTGTCAGTGGTGGATGACTTCTGTCAGTGTTGGATGACTTCTGTCAGTGTTGGATGACTTCTGTCAGTGTTGGATGACTTCTGTCAGTGTTGGATGACTTCTGTCAGTGGTGGATGACTTCTGTCAGTGTTGGATGACTTCTGTCAGTGTTGGAAGACTTCTGTCAGTGTTGGATGACTTCTGTCAGTGTTGGATGACTTCTGTCAGTGGTGGATGACTTCTGTCAGTGTTGGATGACTTCTGTCAGTGTTGGATGACTTCTGTCAGTGGTGGATGACTTCTGTCAGTGTTGGATGACTTCTGTCAGTGTTGGATGACTTCTGTCAGTGGTGGATGACTTCTGTCAGTGTTGGATGACTTCTGTCAGTGGTGGATGACTTCTGTCAGTGGTGGATGACTTCTGTCAGTGGTGGATGACTTCTGTCAGTGCTTGATGACTTCTGTCAGTGTTGGATGACTTTTGTCAGTATTGGATGACATTTGTCAGTGTTGGATGACTTTTGTCAATGTTGGATGACGTTTATCAGTGTTGGATGAATATTGTCAGAGTTGGATGAAGGCTGTCAGTGTTTGATGACTTCTGTTAGTGTTGGATGACATCTGTCAGATTGGATGACTTTTGTCATTCATGGATGACTTTTGTCAGTGTCGGATGACTTCTGTCAGTGTTGGATGATTATGTCAGTGTTTGATGACTTAAGCCTTTGTTGGATGACTTTTGTCGGTGTAGGATGACTCCTGTCAGTGTTGGATGATTTATGTCACTGTTAGGTGACTTCGGTCACTTTTGGATGACTTCTATCACTGTTGGATGACTTCTGTCACTGTTGGACAACTTCTGTCACTGTTGGATGACTGTCATCCAGACTGTCTACCAGTGTTGGTAACAGGGCTGTACATAGAAGCAGGCCCACTAGAGCCCTGATTATAAAGACAGCCTCAATGGGCTATACATAAGAACAGAGACGAGAGCTATACAAATAGACAGTGAGCAAGGTTATACATATGAACACAGTGAAGGGGTCTCTCTGTGTGTGTGTGTATATATATATATATATATATATATATATATATATATATATATATATATATATATATTGGTAGCAGTCTTTCCTGTAGACATATATTCATAAATATGACCGAAAAAGTAAGATTAATAATTCTAACACGAATTTTCTCGATTTTCCTTATGTTTCTTTTTACTGGTGACGGTAATGAAAAATCAATTCTCCAAAACTCATTTATATTTCTAGTCTGACGCGACACTTGAGCGCGTTTCGTAAACTTATTACATTTTCAAAGACTTTAGTTTATCAACACACAACTTATGCCTGAAACAGCACTGGCTCTTATACCTGCATTTGGGTGAGGTGATGTAATACAATAGTGGGGTGAAAATGGATATAGATTTGCAGAAGTTGGGTACAAATAAAAACTGCAGAAGGCCTATTGTCCCATATATCTTGATGTTTCTATATTGGAGCGGAATCTTGAAGTGGGTAGAATATAGTTGTGCGTTAATTGGCTGTTGATTGCTGGTGTTGACTTCTTGATGTGTAGTGCCTCGCAGATGTCAAGCCGCCTGCTGTCGCTGTATCTATCAATGATTCTGTGTTGTTTGCTAAGATTTCTCTGGTGATGGTTTGGTTGTGGGAAGAGAATACATGTTCCTTAATGGAGCCCTGTTGCTTATGCATCGTTAAACGCCTGGAAAGAGATGTTGTTGTCTTGCCTATATACTGAGTTTTTTGAGGCTTACAGTCCCCAAGAGGGCATTTGAAGGCATAGACGACGTTTGTCTCTTTTAGAGCGTTCTGCTCCGTGTCTGGAGAGTTTCTCATAAGTAGGCTGGCCGTTTTTTTGGTTTTATAGTAAATCGTTAGTTGTATCTTCTGATTTTTGTCTGTAGGGATAACATTTCTATTAACAATATCTTTCAGGACCCTTCCCTCCGCTTTATGAGCTGTGGAGAAGAAGTTCCTGTAAAATAGTCTAATAGGGGGTATAGGTGTTGTATTAGTTGTCTCTTCAGAGGTTGCATGGCGTTTCACTTTCCTTCTTATGATGTCTTCAATGAAACCATTGAGAAGCCGTTGTTGACTAGGACCTGCCTTACCTACAGAGTTCTTCGTCGACTTGCTTCCATTCTGAGCTGTGGCTGAGAGCACGGTCGACATAAGCGTTAACAACACTCCTCTTGTACCTGTCTGGGCAGTCACTGTTGGCATTGAGGCACATTCCTATGTTTGTTTCCTTAGTGTAGACTGCAGTGTGGAAACCTCCGCTCCTTTCCATGACTGTTACATCTAGAAAGGGCAGCTTCCCATCCTTCTCCATCTCGTAAGTGAAACGCAACACAGAATTCTGCTCAAACGCCTCTTTCAGCTCCTGCAGATGTCTGACATCAGGTACCTGTGTAAAAATGTCGTCAACATACCTGCAGTATATGGCCGGTTTCAAGTCAAGTCGACTAAGACTTTTTTCTCAATAGTACCCATGTAGAAGTTCGCAAACAGGACACCTAGGGGAAAACCCATGGCGACCCCATCTACTGCTTATACATGTGCCCATCCGGGCTCAAGAAGGGTGCCTCCTTAGTACAAGCTTGGAGTATTCCTCAGGATATTTCTGGTATGTCAAGAGGAGTACAGGCCAGATCACGATACATTCGGTCCTTATCATCCCGATTGTTTCATCCACAGGTACGTTGGTAACAGTGATTCTACGTCCAACGAGGCTCTTATCTGTGGCCCGTGTTCCCGCAGTAAGTCAACAAATTCCTTCGGGGACTTCAGGCTGAGGCGCACAGGGACATAAGGAGTCAGTAAGCCGTTGAGTCGTTTCGCCAGTCTGTATGGGTGTGGGTATCTGGCTGATGATTGGGCGAAGTGGGTTTCCAGGCTTATGTGTCTTGACATTTCCATACGCATATCCAGGTTTATATTCCCAATAATCTTTGGCAGGTGGAGTCCGGATTTCTTGGCATTCACAGTTCAATCAATTTGTTACAAATTGTTATTTCGGGGCGAAAATGAATCCTCCTTAACTCTCTGCCCAAGATCTATAA
>WNGS01160045.1:0-14658 GCA_020271785.1 Procambarus virginalis
GTTAGTTTGTCTTTGCAACATGAATAGAAATCATTTTCCGGTTTTTCCAAATCCAGAATCAAGTCTGTCTTGATTCTTATCATGTTTTTTGCATCATCAAAATGTGGTTTGGGAAGAAGGGAATAGTTACAGTTGCCAAAATGTAACGATTTTTACTTTCAAATTGTGTTGTACGTCGATGTGTGTACTATGATTCTCATCTTCCTATATGTGGGGTATTTCCCTAGCAGGCATTTAATTATTTTTATTTAATTTATTGATTTGATCAAGGTTATTATTATTACTTGCAAGTGGACTGTCTTTAATGTTTATCCTGCTCGGTGTTTCCTGTAAACAAGTATGGGGGAGCGGGGGGGGGGGGGGGCGGGTTATATTATATAGTCTATTAATTTGATCAAATAATTGATAATATATAAACAACTGAATAATGTTCTACTGTTATGTGTTAGTACTAGAGCTAAAATGGGTTATTTTTTCTTTTTATTTTCAAAACAAAGTAAACACAGAGTACAATAAACATATAAAACCGAAAGCACATAATAACAAAGAACACAGAATAACAATAACACAGATAAAAGTAACACAGATCAACATAACANTATGTGTGTGGGTGTGTGTGTGATGTGTGTGTGTGTGTGTGTGTTGTGTGTGTGTGGTGTGTGGTGTGTGTGTGTTGTGTGTGTGTGTGTGTGGTGTGTGTGTGTGTGTGTGTGTTGGTGTGTGGTGGTGTGTGTGTGTGTGGTGTGTGTGTGTGTGTGTGTGTGTGTGTGTGTGTGTGTGTACTCACCTATATGTACTCACCTATATGTGTCTGCAGGATCGAGCATTGACTCTTGGATCCCGCCTTTCGAGCATCAGTTGTTTACAGCAATGACTCCTATCCCATTTCCCTATCATACCTGGTTTTAAAATTATGAATAGTATTGGCTTCCACAACCTGTTCCTTAAGTGCATTCCATTTTCCCACTACTCTCACGCTAAAAGAAAACTTCCTAACATCTCTGTGACTCATCTGAGTTTCTAACTTCCATCCATGTCCCCTCGTTCTGTTACTATTCCGTGTGAACATTTCGTCTATGTCCACTCTGTCAATCCCTCTGAGTATTTTATACGTTCCTATCATGTCCCCCCTCTCCCTTCTTCTTTCTAGTGTCGTAAGGCATAGTTCCCCCAGGCGCTCCTCATACCCCATCCCTCGTAGCTCTGGGACGAGTCTCGTTGCAAACCTCTGAACCTTTTCCAGTTTCATTATGTGCTTCTTTAGATGGGGACTCCATGATGAGGCGGCATACTCTAAGACTGGCCTCACGTAGGCAGTGTAAAGAGCCCTAAATGCCTCCTTACTTAGGTTTCTGAATGATGTTCTAACTTTTGCCAGTGTAGAGTACGCTGCTGTCGTTATCCTATTTATATGTGCCTCAGGAGATAGATTAGGTGTTACGTCCACACCCAGGTCTCTTTCGCGCGTCGTCACAGGTAGGCTGTTCCCCTTCATTGTGTACTGTCCCTTTGGTCTCCTATCTCCTAGTCCCATTTCCATAACTTTACATTTGCTCGTGTTGAATTCCAGTAGCCATTTCTCTGACCATCTCTGCAACCTGTTCAGGTCCTCTTGGAGGATCCTGCAATCCTCATCTGTCACAACTCTTCTCATCAACTTTGCGTCATCCGCAAACATCGACATGTAGGACTCTACACCCGTAAACATGTCGTTAACATATACAAGAAATAGAATTGGTCCCAGCACCGATCCTTGTGGTACTCCACTTGTTACTGTTCGCCAGTCCGACTTCTCGCCCCTTACCGTAACTCTTTGGCTCCTTCCTGTTAGGTAGTTCCTTATCCATGCTAGGACCTTTCCCCCTACCCCCGCCTGCCTCTCGAGTTTGAATAGCAGTCTCATGTGCGGTACTGTATCAAAGGCTTTTTGGCAGTCCAGAAATATGCAGTCTGCCCAACCATCTCTGTCCTGTCTTATCCTCGTTATTTTATCATAGAATTCCAGAAGGTTTGTTAGGCACGATTTCCCTGTCCAGAACCCATGTTGATGCTTGTTCACAAATCTAATGTTCTCCAGGTGTGCAACCAGTCGTAGCCTAATTATTCTTTCCAGTATTTTACAGGGGATGCTTGTCAGTGATACAGGTCTATAGTTAAGTGCCTCCTCCCTATCGCCTTTCTTGAAGATCGGCACGACATTTGCCTTCTTCCAGCAACTGGGCAATTCTCCCGACATAAGTGACTCATTAAAGATCATTGCCAGAGGCACGCTGAGGGCCTGCGCTGCTTCTTTAGTATCCACGGTGATACTTTGTCTGGTCCTACTGCTTTAGATGCATCTAGAGTTGTCAACTGTTTCATTACCTCCTCCACTGTCACCTCTATATCTGATAGTCTTTCATCTAGGGTAACCCCTTCCAACAATGGGAGCTGCTCGGGCTCGGTAGTGAACACTCCATGGAAACTGGCATTCAGTGCCTCACAGATTTCCTTGTCACTTTCAGTATATGTCCCCTCTGCCTTCCTTAGTCTTGTCACTTGGTCGTTCACCGACATTTTTCTTCTTATATGACTGTGTAGTAGCTTAGGTTGTTTTTTCGCTTTGATTGCAATATCGTTCTCATAGTCCCTTTCCGATGTCCGTCTGATGTTAATGTAATCGTTCCTAGCTCTGTTGCATCTGATCCTGTTGTCCTCTGTCCTTTGTCTTCTGTATTTCCTCCACTCCCGCCTGCTGGCCATTTTTGCTTCCTGACACTGTCTATTAAACCATGGGTTATTATATTCCTTCTTATTTTTTCCCTTTACTGTTGGTATAAATCTCTCTTCGGCCTCTTGGCATTTCTGTATGACTAGGTCCATCATATCTTGGACTGTTTTTCCTCTAATTTCTTCCTCCCACTGCACTTCTCCCAGATAGTCCCTTATCCTCCTATAGTCTCCTTTCCTGTAGTCAACTCTCCTTTCCCAGATCTCTTGTCCCATGGTCACAAGTTTGAATTCCATCATATAGTCAAAGACTAGGACACAATGGTCACTGGCCCCTAGAGGTATTTCATGCTCCAAATTCTCGATATCTTCTACGTTCTGGGTGAAAATCAGGTCTAATAGGCTCGGTGCATCTCCTCCTCTTTCCCTTGTGTCTTCCTTCACATGCTGTGTTAGGAAATTCCTGTCTATAACATCTACTAATTTTGCTCCCCACGTTTCGTCCCCTCCATGGGGATTCCTTGATTCCCAATCTATCTCTCCATGATTTAGGTCCCCCATGATCAGCAGCTTCGCTCTCATTCTGTGGGCTAGTGTTGCTGCCTTCTGCAGTTCATCTATGCATGCCTTGTTGTTGTCATCATACTCCTGTCTGGGTCTTCTACTGTTTGGTGGGGGATTGTAGATTACCAAGATCACAATCTTCCTCCCATCTACTGTCAAAGTTCCATGTATAAAGCTTGTGCACTCATTGGTAACCCGATTTCCCAGGTCTTCAAACTTCCATTTCCGCTTTATTAGGAGTGCCACTCCCCCTCCCTGTCTCTGTGTCCTCTCTTTTCTTATCACCTGGTACCCTTCAGGAAAGATTGCATCTGAGATCATGTCATTAATTTTAGTTTCCACAATTGCAACTATGTCAGGATTTGCCTCACTCACTCTTTCTTTTATCTCTTCTGCTTTATTAGATACCCCATCAGCATTGGTGTACCAAACCTTGAGATTCTTCATGGAAACTCCTGTACCAGAGTTCTCCCTTCTCTGGGGGTCTGGGGGGATCTGGGGGGTGTCTGGGGGGTGACTGGGGGCAGGGGGGACCTGGGGGATCTGGGGGGTGTCTGGGGGATGACTGGGGGTGGGGAGGATCCGGGGGTGTCCGGGGGGATCCGGGGGGTGTCTGGGGGGTCCGGGGGGTGTATGGGGGTGAAAGAGGTCGGGAGGGGTGCTTGGGGGGTTAATGGGGGCTGGGCTTCTAGGAAGGTAGGTAGGAGGGTTTGGGGTAGGGCCTGGGTAGGTAGGTCTGGAGTAGGAAGGGCATACTGGGTCTGAAGATTAGGGAGGGTCTGATAGGCATAGAGGGGTTGCCAGATAGCGTAAGGTTGGGAGTCAGATAGAGGTTGAGAGGTCGGGAGGGGGAAGGATAGAGAGGGTGGGGGGAACCTCCCACCCCCTCGCAAGGGTGGGGGGTCACATGGAAGGAGAGGGGATGAGGAGGGGTGAGGGCTGGGTAGGTTTTGGGGGTTGAGGGGATGAGGGCTGGGTGGGTTTTTGGGGTTGAGGGGATGAGGGCTGGGTGGGTTTTGGGGGTTGAGGGAATGAGGGCTGGGCGGGTTTTGGGGGTTGAGGTGATGAGGGGGTCCTTTGAATGTGGGATGAAATTGACTGCAGTGGGGTCAGAGGGGTCAAGGGAGGTGTTGGGGAGATAAGCCGGGGCAAGGAGGTCTGATTTGGGGAGGGAGTAACCTGAGAAGCAGTTGTGAGAAGCTGGTTATCCTGGGGTGGATTAGCAGTGGGGCGTGTACCTATGCTCAAATGGGAAGAGTTGTATCGTGGAAGTTTGCTTGCTCTGTGGGCTACCTGCTCCTCCTTCGTCATGAATTTGTCAATATATACGTTGAAGTAACTTTCGCTACCTCTGAGCAAGTGTTTGTGATTCAGTATGTAATCAACTGCCTCTTCGTTGGTGAACTGCACCAGGACAGGACGTTTTCTGTTACAGTTGTATGGTCCAATGCGGCGGTGGATTTCCACTTCATTCCCTGCCATATGGGCTCTCATGTCCCTCAAAATCCCCTGTAGCTCCAAATCCTCAATCTCCATCCTTTCCTGCCTGGATGGTGCCCTGACTTCAAGCAATCCATGAATTATGATTGTCCTCTTTCTCAGGTCAGGGTCATGCTGGTAGCCCCTCCCTGGCTGACCCCCACCCTCCCACTCCCGCTACTCCACCTACTCCTACTACCCCTTCCCCTGCCAAGCCTCCCCCATGCCTGCCAAATTCATTAGCAAGCCTAGTTATTTCTCCTTGCCATTCTACCCTGCTCTTCCTGATTTCCTCTTGAATATACCATAAACTCTTGTTTGAGTCTTTGAACCTCGTCCTGTATCTTGTTAAAGATTTCACTTTTAATCCCTGGATTAGATCACCTACCCAAACATCCCTCTTCTCTACAAATTTCCCAATCATCTTCTCCACAACCTATCTTCTTCTTCAATCATAATACTGCTGGACCTAGACGCCCTTCCTGACCTAGTCATTGCTATAATCCAACTTTACGCACAGGGGGTTCCAAGTATCTTACCGTCCTGCTAACACAATAGGTGAGTGAATCTCCAGGAGTCTCCCACGTGGATTGCTGCCGATGGGGTGAGGTCACGGTCAGAGGTCAGGTCCACTCTGCACACTGCCACAGTACTTCCTGCATCAACTATTTTCAATTACGCTACTTATACTGTTTTTCTTCACTACCTTATGGGTTGGTCAAAGCCCAAGGGTTTTTTCATTCACTTGTACACACTTTTTCACTTCGAAGTTGCCCGATTACCCCTCCCACGCCACTAGTGAACCAGGAGCTCCCAAACCCACGTCCACTCGACACGATGGTCACAGTAAAAACAACACACACACACACAGTGTGTGTGTGTGTGTGTGTGTGTGTGTGTGTGTGTGGTGTGTGTGTGTGTGTGGTGTGTGTGTGTGTGTGTGTGGTGGGTGTGTGTGTGTGTGTGTGCTTGCGAGCGCGCGTGCGTGAAGTGACAAGTTCACATTACACTTATACATTTGATTAATGATAATCCCCCCCAGGAAAAGAGATACTACATCACTATAATGTTTGTTTGTTATGTAATCCTATTTGTTGTTGTGGAAACTAACCACAGAGGACGCTCACTACCAGGTTAGAAGGTCAGGTTAGAAGGTCAGGTTAGAAGGTCATGTTAGATGGTCAGGTTAGAAGGTCAGGTTAGAAGGTCAGGTTAGAAGATCAGGTTAGAAGGTCAGGTTAGAAGGTCAGGTTAGAGGTCAGGTTAGAGGTCAGGTTAGAAGGTCATGTTAGAATGTCAGGTTAGAAGGTCAGGTTAGAAGGTCATGTTAGAAGGTGGTTAGAAGGTCGGTTAGAAGGTCAGGTTAGAAAGTCATGTTAGAATGTCATGTTAGAGGTCAGGTTAGAATGTCAGGTTAGAAGGTCATGTTAGAAGGTCAGGTTAGAATGTCAGGTTAGAAGGTCAGGTTAGAAGGTCAGGTTAGAAGGTCATGTTAGAATGTCGGTTAGAAGGTCAGGTTGAAGGTCATGTTAGAAGGTCGGTTAGAAGGTCAGGTTAGAATGTCATGTTAGAATGTCAGGTTAGAAGGTCAGGTTAGAAGGTCTTGTTAGAATGTCAGGTTAGAAGGTCAGGTTAGAAGGTCATGTTAGAATGTCAGGTTAGAATGTCCGGTTAGAAGGTCAGTTAGAAGGTCATGTTAGAATGTCAGGTTAGAAGGTCAGGTTAGGAAGGTAAGGTTAGAAGGTCAGGTTAGAAGGTCAGGTTAGAAGGGCATGTTAGAATGTCAGTTAGAAGGTCAGGTTAGAAGGTCAGGTTAGAAGGTCAGGTGAGAAGGTCATGTTAGAATGTCAGGTTAGAAGGTCAGGTTAGAATGTCCGGTTAGAAGGTCAGGTTAGAAGGTCAGGTTAGAATGTCCGGTTAGAAGGTCAGGTTAGAAGGTCAGGTTAGAAGGTCATGTTAGAATGTCAGGTTAGAAGGTCAGGTTAGAAGGTCAGGTTAGAAGGTCAGGTTAGAAGGTCATGTTAGAATGTCAGGTTAGAAGGTCAGGTTAGAAGGTCATGTTAGAATGGTCAGGTTAGAAGGTCAGGTTAGAAGGCAAAGAGAGCAAAAGGCCATCAGTGAAATAGAGAGAAATCCGAAATACTTTTTATCTGTGCAAAATCAAGATAAAAAACCACATCTAGTATCGGGCCCTGCGAAAGGGAGATGGAACTTTCACAAATGATAAGAAAGAAATGAGCGAAATACTGAGGAACCAGTACGACTCTGTTTTCAGCTAGTCACTAAACACACTAAAGATTGATAACCCAAAATGAATTTTTCATGGATATGATACTAACATCAAATCATATATCAGACGTCACCCTATCCCACTGGATTTTGAAGAAGCCATAAAAAATAGTATGCCTATGCACTCTGCACCAGGCCCTGATTCTTTAAACTCCATATTCATCAAGAAACTGTAAAAAAACACTATGCAGGCCCTTCACATTCTTTGGAGATAAAGCCTAGATACTGGCATTATCCCTGAATACTAAAAACAGCAGATATAGCACCATCCATAAAGGAGGTAATAAGGCAGACGGAAAAAATTAAGACCGATAGCAATAACATCACACATCATAAAAATCTTTGAGATAGTGAAAAGAAGTAAGATCACAAAATACATGGAATCACAGCATGCATCTCCATAACCCGGACAACATGGGTTCAGAACAGGGTTCTCTTGCTTGTCACAGGCACAGGCCATCTCCTTTCGCAGGGGCCCGATACTAGATGTGGTTTTTGATCTTGATTTTGCATAGGAGAAAAAATATTTCGGATTTCTCTCTATTTCACTGATGGCCTTTTCACAGTTGCTGGACCACTATGACATGGCATTAGATGCCATGGAAGACAAACAAAACGCTGATGTAATTTACACAGATTTCGCAAAAGTCTTCGACAAAGGTGACCATGGTGTTATTGCACATAAAATGCGTTCAAAAGGAATTACCGGAAAAATAGGCAGATTGATCTACAATTTCTTGACTAACAGAACCCAATATGTAATAGTCATTAATATAAAATCCGTACCATCAACCGTGAATAGCTCAGTCCCCCAGGGTACTGTGCTTGCTCCAGTACTTTTTCGTATCTCATATCGGACATAGACAAGGACACAATCTATGGTACTGTATCATCCTTTGCAGATGACACTAGGATTTTTATGAGAGTAGACAACGTAGAGGACACGGCAAACCTCCATTCAGACGTAAATCAGGTCTTGCTATGGGCTACAAAAAATATGGTGTTTAACGAAGATAAGTTCCAGCTCTTGCGCTACGGAAAAAAATAAAATATAAAAACGGAAGCCACGTACAAAGCTCAGCCAAATCATAACATAGAACAAAAAGGCAATGTAAAAGATTTGTGTGTACTCGTGTCGGAAGACCTTACCTTTAAAGAACACAATAAAGTAGCCGTCACAACTGCAAGAAAAATGACAGGTTTGATAACAAGAACCTTTCACACTAGAGATGCTATACGATGATGATACTCTTCAAGACGCTTGTGCTCTCTAAGAGTGGAGTACTGCTGCACAATGACAGCCCCTTTCAAAGATGGAGAAATTGCTGACCTGGATAGCGTGCCGAGATCCTTTACTGCTAGAATCCACTCAGTAAAACATCTAAACTACTGGGACCACTAAAGAGCCGAAATCTGTATTCCCTTGAGCGCAGGCGGGAGAGATATATAATTATATATACTTAATTAGAGGGCTGGTCCCAAACCTTCAACAGAAATAACATCACATGAGACCAGAAGGCATGGCAGGATGTGCAGAATACCCCCTTTGAAGAGCAGAGGTGCAACAGGTACTCTGAGAGAGAACTATCAACATCAGAGGCCCGAGACTGTTCAACACGCTTCCACTACACATAAGGGCATAACTGGCCGACCCCTCACAATGTTCGAGAGAGAACTGGATAAGCTCCTCCAAAGGATACCTGATCAACCAGGCTGTGATTTGTACGTCAGGCTGCGAGCAGCCGCGTCCAACAGCCTGGTTGATCAGTCCAGCAACCAGGAGGCTGGTCGACGACCGGGCCGAGGGGACGCTAAGCCCGGAAGCACCTCAAGGTAGGGCAGAAGGTCAGGTTAAAAGATCAGGTTAGAAGGTCAGGTTAGAAGGTCAGGTTAGAAGGTCAGGTTAGAAGGTCAGGTTAGAAGGTCAGGTTAGAAGGTCAGGTTAGATGGTAAGGTTAGATGGTAAGGTTAGAAGGTCAGGTTAGAAGGTCAGGTTAGAAGGTCACATTAGAAGGTCAGGTTAGAACGTCAGATTAGAAGGTCAGGTTAGAAGATTAGGTTAGTAGGTCAGATTAGAAGGTCAGGTTAAGTTAGGTTAGAAGGTCAGGTTAGAGGGTCGGATTAGAAGGTCAGATTAGAAGGTCAGGTTAGAAGGTCATGTTAGGTCAGATTGGATCGTCAGGTTAGAAGGTCAGATTAGAAGGTCATGTTAGAAGGTCAGATTGGATCGTCAGGTTAGAAGGTCAGATTAGAAGGTCAGGTTAGAAGGTAATGTTAGAAGGTCAGTTTAGAAGGCCATGTTAGAAGGTCATGTTTGAAGGTCATGTTAGAAGGTCAGGGAAAATCACTAGGTCAGTGGCTGTGTTGCACTTGGAAGGGCTGTGTGGGTAGGGAGACGGGGTTATTAGCATCATTATTCTGTTGAATGATGTTTGTGGTGCAAAGTTACATTGTTTATGATGATGTGTTAACACTGATCTATTTACTGATGTTAAGAAATTAGAGCTAAGTATTGATTGTTCCTAATATTAGGTGATAGATAAGAACGATCTATCGTCTTCAGGGAGCACTTTACTTAGTTGTTATTTGTGTATTTGTTCTTGGAGCAAGTAAGTCAAGGTATTGACAATAATGCTTATTGTATGCTGCGCTCTGCGAGTATGCTGCTCTCTGCTTATTGTGTGAGTATGCTGCTCTCTGCTTATTGTGTGAGTATGTGCTCTCTGCTTATTGTGTGAGTATGCTGCTCTCTGCTTATTGTGTGTATGCTGCTCTATGCTTATTGTGTGAGTATGCTGCTCTCGCTTATTGTGTGAGTATGCTGCTCTCTGCTTATTGTGTGAGTATGCTGCTCTCTGCTTATTGTGTGAGTATGCTGCTCTCTGCTTATTGTGTGAGTATGCTGCTCTCTGCTTATTGTGTGAGTATGCTGCTCTCTGCTTATTGTGTGAGTATGCTGCTCTCCTTATTGTGTGAGTATGCTGCTCTCTGCTTATTGTGTGAGTATGCTGCTCTCTGCTTATTGTGTGAGTATGCTGCTCTCTGCTTATTGTGTGAGTATGCTGCTCTCTGCTTATTGTGGAGTATGCTGCTCTCTGCTATTGCGTGAGTATGCTGCTCTCTGCTTATTGCGTGAGTATGCTGCTCTCTGCTTATTGCGTGAGTATGCTGCTCTCTGCTTATTGCGTGAGTATGCTGCTCTCTGCTTATTGCGTGAGTATGCTGCTCTCTGCTTATTGCGTGAGTATGCTGCTCTCTGTTATGGCGTGAGTATGCTGCTCTCTGCTATTGCGTGAGTATGCTGCTCTCTGCTTATGCGTGAGTATGAGCTCTCTGCTTATTGCGTGAGTATGCTGCTCTCTGCTTATTGCGTGAGTATGCTGCTCTCTGCTTATTGCGTGAGTATGCTGCTCTCTGCTTAGTGCGTGAGTATGCTGCTCTCTGCTTATTGCGTGAGTATGCTGCTCTCTGCTTATTGCGTGAGTATGCTGCTCTCTGCTTATTGCGTGAGTATGCTGCTCTCTGCTTATTGCGTGAGTATGCTGCCTACGCAATAAGCAGAGAGCAGCATACTCACGCAATAAGCAGAGAGCAGCATACTCACGCAATAAGCAGAGAGCAGCATACTCACGCAATAAGCAGAGAGCAGCATACTCACGCAATAAGCAGAGAGCAGCATACTCACGCAATAAGCAGAGAGCAGCATACTCACGCAATAAGCAGAGAGCAGCATACTCACGCAATAAGCAGAGAGCAGCATACTCACGCAATAAGCAGAGAGCAGCATACTCACGCAATAAGCAGAGAGCAGCATACTCACGCAATAAGCAGAGAGCAGCATACTCACGCAATAAGCAGAGAGCAGCATACTCACACAATAAGCAGAGAGCAGCATACTCAACAATAAGCAGAGAGCAGCATACTCACACAATAAGCAGAGAGCAGCATACTCACACAATAAGCAGAGAGCAGCATACTCACACAATAAGCAGAGAGCAGCATACTCACACAATAAGCAGAGAGCAGCATACTCACACAATAAGCAGAGAGCAGCATACTCACACAATAAGCAGAGAGCAGCATACTCACACAATAAGCAGAGAGCAGCATACTCACACAATAAGCAGAGAGCAGCATACTCACACAATAAGCAGAGAGCAGCATACTCACACAATAAGCAGAGAGCAGCATACACACAATAAGCAGAGAGCAGCATACTCACACAATAAGCAGAGAGCAGCATACTCACACAATAAGCAGAGAGCAGCATACTCACACAATAAGCAGAGAGCAGCATACTCGCAGAGCGCAGCATACAATAAGCATTATTGTCAATACCTGACTTACTTGCTCCAAGAACAAATACACAAATAACAAACTAAGTAAAGTGCTCCCTGAAGACGATAGATCGTTCTTATCTATCACCTATATTAGGAACAATCAATACTTAGCTCTAATTTCTTAACATCAGTAAATAGATCAGTGTTAACACATCATCATAAACAATGTAAACTTTGCACACCCAAACATCATTCAACAGAATAATGATGCTAATAACCCGTCTCCCTACCACACAGCCCTTCCAAGTGCAACACAGCCACTGACCTAGTGATTTTCCCTGACTTCTAACATGACCTTCAAACATGACCTTCTAACATGGCCTTCTAAATGACCTTCTAACATTACCTTCTAACCTGACCTTCTAATCTGACCTTCTAACCTGACGATCCAATCTGACCTTCTAACATGACCTTCTAATCTGACCTTCTAACCTGACGATCCAATCTGACCTAACATGACCTTCTAACCTGACCTTCTAATCTGACCTTCTAATCCGACCCTCTAACCTGACCTTTAACCTAACTTAACCTGACCTTCTAATCTGACCTACTAACCTAATCTTCTAACCTGACCTTCTAATCTGACGTTCTAACCTGACCTTCTAATGTGACCTTCAACCTGACTTCTAACCTGACCTTCTAACCTTACCATCTAACCTTACCATCTAACCTGACCTTCTAACCTGACCTTCTAACCTGACCTTCTAACCTGACCTCTCTAACCTGACCTTCTAACCTGACCTTCTAACCTGATCTTTTAAACCTGACCTTCTGCCCTACCTTGAGGTGCTTCGGGGCTTAGCGTCCCCTCGGCCCGGTCGTCGACCAGGCCTCCTGGTTGCTGGACTGATCAACCAGGCTGTGGACGCGGCTGCTCGCAGCTGACGTACAAATCACAGCCTGGTTGATCAGGTATCCTTTGGAGGAGCTATCCAGTTCTCTCTCGAACATTGTGAGGGGTCGGCCAGTTATGCCCCTTATGTGTAGGGAAGCGTGTTGAACAGTCTCGGGCCTCTGATGTGATAGTTCTCTCTCAGAGTACCTGTTGCACCTCTGCTCTTCAAAGGGGGTATTCTGCACATCCTGCCATGCCTTCTGGTCTCATGTGATGTTATTTCTGTGTGAAGGTTTGGGACCAGCCCCTCTAATTAAGTATATATAATTATATATCTCTCCCGCCTGCGCTCAAGGGAATACAGATTTCGGCTCTTTAGTAGGTCCCAGTAGTTTAGATGTTTTACTGAGTGGATTCTAGCAGTAAAGGATCTCGGCACGCTATCCAGGTCAGCAATTTCTCCATCTTTGAAAGGGGCTGTCATTGTGCAGCAGTACTCCACTCTAGAGAGCACAAGCGTCTTGAAGAGTATCATCATCGGTATAGCATCTCTAGTGTGAAAGGTTCTGTTATCAAACCTGTCATTTTTCTTGCAGTTGTGACGGCTACTTTATTGTGTTCTTTAAAGGTAAGGTCTTCCGACACGAGTACACACAAATCTTTTACATTGCCTTTTTGTTCTATGTTATGATTTGGCTGAGCTTTGTACGTGGCTTCGTTTTTATATTTTATTTTTTCCGTAGCGCAAGAGCTGGAACTTATCTTCGTTTAAACACCATATTTTTGTAGCCCATAGCAAGACCTGATTTACGTCTGAATGGAGGTTTGCCGTGTCCTCTACGTTGTACTCTCATAAAAAATCCTAGTGTCATCTGCAAAGGATGATACAGTACCATAGATTGTGTCCTTGTCTATGTCCGATATGAGATACGAAAAAGTACTGGAGCAAGCACAGTACCCTGGGGGACTGAGCTATTCACGGTTGATGGTACGGATTTTATATTAATGACTATACATATGGGGTTCTGTTAGTCAAGAAATTGTAGATCAATCTGCCTATTTTTCCGGTAATTCCTTTGAACGCATTTTATGTGCAATAACACCATGGTCACCTTTGTCGAAGACTTTTGCGAAATCTGTGTAAATTACATCAGCGTTTTGTTTGTCTTCCATGGCATCTAATGCCATGTCATAGTGGTCCAGCAACTGTGAAAAGGCCATCAGTGAAATAGAGAGAAATCCGAAATATTTTTCTCCTATGCAAAATCAAGATCAAAAACCACATCTAGTATCGGGCCCCTGCGAAAGGGAGATGGCCTGTGCCTGTGACAAGCAAGAGAACCCTGTTCTGAACCCATGTTGTCCGGGGTTATGGAGATGCATGCTGTGATTCCATGTATTTTGTGATCTTACTTCTTTTCACTATCTCAAAGATTTTATGATGTGTGATGTTATGCTATCGGTCTGTAATTTTTTCCGTCTGCCTTATTACCTCCTTTATGGAGTGGTGCTATATCTGCTGTTTTTAGTATGTCAGGGATAATGCCAGTATCTAGGCTTTATCTCCAAAGAATGTGAAGGGCCTGCAATAGTGTTTTTTTACAGTTCTTGATGAATATGGAGTTTAAAGAATCAGGGCTGGTGCAGAGTGCATAGGCATAATAGTTGTTTATGGCTTCTTCAAAAATCCAGTGGGGATAGGGTGACGTCTGATATATGATTTGATGTTAGTATCATATCCATGAAAATTCATTTGGGTTATCAATCTTTAGTGTGTTTAGTGACTAGCTGAAAAACAGAGTCGTACTGGTTCCTCAGTATTTCGCTCATTTCTTTCTTATCATTTGTGAAAGTTCCATCTCCCTTTCGCAGGGGCCGATACTAGATGTGGTTTTTATCTTGATTTTGCACAGGATAAAAAGTATTTCGGATTTCTCTCTATTTCACTGATGGCCTTTTGCTTCTTTGCCTCTCCTGGGTTTTGTATGATTCTTGTAGCTTGAGTTCAATTGTTTCTATTTCTACCTAACCTTCTTCGCCGTTCTTGAGATAGGGCGCGACTCTCAAGTTGTTCCGCGATTCGTTTCTTCGCCTATAGAGGGAACGACGTTCTCGTTCCAGTCTGCATCTCTTCCTCTTTTTCTGGGGTAGGGTATGAACATATTTCTAGTGCTACCGAGTGTTACGGCCTACTGGGACGCAACCGGGTTCTTCTCTGATGGTAGTAGAGTTTGGGAATCCGGCCCCAAGTTAGTAGAGGCTTTCAAGGGGTGTGTTCCGTAATGCAAGTCAAAACCACGGGGAAGATACATTAAACATACAAAATTAGCACTTTCCTCCATATATAATTTCCACCACCATATAAAATATAAAACTTAGACGGATGTATTACTACACTATGTACAATGTTGTCTCCCTCTCTGAAGACGCTCAACACTCAGC
>WNGS01160046.1:4624-18911 GCA_020271785.1 Procambarus virginalis
TACAATAATGTCACGATACAATAAGATAAGCAATTACAGGAACAGTTAAATACTAAATCTGCTGTAAATAGAGTAAGTAATTATAGCAAAGCACAACAATAAACGTAGGTACACAAAAAATAGAAACAATTAGAAGTAGAGTAAAGATCCCCGTAGATAGCCAGGAAGGATAGTACAGTAGTTAGGTTAAGAGAGAAGAAAAAATCAGCAGACTGACAAGAATAATATATAGCAAAAATAAAGAGACAAATGATAATCGTAAGTAAATATAATCTTAAAAATAAATTATTTTATATAGCTTAGTTGTGAATCTATAATTAGTACGAACTTAAGAAAACAAAATGAGCTCAATAATTAATTACAATAAATGATGCATAAATCAAATTACAATTAAATTAAAAATTAAAAAAATGAAATAAAATGAAATACCAGGGTAAGATTATATGTATGAGCAAGAATTTACTAAGACACTGAGGTAAATGCTTACATAAATACTAAGTCTGCTATAACTAGAGAATAGTTACAGCAAAACACAACAATAAATGCAAGTAAACAAAAGAATTGAAACAATTAGAAGTAGAATAAAGGTCACTAGATAGCCATAAAGGATACACAAGTTTGGCGGAGAGAACAAAAAATCAGTAGAGACTGTCAAGATGAATATATAAAAAAATTGACAAATGATAATTGTAAAGTAAAATAATCTTAAAGATAATTAATTTTATTTAGCTTAGTTTTTAACCTACAATTAGTATGAACTTAATTAAGAGAACAAAATGAGATCAATAATTAATTTCAATAAATGACATAAATCAGTACAATTAAATTTAAAATTTAAAAAGAATAGGGTAAGATTAGATTTAAGATTAAAATTTTACAATGATACTGAGGTAGATGCTTACATAAGTGCATGGAGACTTGACGGATTACTTAGGAAATTATATGAATGAGAGAACATTAGGTAAATGGTAAGGCGGAGACAGCACCTTGGACAAAGTTAGATTAAGTTAGGTTAGGCTCAGGCACTGAAAGAGTTATTTTAAGTACTGGTATTGGTCGGGTTCAGGTTTTCCGATATACCACAATCACTAAAGAAGGCCAGTAGTTGTTGGTCACACTTTATTTCATATCTTTTTCCTGCCCTTTCCTTCTTAGCAATGATCGTTCCATTCCTAGTGTAACACTGCTTGATAAGACCAGGGTTTAGTTTGCGAATTTTTCGCAGCCTGATGAGGAGGGATCCACGCTGCTTTGTAAGACACTCATTTATATAGAGGTTGGTTTTTTGCTTAGCAGCTGATTGTATGAGGTCAAGCTTAACAGAGGTATTTGCAAGTTTGATGAGCATTCTCCTACTGCTACGGGAACTGTTTTTATCTATCCTGTTAGCTGATTTGCTATCAACATTGGCGTTGATCTTTGAATTAATTAGGGTGTGGGCTATGTTGCAACAATTCTCACCTTGTTGTTCATCAGGTAGATCAGTAGAGCTAATTATCAGGGAGTCATGAAGTTGTTGCTGCTCTAGGTCATCATCGGACGCCGCCTGGTGAATCTGAAGCAGATTGATTTGTTTTTCCAGCTTTTGAAGGAAATCACTTTGAGCTGAGTGGGTTTCCTCGGCCTGAATCTTATGTATTTGATCCATTGCATCATTTGCAACAGTTTGTAAGTTGAGAATTTCTTGGTTGTTGTTCGTCGACGATTCAAGGAGGCGGTCTATGGTTTGTTGTTGTTGGGTGACTGTGGCTTTTTGGGCCGAAATAGCTTCAGCCTCAAACTCAGAAAGCCTCAAACATGAAGGAAGACTGAGATTGGCATTTCTGAACCTCTCATTTTCTGTCCTGTCTTAGGCTGTTTCAGTTGCTTGGTATTCCATGAGATCAACTTGCATGGTTTATAGACACACTGTCCGTTGGTACCATTATCCAAATCGACCGTTGTGTAGACGTCCCGTACTCCCCGAAAAGGCATCGGTGGCTTCACTACAAAGCTCACCCACTGGTGGACATTGTCTTGGTAGCTGGCTTCTCAGGAAGAGCTCTCGTCTCGTGCTCCAGGGGAAGAAGAGGCAGATGTGTGTTCCAGCACACACACTCGCCTCCCACAGCACATCACCAAGCGACCCACCATTACTGCCACCGTCACTGGATGGCTCGCAACATGGCGCTGGTTGACTCTTACAACAAGCTGGGCATGGGGGTCAGCTACCAGAAGGTGCTTCTCTGTGACCTCTCAGACAACCTGTCCTCTTAAAAAGAACGTCGCTTTTGGCCGTTTGCCCGTATGGCCGAATTTGGACGTAATTTGAAAATGAAAAAAAATTAAAAAAATTTGGGATTTTTTTTTCAACAACAGTAAGTTAAGGGTCCTCTGATAGGTTAGGTGGACAGGAAATTCTCATAAAGTTTCAAAACGTTATGAAAAACGTGAGTTGAAAGTCATCTATTCTAACCTTACAGAGTCGGCCGGACGACTCAAACAGAAAACGGAACAGTACGTCACTTTTGTGAGTCGATTTCATTTCAAATTACGTCCAAATTTGGCCATAGTGCGCATACGAGCCAAAAGTGACGTGATTTTTAAGAGGACGGGTTGATGCATGACCTCGAGCCGTGCTCGAAATGTACTGGCGAGATCGCTGAAGGAGACTCAGGCATCATCATCATTAACGTGACGACTTTAGGAATAACACTTTGACAGGAGTGGTAGAGGAGGTTGCTGTCGCCCTGCCTGCCCCACACAAGACCCTCTACCTGAACCAGCTGAAGTGTGCCAGGAATGACAGCAAGGAGGGTGATTAGGAGGGAGATGAACAGAGGAGGAGGTGGAGAAATTCATCAGAATCTAATGATTAGACACACGGAAATCACAATAGCCTGATACATCAAATGAACAAATCCACGAGGACCGTGATGAGGGTTCGAAGGAACGCCCGGGATGATCCTAGATGCGCCTTAGTCGACTGTGTTACGACATGGTAAGGAGAATTGCAGCCAGAAGTGCTACTGTCCTCACACATGTTCCGCAGCCTCTCCGAAACATAAACTGGGGTTTCCACAATTCCCCCAATGAACCCGGGATCTGTCAACCAAATGATGTACCTCTTCGCTATTACATCAATACACACAAATATCACAATAGCGTGATACATCAAATGAACAAATCCATGTATCCATGTGAGGGTAGTTGCACTCCCGGTTGCAATTCTTTTTACCATGTCGTGGCCTAGTCGACTATGGCACGTCTGGGATCATTCTGGGCATACGTTCGAACCCTCATCACGGCTCTTGTGGATTTGTTGTAATGATTAGTACCTAGTGAGGCAGAATGCTGTAATCCGGAGCGATCATCTCTCTCAAGATATAACGATTCAGCAGTCACAATAACAATAACAGTACCAATAACATTGTTCTCATAACAATGTGAATTATGATACGAAAGAATAATTGGTGATTTCTAAATGTTTTTCGTTTGTATTGTGTTGTAATTTGTCTATTGAAAGTGCCCAAAAAGGTACCATTTTCTGGATAAAATGATTTTGTACTGACATGTTTTAAGTAATTTCGTTTAAAAACTGATTAAGTATCAGCTATTAAAAAGAGCTTCTTTGTAGGTGTAAGGAGTTTGTTATCAGTTCATCAATTACTATTTATCGGTTTAAAGCTGCAATAGATCCCGCTTTTGATTTCTACTTTGATCCCACAAATTAGAAACCAGTCATATGAAGAAAGATTGACAAAGTTTTAATTACATTATCTAGAAAGGCAAAAAATTATGGGTAACATGATACAAGTGCACAAGAAGATGTATGGACATAATAAAGGGGATATTAATAGAGTATTAAAAGTATCAACACAAGACAACACGAAACAAAGGGTATAAATTGGATAGGTTTAGATTTAGGAAAGACTTGGGTAAATACTGGTTGGGTAACAGGGTTGTCGATTTATGGAACCAATTAACGTGTAACATAATAGAAGTAGGATCCCTTGTTTGTTTTAAGCATAGGTTAGACATATTTGGGTGGTTATAAATAGGCGCTGCCTCGTATAGCCCAATAGGCCTTCTGCAGTTACCTTTGTTCTTATGTTCTTATGATCCTTATGGAGGTTGTTGCTTTAGGTACAAAAGATACATTTTTGGTCTACCGGTTGACTGCCATCTTGGATTTCTGGGTCAAAATAATGTCGTAACCTTAAAGTATTGTCAGATTCAAAATCCTCGTGATAGACTTACCCGAAATAATGTCTTTTTACATGATTCTAGGAGTTGTGGCTCGAGACAAACATGTCCAAAATGGCTCTGGCAGCCATCTTTGATTTAGATATTTGTCAAAAATTAGCATATGTCTGGTACGGACATGAGGCAAGTTTGTTATGAATGACCAACCGAAGTCAAATCAATCGTCAACCCTTCCTTATGTCATGACCAAACTGCACATGAGAAGATGGAGAAACGACGACGTTGGGTCTCACACGACTTGATAATGGTCCTGGACGGACCGAAACGTCGTCATCTCTCCACCTTGTGATGTCATCATACCTTCAGCCACGTTATTGTGGCTCATCGTCGTCCTAATGTGAGAGAGAGGTCACGGAACTGACGTTCTTGACCTTTTTAAGTCCACTTCTGGTTGACAGTCAGGGACAGTAACTGGGTGGAGCAGGACCACACGTCTGGTTGACAGTCAGGGACAGTAACTGGGTGGAGCAGGACCACACGTCTGGTTGACAGTCAGGGACAGTAACTGGGTGGAGCAGGACCACACGTCTGGTTGACAGTCAGGGACAGTAACTGGGTGGAGCAGGACCACACGTCTGTTTGACAGTCAGGGACAGTAACTGGGTGGAGCAGGACCACACGTCTGGTTGACAGTCAGGGACAGTAACTGGGTGGGGCAGGACCAGTAGACAGTCCACGTCTGGTTGACAGTCAGGGACAGTAACTGGGTGGAGCAGGACCACACGTGTAGTTGACAGTCAGGGACAGTAACTGGGTGGAGCAGGACCACACGTGTAGTTGACAGTCAGGGACAGTAACTGGGTGGAGCAGGACCACACGTCTGGTTGACAGTCAGGGACAGTAACTGTGTGGAGCAGGACCACACGTCTGGTTGACAGTCAGGGACAGTAACTGGGTGGAGCAGGACCACACGTCTGGTTGACAGTCGGGGACAGTAACTGGGTGGAGCAGGACCACACGTCTGGTTGACAGTCAGGGACAGTAACTGGGTGGGGCAGGACCAGCAGACAGTCCACGTCTGGTTGACAGTCAGGGACAGTAACTGGGTGGAGCAGGACCACACGTCTGGTTGACAGTCAGGGACAGTAACTGGGTGGGGCAGGACCAGCAGACAGTCCACGTCTGGTTGACAGTCAGGGACAGTATCTGGGTGGAGCAGGACCACACGTGTAGTTGACAGTCAGGGACAGTAACTGGGTGGGGCAGGACCAGCAGACAGTCCACGTCTGGTTGACAGTCAGGGACAGTAACTGGGTGGAGCAGGACCACACGTCTGGTTGACAGTCGGGGACAGTAACTGGGTGGAGCAGGACCACACGTCTGGTTGACAGTCAGGGACAGTAACTGGGTGGGGCAGGACCAGCAGACAGTCCACGTCTGGTTGACAGTCAGGGACAGTAACTGGGTGGAGCAGGACCACACGTCTGGTTGACAGTCAGGGACAGTAACTGGGTGGAGCAGGACCACACGTCAGGTTGACAGTCAGGGACAGTATGTGGGTGGAGCAGGACCACACGTCTGGTTGACAGTCAGGGACAGTAACTGGGTGGAGCAGGACCACACGTCTGGTTGACAGTCAGGGACAGTAACTGTGTGGAGCAGGACCACACGTCTGGTTGACAGTCAGGGACAGTAACTGGGTGGAGCAGGACCACACGTCTGGTTGACAGTCAGGGACAGTAACTGGGTGGGGCAGGACCAGCAGACAGTCCACGTCTCGTTGACAGTCAGGGACAGTAACTGGGTGGAGCAGGACCACACGTGTAGTTGACAGTCAGGGACAGTAACTGGGTGGGGCAGGACCAGCAGACAGTCCACGTCTGGTTGACAGTCAGGGACAGTAACTGGGTGGGGCAGGACCAGCAGACAGTCCACGTCTGGTTGACAGTCAGGGACAGTAACTGGGTGGAGCAGGACCACACGTCTGGTTGACAGTGAGGGACAGTAACTGGGTGGATCAGGACCACACATCTGGTTGACAGTCAGGGACAGTAACTGGGTGGATCAGGACCACCACACACAACACTAACCTTGGAGGCACAGTCGAAGCCAGCACCCAGCGCCACCAACGCCTCCAACAACCCGGGGTCGTTGTTGCACTTCACAGCTGCGGATAGTAATAAGGTAAAGATTTAGTTAAACAATTATAAGAATTGCTTTAATTAAATAAGATTATTAAATGTCACGAATTACTAGTGATGACCAGAGGCCTGGAACCTCTATTGTCGTGACGCAAAACCATCTCAGCCAGGATATAAGAACATAAGAACATAAGAACAAAGGTAACTGCAGAAGGCCTACTGGCCCACACGAGGCAGCTCCTACCCACAACCACCCAATCCCACTCATATACATGTCCAACCCTCGCTTGAAACAATTGAGGGATCCCACCTCCACCACGCTACGCGGTAACTGGTTCCACAAATCAATAACCCTGTTACCGAACCAGCATCTACCCAAGTCCTTCCCAAATCTAAACTTATCCAACTTACACCCATTGCCTCGTGTTCCGTCTTGTGTTGATACTTTTAATACCCTACCAACATCCCCCCCCCCCCGTTATGTCCATTCATCCACTTGTAAACTTCTATCATGTCACCCCCAACTCTGCGCCCCTCCAGTGAATGCAACCCAAGCTTATTAATCTTTCTTCATAGGGACGGCGGAGACATCTCCCGCCAACTCATCACAAGAATCAGTGTGGTCACAATGCGACCCAAACGTCTTAAGGTCAGAGCGACTCCACTTGACGGTCATGCTATCGGGAGAAGCAATACTTTAAAGGTCCTGAAGGACGTTACTGGCCTCGAACCCGCTCACATTAGTCAGAACAGTCGTTTCTAATTGCCAGCCAGCTGACACTCTATATACGGGTGGTGGACAAGTTGGGTGTTATCTATACGGGTGGTGGCCAAGTTGGGTGTTATCTATATGGGTGGTGGACAAGTTGGGTGTTATCTATATGGGTGGTGGCCAAGTTGGGTGTTATCTATACGGGTGGTGGCCAAGTTGGGTGTTATCTATACGGGTGGTGGACAAGTTGGGTGTTTTCTATATGGGTGGTGGACAAGTTGGGTGTTATCTATATGGGTGTGGCCAAGTTGGGTGTTATCTATACGGGTGGTGGCCAAGTTGGGTGTTATCTATATGGGTGGTGGACAAGTTGGGTGTTATCTATACGGGTGGTGGCCAAGTTGGGTGTTGATAATTTCCGCAGCTGTGATAATTTCTCTCTCTCTCTCTCTCTCTCTCTCTCTCTCTCTCTCTCTCTCTCTGCTTTCTGGGAAGCCTCACCAGGACAAGAGCAAAAACCAGTTGACAATCCACATTTAATAAAGAAAAGTACATGAAATAAGAGCAATAGAACATTAGCATACAACACTCTAAGCTACTACAACCTGGTAGCAATCCAGTACCATATCCTGGCTTCACCAACCGTCTCTCTCAAGTGGCTGCTCAACTCTAGACTTACCACTTACTACTCCCTCACCAAGTGGGGTTAAATCTCATCGTAATAACATTGTACAATCAGTCCTTAAATATATATATAAACTCAGCCTATGGCTGTAACACCAGAAACATCAATATTACACAATCAGTCCCGAGAGTATATGAAGCTCACCCTGTGGCCGAGACACTGGAAACATCTGCGTGAATATTCCCCAACACAAAGTGATCACTCTCTCACTGTCCACTGCGTCTTACACGCCAATAGACATTCCAGCACTCTCCTTATACATAAGATATGATCACCATGAACCTTTGTTCTGCACCTAGAGGCTCACTACCATGTATAACTCTAGGTTATCCCAGAATTGTCAACAAATGTCTCCTACAGTTCTCCCAGACTGCTACACAATGAAGTTTTCCTTGAACACCAGTGATGCTCCACCACTGATCACACAGAAGCACGTGATACTTCACTTCACTGCTCCTCTTCACAGACTGAAGTCCACCCTTCACTATGGGAGCTCTGCTCTTTCACAGAGTTCAGCATTCACTTCTACAGCCTTGAAGTTCCATCCATTAACTTCTTCTCTGGCCTCGAAGTTCCATCAACTTCTCCAAACAAACCTGCAATTTCCATTGCCATGCCAATAAAAATGTTTCCCCTGCTAAAACCTAACTAAATGTATTCACACAAAATAAGTTTCCTTCACTGGACATCTCTTTAAACTCTCACACGTCGCGAGGAGGACTCCCCAGTTCAGGCGAGGCCATGCTCCACCTCCCTGAGGAGCCCCGCCGCAGCCGCCGCCTCAGTCGCCCACTGACGCTTGGTGAGGTTTGACGCGTCGCTGCCTCCTACAGCTTTTTGCCTCATCTTTACTCTCTTATTTGAACTTACTGCCTTAATAAAATATACCTATTCTACCTATAAACACTTGCCACGATCGCTGGGCACACGACCAATCACAGGCAACCACTAACAACTGGTTAAACAGGCTTAGCACAGAATTCATCTCACTTGGTGCGTGCCGGTCTTCGACATTGGCTATCACCCGTCGCCCACAAAATCGCTATATCTCTGCCTCACCAGGTTTTTCCTAGTCTTGACTCGAGCACTACGTCGTCTTCAGGCTTCATACACGAACGCCGGACCGGTTCCCTCCTCTTGACGGAGCACGAAACTAGAGGTTCCTCCTTTACAGCCAGGAGTACGAACACAGTACAACCTCCTCTCACGACCTCTGTTGCTCGAGTGAGATCAAGACATCTGCAGCGAGCCTCATACCTTCCCAACAAAGTCTCGATATCTCATGTCAAGTCTCTTATTTACTTACCTATCCTCTACCCCATGCTTTTAAACTCTTCATTAACCTTTGCCAAGTATTTAATATATTCTCACATACCTACATTTCCTTTGACCGCTCAATTGGAACTAGTTTATTGAATAACTCTCACAAGGGTAGACTCATTTTTCAGGCTTCCTGGAGTCATAACACTGGGCATAAAGGGCCAGGAGGCTAGTCATGAAAGGCCAGAAGGCTGGGCATTAAGGGCTAGGAGGTGGGGCATAAAAAGGCTAGGAGGTGTGCATTAAGGACCAGGATGTCAGGCTCAAAGGGTCAGGAGTTGGGCCATAAAGGGCCAGGTGGGGCATAAAGAGCCAGGAAGTGGGTCATAAAGTGCCAGGAGGTGGGGCATAAGTGGCCAGGAGGCTGACCATGAAAGGTCAGGCGGCTGGGCATTAAGTGCCAGGAGGTGGGGAATAAAGGTCCAGGAGGCTGGGCATAAAGGGCCAGGAGGCTCGTCATAAAGGGCCAGGATGCTGGTCATAAAGGGCCAGGAGGCTGGACATAAAGGTCCAGGAGGCTGGTCATAAAGGGCAAGGAGGCTGGTCATAAAGGGCCAGGAGGCAGGACATAAAGGGCCAGGAGGCAGGACATAAGGGCCAGGAGGCTGGTCATAAAGGGCCAGGAGGCTGGGCATAAAGGTCCGGAGGCTGGACATAAAGGGCCAGGAGGCAGGACATAAAGGGCCAGGAGGCTGGTCATAAAGGGCCAGGAGGCTGGACATAAAGGTCCAGGAGGCTGGTCATAAAGGGCCAGGAGGCAGGACATAAAGAGCCAGGAGGCAGGACATAAAGGGCCAAGGAGGCTGGACATCAAGGGCCAGGAGGCAGGACATAAAGGGCCAAGGAGGCTGGTCATAAAGGGCCAGGAGGCAGGATATAAAGGGCCAGGAGGCTGGACATAAAGGGCCAGGAGGCAGGACATAAAGGGCCAGGAGGCAGGACATAAAGGGCCAGGAGGCTGGACATAAAGGTCAAGGAGGCTGGTCATAAAGGGCCAGGAGGCTGGGCATAAAGGGCTAGGAGGCTGGTCATAAAGGGCCAGGAGGCTGGTCATAAAGGGCCAGGAGGCTGGGCATAAAGGGCCAGGAGGCTGGACATAAAGGGCCAGGAGGCAGGACATAAAGGTCCAGAGGCTGGTCATAAAGGGCCAGGAGGCAGGACATAAAGGGCCAGGAGGCTGGACATAAAGGTCCAGGAGGCTGGGCATAAAGGTCCAGGAGGCTGGGCATAAAGGTCCAGGAGGCTGGGCATAAAGTGCCAGGAGGCAGGACATAAAGGGCCAGGAGGCAGGACATAAAGGGCCAGGAGGCGGACATAAAGGGCCAAGAGGCAGGACATAAAGGGCCACGAGGCAGGACATAAAGGGCCAGGAGGCAGGACATAAAGGGCCAGGAGGCTGGTCATAAATGGCCAGGAGGCAGGACATAAAGGGCCAGGAGGCAGGACATAAAGGGCCAAGAGGCTGGTCATAAAGGGCCAGGAGACTGGGCATAAAGGGCCAGGAGGCAGGACATAAAGGGCCAGGAGGCAGGACATAAAGGGCCAGAAGGCAGGACATAAAGGGCCACGAGGCAGGACATAAAGGGCCAGGAGGCTGGACATAAAGGGCGAGGAGGCTGGTCATAAAGGGCCAGCAGGCTGGGCATAAAGGGCCAGGAGGCTAGGTCATGAAAGGCCAGAGGCTGGTCATTAAAGGGCAGGAGGGAGGAAAAAAAGGCCAGGAGGCTGTGACATAAGGGCCAGGAGCAGGACATCAAAGGGCCAGGAGTTGCGGCACATCAAGGGCCATGGGGTAGAGCAGGAAGTGTCATAAAAGGGCCAGGATGGAGGAAATAAAGGGCCAGGAGGCTGGACCATGAAAGGCAGGCAGGCTGGGCATAAGTGGCCAGGAGGCTGGGATAAAGGTCGCAAGGAGGCTGGGCATAAAGGGCCAGGAGGCTCGTGCATAAAGGGCCAGGATGGCTGGTCATAAAGGGCCAGGAGGCAGGACATAAAGGTCTAGGAGGCTAGGTACATAAAGGGCCAGGAGGCTGGTACATAAAGGGCCGCAGGAAGGCGAGGGACATAAGGGCCAGGAGGCAGGACATGAAGGGCCAGGAGGCTGGGCATAAAGGGTCCAGGAGGCTGGGCATAAAGGTCAGGAGGCTGGCATAAAGGGCCAGGAGGCAGGACATAAAGGGCCAGGAGGCTGGACTAAGCAGCAGGACATAAAGGGCCAGGAGGCTGGGCATAAAGGCCAGGAGGCTGGACATAAAGGGCCAGGAGGCAGGACATAAAGAGGCCAACTGGGCATAGACAGGGCAGGACATAAAGGGCCAAGGAGGCTGGACATAAGGGCCAGGAGGCAGGACATAAAGGGCCAAGGAGGCTAGGACATAAAGGGCCAGGAGGCAGGACATAAAGGGCCAGGAGGTGGACATAAAGGGCCAGGAGGCAGGACATAAAGGGCCAGGAGGCAGGACATAAAGGGCCAGGAGGCTGGACATAAAGGTCCAGGAGGCTGGTGCATAAAGGGCCAGGAGGCTGGGCATAAAGGTAGGAGGCTGGATAAGGCCAGAGCGACAAGCTGAAGAATAGGGCCAGGAGGCAGGTACATAAAGGGCCAGGAGTGGGCAAATGCGAGGCATAAAGGGCCAGGAGGCTGGACATAAAGGGCCAGGAGGCAGGACATAAAGGCCGAGGAGGCTCAGGGCGGCGGACATAAAGGGCCAGGAGGCAGGACATAAAGGGCCAGGAGGCGGACATAAAGGCCGGCAGGTAGGCTCAGGCGACATAAAGGTCCAGGAGGCTGGGCATAAAGACCAGGAGGCTGGTCATAAAGGTCCAGGAGGCTGGTCATAAAGGGCCAGGAGGCAGGACATAAAGGGCCAGGAGGCAGGACATAAAGGGCCAAGAGGCAGGACATAAAGGGCCAGGAGGCAGGACCTAAAGGGCCAGGAGGCAGGAAATAAAGGGCCAGGAGGCAGGACATAAAGGGCCAGGAGGCTGGACATAAAGGGCAAGGAGGCAGGACATAAAGGGCCTGGAGGCAGGACATAAAGGGCCAAGAGGCAGGACATAAAAGGGCCAGGAGGCAGGACATAACGGGCCCGGAGGCAAGACATAAAGGGCCAGGAGGCTGGGCATAAAAGGTCAGGAGGCAGGACATAAAGGGTCAGGAGGCAGGACATAAAGGGCCAGGAGGCTGGGCATAAAAGGCCAGGAGGCCGGACATAAAGGGCCAGGAGGCTGTGCATAAAGGGCCAGGAGGCAGAGCATAAAGGGCCAGGAGACTGGGCATAAAGGGCCAGGAGGCAGGACATAAAGGGCCAGGAGGCAGGACATAAAGGGCCAGGAGGCTGGTCATAAAGGGCAAGGAGGCAGGATATAAAGGGCCAGGAGGCTTGGCATAAAGGGCCAGGAGGCAGGGCATAAAGTTCAAGAAGGCTGGTCATAAAGGCCGGAGGCAGGACATAAAGGGCAGGAGGCTGGTCATAAAGGGCCAGGAGGCTGGTCATAAAGGGCCAGGAGGCTGATCATAAAGGGCCAGGAGGCTGGACAGAAAGGTCCAGGAGGCTGGTCATAAAGGTCCAGGAGGCAGGACATAAAGGGCCAGGAGGCAGGACATAAAGGCCCAGGAGGCAGGACATAAAGGGCCAAGAGGCTGGTCATAAGGGCCAGGAGGCTGGACATAAAGGGCCAGGAGGCAGGACATCAAGGGCCAGGAGGCAGGACATAAAGGGCCAGGAGCCAGGACATAAAGGGCCAGGAGGCTGGGCATAAAGGTCCAGGAGGCTGGGCACTAAAGGTCCAGGAGGCTGGTCATAAAGGACCAGGAGGCAGGACATAAAGGGCCTGGAGGCTGGACATAAAGGGCCAGGAGGAGGGACATAAAGGGCCAGGAGGCTGGCATTAAAGGTCCAGGAGGCTGGTAATAAAGGGCCAGGAGGCAGGACATAAGGGGCCAGGAGGCTGGCATAAAGGGCCAAGAGGCAGGACATAAAGGGCCAGGAGGCTGTACATAAAGGGCCAGGAGGCTGTACATAAAGGGCCAGGAGGCAGGACATAAAGGGCCAGGAGGCAGGACATAAGGGGCCAGGAGGAAGGACATAAAGGGCCAGGAGGCAGGACATAAAGGGCCAGGAGGCAGGACATAAAGGGCCAGGAGGCTGGACATAAAGGTCCAGGAGGCTGGGCATAAAGGTCCAGGAGGCTGGCCATAAAGGTCCAGGAGGCTGGTCATAAAGGGCCAGGAGGCAGGACATAAGGGGCCTGGAGGCAGGATATAAAGGGCCAGGAGGCAGGACATAAAGGGCCAGGAGGCTGGGCATAAAGGCCAGGAGCAGGACATAAAGGGCCAGGAGGCTGGACATAAAGGGCCAGGAGGCAGGACATAAAGGGCCAGGAGGCAGGACATGAAGGGCCAGGAGGCAGGGCATAAGGGCCAGGAGGCAGGACATAAAGGGCCAGGAGGAAGGACATAAAGGGCCAGGAGGCAGGACATAAAGGGCCAGGAGGCTGGGACATAAAGGTCCAGGAGGCTGGGCATAAAGGTCCAGGAGGCTGGTCATAAAGGTCCAGGAGGCTGGTCATAAAGCGCCAGGAGGCAGGACATAAAGGGCCAGGAGGCAGGACATAAAGGGCCAAGAGGCAGGACATAAAGGGCCAGGAGGCAGGACATAAAGGGCCAGGAGGCAGGACATAAAGGGCCAGGAGGCAGGACATAAAGGGCCAGGAGGCTGGACATAAAGGACCAGGAGGCAGGACATAAAGGGCCTGGAGGCAGGACATAAAGGGCCAAGAGGCGGACATAAAGGGCCAGGAGGCTAGGCATAAAGGGCCAGGAGGCAGGACATAAAGGGCCAGGAGGCTGGGCATAAATGGCCAGGAGGCAGGGCATAAGGGCCAGGAGGCAGGACATAAAGGGCCAGGAGGCTGGGCATAAATGGCCAGGAGGCAGGACATAAAGGGCCAGGAGGCTGGGCATAAAGGGCCAGGAGACTGGGCATAAAGGGCCAGGAAGCTGGGCATAAAGGGCCAGGAGGCAGGACATAAAGGGCCAGGAGGCAGGACATAAAGGGCCAGGAGGCTGGTCATAAAGGGCAAGGAGGCAGGATATAAAGGGCCAGGAGGCAGGACATGAAGGGCCAGGAGGCAGGGCATAAAGTTCAAGAAGGCTGGTCATAAAGGCCAGGAGGCAGGACATAAAGGGCCAGGAGGCTGGTCATAAAGGCCAGGAGGCTGTTCATAAAGGGCCAGGAGGCG
>WNGS01160046.1:18936-29652 GCA_020271785.1 Procambarus virginalis
GACATAAAGGGCCAGGAGGCTGGTCATAAAGGGCCAGGAGGCAGGACATAAAGGGCCAGGAGGCTGGACATAAAGGGCCAGGAGGCTGGACATAAAGGGCCAGGAGGCTGGTCATAAAGGGCCAGGAGGCAGGACATAAAGGGCCAGGAGGCAGGACATAAAGGGCCAGGAGGCTGGACATAAAGGGCCAGGAGCTGGTCATAAAGGGCCAGGAGGCTGGGCATAAAGGGCCAGGAGGCTGGTCATAAAGGGCCAGGAGGCGGACATAAAGGGCCAGGAGGCTGGGCATAAAGGGCCAGGAGGCTGGACATAAAGGCCAGGAGGCAGGACATAAAGGCCAGGAGGCTGGACATAAAGGGCCAGGGGCAGGACATAAAGGGCCAGGAGGCAGGACATAAAGGCCAGGAGGCTGGTCATAAAGGGCCAGGAGGCAGGACATAAAGGGCCAGGAGGCTGGACATAAAGGGCCAGGAGGCTGGGCATAAAGGGCCAGGAGGCTGGTCATAAAGGCCAGGAGGCTGGACATAAAGGGCAGGAGGCTGGTCATAAAGGGCCAGGAGGCAGGACATAAAGGGCCAGGAGGCAGGACATAAAGGGCCAGGAGGCTGGTCATAAAGGGCCAGGAGGCAGGACATAAAGGGCCAGGAGGCAGGACATAAAGGCCAGGAGGCTGGTCATAAAGGGCCAGGAGGAGGACATAAAGGGCAGGAGGCTGGTCATAAAGGGCCAGGAGGCAGGACATAAAGGGCCAGGAGGCTGGTCATAAAGGGCCAGGAGGCTGGACATAAAGGGCCAGGAGGCTGGTCATAAAGGGCCAGGCGGCAGGACATAAAGGCCCAGGAGGCAGGACATAAAGGGCCAGGAGGCTGGTCATAAAGGGCCAAGAGGCAAGACATAAAGGGCCAGGAGGCTGGTCATAAAGGGCCAGGAGGCTGGGCATAAAGGGCCAGAAGGCTGGTCATAAAGGGCCAGGAGGAAGACATAAAGGGGCAGGACATAAAGGGCCAGGAGGCAGGACATAAAGGGCCAGAAGGCTGGTCATAAAGGGCCAGGAGGCTGGGCATAAAGGGCCAGGAGGCAGGTCATAAAGGGCCAGGAGGCTGGTCATAAAGGGCCAGGAGGCATGGCAAAAGGGCCAGGAGGCTTGGCATAAAGGTCCAGGAGGCTGGGCATAAAGTTCCAGGAGGCTGGTCATAAAGGGCCAGGAGGCAGGACATAAAGGGCCAGGAGGCAGGACATAAAGGTCCAGGAGGCTGGGCATAAAGGGCCAGGAGGGGGGGCATAAAGGGCCAGGAGGCAGGACATAAAGGGCTAGGAGGCTGGTCATAAAGGGCCAGGAGGCAGGATATAAAGGGCCAGGAGGCTGGGCATAATGGGCCAGGAGGCTGGTCATAAAGGGCCAGGAGGCTGGACATAAAGAGCCAGGAGGCTGGACATAAAGGGCCAGGAGGCTAGTCATAAAGGGCCAGGAGGCTGGGCATAAAGGGCCAGGAGGCTGGTCATAAAGGGCCAGGACGCTGGTCATAAAGGGCCAGGAGGCAGGGAATAAAGGTCCAGGAGGCTGGGCATAAAGGACCAGGAGGCAGGACATAAAGGTCCAGGAGGCTGGTCATAAAGGGACAGGAGGCAGGACATAAAGGGCCAGGAGGCTGGGCATAAAGGGCCAGGAAACTTGGCATAAAGGTCCAGGAGGCTGGGCATAAAAGTCCAGGAGGCTGGTCATAAAGGGCCAGGAGGCAGGACAAAAAGGGCCAGGAGGCAGGACATAAAAGGCCAGGAGGCAGGACGTAAAGGTCCAAGAGGCTGGGCATAAAGGGCCAGGAGGCTGGGCATAAATGGCCAGGAGGCAGGACATAAAGGGCTAAGAGGCTGGTCATAAAGGGCCAGGAGGCAGGACATAAATTGCCAGGAGGCTGGGCATAAAGGGCCAGGAGGCTGGTCATAAAGGGCCAGGAGGCAGGACATAAAGAGCCAGGAGGCTGGACATAAAGGTCTAGGAGGCTGGTCATAAAGGGACAGGAGGCAGGACATAAAGGGCCAGGAGCCTGGTCATAAAGGGCCAGGAGGCTGGTCATAAAGGGCCTGGAGGCTGGACATAAAGGGCCAGGAGGCTGGACATAAAGGTCCAGGAGGCTCGTCATAAAGGGCCAGGAGGCTGGGCATAAAGGGCCAGGAGGCAGGACATAAACGGCCAGGAGGCAGAACATAAAGGGCCAGGAGGCTGGACATGAAGGGCCAGAAGGCTGGTCATAAAGGATCATGGAGGTGAGGCATAAAGGGCCAGGAGGCAGGACATAAAAGGCCAGGAGGCTGGTCATAAAGGGCCAGGAGGCTGGTCATAAAGGGCCAGGAGGCTGGTCATAAAGGGCCAGGAGGCAGGACATAAAGGGCCAGGAGGCTGGTCATAAAGGGCCAGGAGGCTGGACATAAAGGGCCAGGAGGCAGGACATAAAGGGCCAGGAGGCAGGACATAAAGGGCCAGGAGGCTGGTCATAAAGGGCCAGGAGGCTGGACATAAAGGGCCAGGAGGCAGGACATAAAGGGCCAGGAGGCAGGACATAAAGGGCCAGGAGGCAGGACATAAAGGGCCAGGAGGCTGGACATAAAGGGCCAGGAGGCTGGTCATAAAGGGCCAGGAGGCTGGTCATAAAGGGCCAGGAGGCAGGACATAAAGGGCCAGGAGGCAGGACATAAAGGGCCAGGAGGCAGGACATAAAGGGCCAGGAGGCAGGACATAAAAGTCCAGGAGGCTGGTCATAAAGGGCCAGGAGGATGGACATAAAGGGCCAGGAGGCTGGTCATAAAGGGCCAGGAGGCAGGACATAAAGGGCCAGGAGGCTGGTCATAAAGGGCCAGGAGGCAGGACATAAAGGGCCAGGAGGCTGGGCATAAAAGTCCAGGAGGCGGGTCATGAAGGGCCAGGAGGCTGGGCATAAAGGGCCAGGAGGCTGGTCATAAAGGCCAGGAGGCAGGACATAAAGGGCCAGGAGGATGGGCATAAAGGGCCAGGAGGCTGGTCGTAAAGGGCCAGGAGGCAGGACATAAAGGACCAGGAGGCGGGGCATAAAGGGCCAGGAGGCAGGACATAAAGGGCCAGGAGGCAGGACATAAAGGGCCAGGAGGCTGGTCATAAAGGGCCAGGAGGCAGGACATAAAGGGCCAGGAGGCTGGACATAAAGGGCCAGGAGGCAGGGCATAAAGGTCCAGGAGGCTGGTCATAAAGGCCAGGAGGCAGGACATAAAGGGCCAGGAGGCTGGCATAAAGGGCCAGGAGGCTGGTCATAAAGGGCCAGGAGGCAGGACATAAAGGGCCAGGAGGCTGGTCATAAAGGGCCAGGAGGCAGGACATAAAGGGCCAGGAGGCTGGTCATAAAGGGCCAGGAGGCAGGACATAAAGGGCCAGGAGGCTGGTCATAAAGAGCCAGGAGGCAGGACATAAAGGGCCAGGAGGCGGGCATAAAGGTCCAGGAGGCTGGTCATAAAGGGCCAGGAGGCTGGGCATAAAGGGCCAGGAGGCTGGTCATAAAGGGCCAGGAGGCAGGACATAAAGGGCCAGGAGGCTGGGCATAAAGGGCCAGGAGGCTGGTCATAAATGGCCAGGAGGCAGGACATAAAGGGCCAGGAGGCTGGGCATAAAGGGCCAGGAGGCTGGGCATAAAGGGCCAGGAGGCTGGGCATAAAGGGCCAGGAGGCAGGACATAAAGGGCCAGGAGGCTGGTCATAAAGGGCCATGAGGCTGGGCATAAAGGGCCAGGAGGCTGGTCATAAAGGGCCAGGAGGCTGGATATAAAGGGTCAGGAGGTGGGGCATAAAGGGCCAGGAGGTTGGGCATAAAGGGCCAGGAGGCAGGGCATAAAGGGCCAGGAGGTGGGGCATAAAGGATCATGAGGTGGGGCATAAAGAGCCAGGAGGTGGGGGCATAAAGGGCGAGGAGGCGGGGCATAAATGGCCAGGAGGTGGGGCATAAAAGGCCAGGAGGCAGGGCATAAAGGGTCAGGAGGTGGGGCATAAAGGGTCAGGATGTGAGGCATAAATGCCAGGAGGCTGGATATAAAGGGCCAGGAGGTGGGGCATAAAAGGCCAGGAGGCGGGGCATACAGGGTCAGGCGGTGGGGCATAAAGGGTCAGGAGGGTGGATATAAAGGGTCAGGAGGTGGGGCATAAAGGGCCAGGAGGCGGAGCATAAAGGACCAGGAGGTGGGGCATAAAAGGCCAGGAGGCGGGGCATAAACGGTCAGGAGGTGGGGCATATAGGGCCAGGAGGCAGGGCACCACTTCCCTGCCCGCACTCTGATGGTAATCTTGGGCATAGCATTTTATCAAATCACCTCATTTTTGGGGCAACACGTGAGGAACACAAATGCGAACAAGCCTGAATGGTCCCCAGGACTATATGCGGGAGGTTCAAATAGCTTCAGCTATCATTTCCTTATGTCCGGTCGTGATGGTCAAGCAGATTAAGGCATCCTGTAAATACCGGTTGCATTGTTCCTGGCAGTATGGGTTCGAGTCACTCCTGGGGTATGAGTTTTCAGTTGCATATAGTCCTGGGGACCATTCAGGCTTGTTCGCATTTATGTTACCTCAGGTGTTGCCCCCAAAAATGAGGTGATTTGATAAAATGCTATGCCCAAGATTACATCCGAGTGCCGGCGGGGAAGTGGTTCAAATAGCTTCGGCTATCACTTCCTTATGTCCGGTCGCGATGGTCAAGCAGATTAAGGCATCCTGTAAATACCAGTTGCATTGCTCCTGGCGGAATGGGTTCGAGTCACTTCTGGTGTATGAGTTTCAGTTGCATATAGTCCGGGGACCATTCAAGCTTGTTCGCATTTGTGTTCCTCACGTGTTGCCCCAAAAAATGAGGTGATTTGATAAAATGCTATGTCCAAGATTACCATCCAAGTGCCGGCGGGGAAGTGGTTCAAATAGCTTTGGCTATCACTTCCGTATGTCCGGTCATGATGGTCAAGCGAATTAAGGCGTCTTGTAAATACCAGTTGCATTGCTCCTGGAAGTATGGGTTCGAGTCACTTCTGGGGTGTGAGTTTTCAGTTGCATATAGTCCTGAGGACCATTGAGGCTTGTTCGCATTTGTGTTCCTCACGTGTTGCCCCAAAAAATTAGATGATTTGATAAATGCTATGCCAAGATTACCATCTGAGTGCCGGCAGGGAAGTTGTTCAAACAGCTTCGGCTATCACTTCCTTATGTCCGGTCTTGATGGTCAAGCAGATTAAAGCGTCCTGTAAATACCAGTTGCATTGCTCCTGGCAGTATGGGTTCGAGTCACTTCTGGGGTGTGAGTTTCAGTTGCATATAGTCCTGGGGACCATTCAGGCTTGTTCGCATTTGTGTTCCTCACGTGTTGCCCCCCAAAATTAGGCGATTTGATAAAATGCTGTGACCAAGATTACCATCCGAGTGCCGGAGGGATGTGGTTCAAATAGCTTCGGCTATCTCTTCCTTATGTCCGGTCGTGATGGTCAAGCGAATTAAGGCGTCCTGTAAATACCAGTTGCATTGCTCCTGGCAGTATGGGTTCGAGTCACTTCTGGGGTGTGTGTTTTCAGTTGCATATAGTCCTGGGGACCATTCAGGCTTGTTCGCATTTGTGTTCCTCACGTGTCGCCCCCAAAATAAGGTGATTTCATAAAATGCTATGCCCAAGATACCATCTGAGTGCTGGTGTGGAAGTGGTTTAAATAGCCTCGGCTATCACTTCCTTATGTCCGGTCTTGATGGTCAAGCGAATTAAGGCGTCTTGTAAATACCAGTTGCATTGCTCCTGGAAGTATGGGTTCGAGTCACTTCTGGGGTGTGAGTTTTCAGTTGCATATAGTCCTGAGGACCATTGAGGCTTGTTCGCATTTGTGTTCCTCACGTGTTGCCCCAAAAAATGAGATGATTTGATAAAATGCTATGCCCAAGATTACCTTTCGAGTGCCGGCGGGGAAGTGGTTCAAATAGCTTCAGCTATCACTTCCTTATGTCCGGTCGTGATGGTCAAGTGGATTAAGGCGTCCTGTAAATACCAGTTGCATTGCTCCTGGCAGTATGGGTTCGAGTCACTTCTGGGGTGTCAGTTTTCAATTCCATATAGTCCTGAGGACCAGTTGCTTACTGCTGACCCAAGTGGTAGAGTGCACCAGTTGCTCACTGCTGACCCAAGTGGTAGAGTGCACCAGTTGCTCACTGTTGACCCAAGTGGTAGAGTGCACCAGTTGCTCCCTGTTGACCCAAGTGGTAGAGTGCACCAGTTGCTCACTGTTGACCCAAGTGGTAGAGTGCACCAGTTGCATACTGCTGACCCAAGTGGTAGAGTGCACCAGATCCTCACTGGAGAGTTACAATGTACATTTGTTGGAGCTTGTTACCTTCACTCATTTTCCGGTAACTTTGCACACAGACCAACCACAAGTTGTTGTGATCACAATCATAGAGGTCATCAGCTGCATAATCCTTCACGATGCTGGTTCTGTCTCGTATTTTCTGACCTTCGAGGGTCGTCGTGTGGCTCGCAAAAGTTGCCACCCATGAGCGTCCAATATCAGAGACAGATGTGACTCAGGGCGCTTGGCCGACCGCTGTTCAGAGCATGACGACTTGGCAGGTGGAGAGACACGAAAGCCTCAAACATGAAGGAAGACTGAGATTGGCATTTCTGAACCTCTCATTTTCTGTCTTGTCTTAGCCTGTTTCAGTTGCTTGGTATTCCATGAGATCAACTTACATGGTTTATAGACACACTGTCCGTTGAGACCATTATCAAAATCGACCGTTGTGTAGACGTCCCGTACTCCCCGAAATGGCATCGGTGGCTTCACTACAAAACGCACTCACTGGTGGACATTGTCTTGGTAGCTGGCTTCTCAGGAAGAGCTCTCGTCTCGTGCTCCAGGGGAAGAAGAAGCAGATGTGTGTTCCAGCACACACACTCACCTCCCACAGCACATCACCAAGCGACCCACCATTACTGCCACCGTCACTGGATGGCTCGCAACATGGCGCTGGTTGACTTTTACTATAAGCTGGGCATGGGGTCAGCTACCAGAAGGTGCTTCTCTGTGACCTCTCAGACAACCTGTCCTCTTAAAAAGAACGTCGCTTTTGGCCGTTTGTCCGTATGGCCGAATTTGGACGTAATTTGAAAATGAAAAAAATGAAAATAAATTTGGGATTTTTTTTCAACAACAGTAAGTTAAGGGTCCTCTGATAGGTTAGGTGGGCAGGAAATTCTCATAAAGTTTCAAAACGTTATGAAAAACTTGAGTTGAAAGTCATCTATTCTAACTTTACAGAGTTGGCCGGATGACTCAAACAAAAAACGGAACAGTACGTCACTTTTGTGAGTCGATTTCATTTCAAATTACGTCCAAATTTGGCCATAGTGCGCATACGAGCCAAAAGTGACGTGATTTTTAAGAGGACGGGTTGATGCATGACCTCGAGCCGTGCTCGAAATGTACTGGCGAGATCGCTGAAGGAGACTCAGGCATCATCATCATTAACGTGACGACTTTAGGAATAACACTTTGACAGGAGTGGTAGAGGAGGTTGCTGTCGCCCTGCCTGCCCCACACAAGACCCTCTACCTGAACCAGCTGAAGTGTGCCAGGAATGACAGCAAGGAGGGTGATTAGGAGGGAGATGAACAGAGGAGGAGGTGGAGAAATTCATCAGAATCTAATGATTAGACATACGGAAATCACAATAGCCTGATACATCAAATGAACAAATCCACGAGCCATGATGAGGGTTCGAACACAAATGCGAACAAGCCTAAATGGTCCCCAGGACTATATGCAGGGAAGTGGTTCAAATAGCTTCGGCTATCACCTCCTTATGTCCGGTTCTGATGGTCAAGCGGATTAAGGCGTCCCTGTAAATACCAGTTGCATTGTTCCTGGCAGTATGGGTTCGAGTCACTTCTGGGGTGAGAGTTTTCAGTTGCATATAGTCCTGGGGACCATTCAGGCTTGTTCGCATTTATGTTCCCTCACGTGTTGCCCCCAAAAATGAGGTGAATTGATAAAATGCTATGTCCAAGATTACCATCCGAGTGCCGGTGGGGAAGTGGTTCAAATAGCTTCGGCTATCACTTCCTTATGTACGGTCATGATGGTAAAGCGGATTAAGGCATCCTGTAAATACCAGTTGCATTGCTCCTGGCAGTATGGGTTCGAGTCACTTCTGGGGTGTGAGTTTTCGGTATATATATATATATATATATATATATATATATATATATATATATATATAATATATATATATATATATATATATACATATATATATATATATATATATATATATATATATATATAATATATATATATATATACATACAGAGACCTAGAACGTTGTTACAGGTTCGTGCCGATAGGCTCAGAGACTCTGGGCGCCTGGGGTAAATGTGCACTCAAGTTTTTAAAGGAGGTTGGTGAGGAACTCATTGGGAAAACTAGAGACCCACGAGCAGCCAGTTTCCTGTTCCAGCGCCTCAGTGTCGCAGTGCAGAGGGGAAATGCGTGCTGTATCCTGGGTACGCACCCAACCTCCGAGGAGCTGGACGAGGTCTTCGAACGCTGATTGTTTAATTGTTATATATTGTGTGTGTGTGTGTGTGTTCTCTGTAAACTGTAGCATTGCAATAAAATAAAACAAAACATACAAAAAATAATAGGGGTGGTAGGAGAGGAAAATAATTAAGTATTCAGTGAGAATCCACAAGATCTTCTCTGAATGCTCTTTGTTTTCTTCTTCGAGGATGTGGGTCCTTGCAATTGCACCAGAGAGGTATATATATATATATATATATATATATATATATATATATATATATATATATATTATATATATATATATATATATATATATATATTATATATATTATATATATATATATATCGCATATTCTGTATTACTATCTCTGATTTAGGGCTTCTATCCCTCTAACTATTTTCTTAGCATCAGGGCTTAGCTGAAGAGGAGTTCTCCAAAACTCATTTTTGTAATTTCAAGGTGAAGAAAGAAGTGAATTACTATATAATGTATTACACTTATTTATACAATTTGCACAACGTTTCGAACCTCCATGGTTCATTCTCAAGTGAAAGATTGTCAGAACTGGTTGATTTATACCTCACTGGATCAGGTGACAAGACAATAAAGGTGAAAACATGGGGGTATACATAAGGGATAAGTGGGGGGTGAAACATAAGAACATAAGAATAGAGGTAATTGCAGAAGGCCTATTGGCCGATACGAGGCAGCTCCTATCTACATACAAAGATTAATCAGGTGTAATTGGCCTGTTATGTTGAACAGTGTCTTCTGTGTTGGCATCGTTATGTTTCTGGTCTTGTCCTTACTCTCATGGTGGGTAGAGTAAATAGTTCCGTGATTGGGTGTTCATGGTAGGTTGTTCTATCTTATGTAAATTGCTTCAAGAATTTGTAATCTTCTTGCATCTTGGGTTTTGTCTATTATACAGGTATTTTTGTTCAACATTTCTCTTGTTAGGGTGATGTCATGGGCTTGTCTCATGTGATTCCTGGGGGCACCGGATTGAAGATGGCATGTCAAACGCCTCGTCAGCTTGGTCGACGTCATACCTATGTACTTAGATTGAAGGTTACATCCTTCGTGGGGGCAAGTGTACATGTATACAACGCTTGACTGCTGTAGAGAGTTCTCCGTCGGCTTCGGGCTGTTTTTGATAAGGAGTTCGGAAGTCTTCTTGGTTTTGTAGAATAAGATCAGGTCTATGTTTTGGTTAGGAGTAGTGCTTTTTACTCCTTTATGGATTATTTCTTTCATTATTCTTCCTCTTTTATTGTTCACTGTGCATGGTTGCTTTGTAATATAATTTTATTGGAGGTATTGTGGTTTCTGTTCTAGGTTCAGGATTATACCATCGGTCCAAGTGTCTTCTTATAGCAGCGTTTATTTCCGCGTTGCTATATCCGTTGTTCACAATACCTGAGTTATTCTTTCAAACTCTCTACTCACGTTGCTCCATTCGGAGCAGTGGGTAAGCGTCCACGAATATAAGCATTGAGAAACTGGCTTTGTATCTTTGGGAACACTCACTTCTACCGTTCAGGCATAATCCTATGTTGGTGGGCTTAGTATATACGTTGGTGCTTAAAGAGGTTCCTGTTTTTGTTATTAGTACATCCAAGAATGGCAGACTGTATTTTTCTATTTTCATGTGTAAATCGAAGTACTGGCTCTCTCTCTAGATGGCTTTTTAGATCAATTAGTTCATCTGAGTCTTTTACTATTACGAATATGTCATCTACATAACGGCAATATACAGTTGGTTTTTTGTCTGCTACTGAAGACTCTGTCTTCGATGGTTCCCATATAAAAATTAGCAAATAAAACTCCTAAGGGGGAGCCCATTGCTACTCCGTCTATTTGTAAATACATGTCTCCTTGTGGACTGATGAAAGGGGCTTCCTTTGTACATGCTTCGAGAAGACTCATCAAGTGTGGCTCGGTATGTCTAATTTGGGGGGCTCTCGTCTCTGTATACTCTGTCCAGTATCATCCTATGTTGTGTCGACTGGGACGTTGGAAATAGGGATTCGACGTCCAGGAAGCAATGATTCCATCGGGCGGGGTAGATTTGATTAATTTAGGAAATCTGAGATGATGTAGACTATACTTACTTGGAGTATATGGAGTTAGGTGTTCGTTAAGTCTTTT
>WNGS01160047.1:28261-39021 GCA_020271785.1 Procambarus virginalis
AATTGTTCTGTCCCGTCTCAAGTACTGTTCAGTACTCACTTTCAGATTCAGTACCTTTCAGAGCAGGAAGATTGCTGAAATAGAGGGAATACAGAGAACTATACGTATTATGTATTCCCAAGAGAAAACAACAAGCGAGAAGGGCTATTCAATAAATTAATTTTAATAATAAGAGGATAGACTGGGAGAAAATAAACAGGGAACTTACAAACATTCAATGGGAAAATGTTCTAAGAAATAAAAATCCTACACAAGGAATAGAAAAACTGACTTCTGAAGCATATGAAGTCTGTCTGAAACATGTTCCTTTGAGGAAAGCCAGAAAGAGGTCCAATGTAGAAAGAGAACGCAGACGACATTACAAAAGGAGGAAGAAATTAACGGAAATGCTTAAGCAGACACGACTCTCCATACAAGAAGAAATAATTTAAACAGGGAGATTGAAGAAATCGAACAGAGACTGAAGCATTCCTATCAGACTGAAGAAAGGCAACTAGAACAGAAAGCAATTCAAGAAATAAAGAAAAACCCAAAATTTCTTCACATATGCTAAATCAAAAGCGAAAACCACTGCCAGTATTGGACCTATTCGTATTAGTGAAGGTTCATACACTGAGGATGACAAAGAAATTAGTGAAATCCTAAAAAGCAGTATGAGGACATGTTTAGCACTCCGATACTCAGCATGAAAGTGGAAGATTCGGACAATTTCTTTATGAATGATACTCAAACACCTGTAAATATAACTGATATCAGCACGAGCGTGGCAGATTTTGAAAGAGAAATTGACAATATGCCCATGCACTCAGCCCGGGTCCAGACTCATGGAATTCAATATTTATAAAGAAATGCAAAGTGCCAGTAGCACAGGCACTCATTATAGTGTGGAGGGAGAGCTTGGACACAGGGGAGATACCAGATGCGCTTAAAGCAGCAGACATTGCCCCTCTACACAAGGGTGGTAGCAAAGCATTGGCAAAGAATTATAGACCAGTTGCACTAACGTCCCACATAATAAAAGTATTTGAGAGAGTGATCAGGAGTCAGGTCACTAGATTCATGGAAACCAATGACCTCCACAATCCAGGCCAACATGGATTTAGAGCAGGAAGATCATGCCTCTCACAGCTACTTGACCACTATGACAAAATCACTGAGGCATTAGAGGAAAAACATAATGCAGATGTCGTATACACAGATTTTGCAAAGGCATTCGACAAATGTGACCATGGAGTGATTGCACACAAAATGAGGTCAATGGGTATAACTGGTAAAGTAGGACGCTGGATACTCAATTCCTGTCGAACAGAACACAGTAACAGTCAATCAAGTAAAATCGAGTCCGAGCGCAGTTAAAAGCTCTGTACCTCAAGGTACAGTCCTTGCACCACTGCTGTTCCTTATTCTCATATCAGATATAGACAAAAACACAAGTCACAGCTTCGTGTCATCCTTTGCAGATGATACAAAAATCAGCATGAAAATTACCTCTGCTGAAGACATTGATAAACTACAAACAGATATTAACAAAGTTTTCGATTGGGCAGCAGAAAATAACATGATGTTTAACGGTGATAAATTCCAGGTACTCAGATACGGCAAAAATGAGGATCTTAAACATAATACAGGGTACAAAACACAATCGAATCTGCCCATAGTAGGAAAACAGCATGTCAAGGATTTGGGAATAATGATGTCCGACGACCTAACGTTTAGGGAGCATAACCAAGCAAGTATTGCGTCAGCCAGAAAAATGATAGGATGGATTACGAGAACCTTCAAGTCCAGAGATCCCATCACAATGGTTGTACTCTTCAAATCACTTGTGTTGTCCCGTCTTGAGTACTGCTCAGTACTCACTTTCCCCTTCAGAGCAGGAGAGATTGCTGAAATTGAGGGAATACAGAGAACATATACGGCACGCATAGACGAGATAAAGCACCTAAATTATTGGGATCGTCTCAAAGCTCTCCAAATGTACTCACTAGAAAGGAGACGAGAGAGAGATACCAAATAATATACACATGGAAAATACTGGAGGGACAGGTCCCAAATCTGCACAGTAAAATAACAACGTACTGGAGTGAACGACATGGAAGAAAATACAGAACACAACCAGTGAAGAGCAGAGGTGCCATGGGCACAATCAGAGAACACTGTATGAACATCAGAGGTCCACGGTTGTTCAACGTCCTACCAGCGAGCATCAGAAATATTACAGGAACAACCGTGGACATCTTCAAGAGGAAACTAGATTGTTTCCTTCAAGGAGTGCCGGACCAACCGGGCTGTGGTGGGTATGTGGGCCTGCGGGCCGCTCCAAGCAACAGCCTGGTGGACCAAACTCTCACAAGTCAAGTCAGGCCTCGGGCCGGGCTTGGGGAGTAGAAGAACTCCCAGAACCCCATCAACCAGGGTACCACCTCTGGTGCAAGTGTAGGGACCCATAGCCTCTGAGAAGAAAATAAATAGTACTCGGAGAAGACCTTGTGGTTCCTCACTGAACACTGATATTTTCTTCTCCTACCACCCCTATTCTTTTGGTATGTGTGTATATTTATCTAACTTTATTTGAAAATGCCATTACACAAAAAAAAAAGTTACAATATTGATTACATGAAGGATACAAGGCTGCTTGTCACAAGTTGTATAGCTCCTCCAGCTCCTCAGATGGCGGGCAGGAACCATGGATGCAGTGAGCATTTCCTCTCTGGATTGCCACACTAAGGCGCTGAAAAAAACTGGCTGCTCTAGGGTCTCTAGTTGTTTCGATTAGCTTAGACCCCAACTCCTTCAAAAAGCTAGCAGCACTTTTACCCCAGGCACCAAGTGTCTCTGAGGTAATGGGGACAAAATTGTAGTGGTGCTCAAGGTCTTGTATTTACGTGACTTTGCCGCTTCCCGGTGATTGGCAGCTCCTCCTGCTTGTGTAGCACTGAAGTCAACATAGGTATTGGCCAAAGTTGAAACGCAACTGCAGTCCCTCGCCAACTGTCTACCATTCTTCCAGGGGTTCACCGTGATTCCGTCTGGGCGACCGACAGGCTCATCAGAGTTGCAGGACATTAGGTAACGGGGCTCTCTGCTGGACAACCGGCTGGGGTAAGGCTTCTCTTAATAATGTCGTTGACCTCGCTGTGTCTTGCATGCCATCCTCCTGTCCATTGGCAGAGAAGGCCATGCCGTCTGTACCTGTCGGCGTCTGCCTCGCCGCAAATACACCTGTATTAGGTGTGGATTGGGGCAGCAAAGCGGAGAGCCACGGCAATTTGGAGAGCCTGCGGTGTGAGACGGGTGCCGACATTGGGGTTGCTAATAGGAAATCACCTGCATGGGAAGCTGCTACAACTAAGTCAGGCAGTGTCATGTGGTGTTGTTGCAGCTTCTAGCAAAGTCGCAGCTTCTTGGTCGGCAATGGGGCGATCCCAGCTGGATTGCTTATGGGCTTCAGAAGGCGGTGGTTGGGGTGCTGGTCCTGCGAGAGAGACCCATTTGGTTGTGCAGTCTGTGAAGCTTGGATCATGTACCCCTGCCTGTTGAACTAGGTGCTCAGGTAGGATTTCCTTCACCAAGTTGTCAGACCCCACTGAAGAGAACAGGAATGCTGGTACAGCAATTTGTGTTGCTGTGCGCACGCCAAGACCCGAGTCTGACAGGAAGGGAGGCCTGTTTCCACTTTGAGTCGCCGAGGGAAAGATTGAGGGCTTTTTCTAGTGTTGATTTCAGCAAGCTGTCGTACTCTTCTAATTTAATATTGTTGAAAGATGGCGAACATCTTAGAAAGTAGGTCAGCCTGGGGAGGGACAAGCATCTGGTGATGAGGTAAAGTGTATCATGAGCATCGATGTCTTCAATCCTCTCGTTCATCCTCTTCAGGTCAGTGATCTTCTTACCAAGGACCTCGTCGATGGCATTCCTTCCAAGTGGAGCACCTAGGAGCGTGCTGTCCTCGGGGTTGGTTGTATGAATGTCAGGCAAAACAACTGTTACGGCCCTACTGGGATGCAACCGGGTTCTTCTCTGATGGTAGTAGAGTTTGGGAATCCGGCCCCAAGTTAGTAGAGGCTTTCAAGGGGTGTGTCCCGTAACGCAAATTAAAACAATAGGGGAGGTACACAAATACACAAGTTCTCTATTATCTGTATATTCCCTTATATATATTCCTTTACCACACACATATATATATATATATTCCCTCCACCATATGTAAAAGACACAGGAATTATTACTACACTATTATTTACAGTTTAGTCTTCCTCCGAAGAATCTTGACACTGTGACGCTACTCTAGGTAGCCCTGGTTCCTTCTTCCGTGACCCACGATGAATCCACGATGACTTACGAATCTACCCTGGCCACAGGCCAGCCAAATCACAGTCCCACTGGGTGCTCCATCGTGATGGCCTCCAACCACAATCCAGCCTGTAGCTGGCAGGTACCGATTCAGCCTCGCTGTTTAAGCCACTCCACGACAGATACTAGGGTGCGAGCCCTAGGCAGGAGCCTCGTGTGACTCGCTGGTCACTCTCCTCATTCATCACCACAGTGGGTAGTCTCTTCCACCAGCCAGTCCCGGATAAGGCGATTCCCGACACTGCCACTCCTCAGGCAGGCTATTATACTCTCAACAGAGTTCACAGGGGTGGCTCACAGCTTCTTCAAAGTGGACTGGCGTAGAGACCTTGGCTGCCTTGGGTAGACTGACTTCATGTATCTCACCACTGTCCTAGGTCGCCTCTGCAAATAGACACGTCATCAGTACTGGGGACACTACCTGTGAACCACTAGGAAACATCTCTTACTAGCTTAGACAGAAACGTCCACCTCTTCACTCCATAGATGGCGTTCACTGTCTAAGTGTCACCTCATCAGAGGTCATCAGCGGCTACGTCACGAGCCGAGTAGGACAGGCATCCAGCACTAATCGCCGGTATCTTCCGTCGTCACTAGATGGCGTTGTCCATGGTGCGGGGTTTTCGAGAGCGGACTCAGATGGCGTGGTCGTCACTGCTCCGTGCTCCGACGATGGACTCGGGTCCGTAACAACAACCTTTATTTGCTCTATTATGTGCTAGTTGGTGGAAGTATTTAGCACTTGGAAGAGTTCAGGGTAAGGCCTAGGCTTGCTCCTTGCTCCTGAATTATTCTTATGCCGTCCAAGAGTGAAGCTGGGGAGCCGGCTAGAGTACCATCGTCCAAAAAAAAATATTGAGCTCACTGGACAGGTTATCGGTGATTTCTTTGATGACTAGACAGAAAAGAAAAGGAGAAAGGGGATCACCCTGTTGGACACCTTCTTGTGATTCAATTTCATGTTCCCCAAAAAGCAGAGTTAGATTCACCTGTAGCATGAGTTTACAAACGGGTAGAGGGGAGGAAAAAGGCGATGAACTGCACTGAGTACTGCATCCCTTCTTACTAAATTGAAAGCATTTTTGAAGTCCAGCTCTATCAGGGCTTTTTCATCCGTAATGTTGGCAATGTAGGCTCTAGTTGCATGAGCCGCTGCCTCACACCCTTGGGGAAGGCCAAACCCAAGCTGTTTTGGCTTCAGCATGTCGGCTGCTGCCTGACTAACTGTTCTAGCAGCAGCCTTAGCGACGAGACGCCGGAGTGAATTGCCCACAGCTATTGGTCTGATTCCTCCATCTTTTTTCCTCAGGGCACAGAGGATAGCGCCAAAAAAAGAGAGGCCGTATGGTCTCTGGTATGTTGCCAGCTAGACATGTGTTGGCGAATCTAGTTAGTTCCACCAGGAGGCCCTGTGCAATGTCTCCCAGTGCACGGTTGAGCATTTGTTTGATATGATTGGGTGTTAGTCCTGTGAACCCACCTGCTGATCCTGGTGGGAAGGATAAAGCTGCTTTATGCACCAATTATTCGAGTGTTTTTTTGTGCGAGATAAATCTTCGAAACCTCTTTACCGATTGCTTTGAAATTTTGACACGACGTTGCAGTATATATATATATATATATATAATATATATATATATATATATATATATATATATATATATATATATATATATATATATATATATATATATATATATATATATATATATATATATATATATATATATATATATATATATATATATATAAATGGAAATGTTCGTTTGTTCAAAATCGCTAATCTCCGAAAGTTCTTCACCGATTGCTTTGAAATTTTCACACAATGTTCCATTCGCTGCTGAGCAGGTTTTTATGTACATACCATATTGATGTCACGTCTGGGACGGAAAAAAACATGTTTTTTTTTAAACTGTGTTTTTCGTGTGTTTTTTGTGTGAGAGAAATCTTCGAAACCTCTTTATCGATTGCTTTGAAATTTTGACACGACGTTGCAGTCAAATAGGCGAGTGTTTTTATATACCTACCACATACATGCCTTACCTGTGACAGGAAAAAACAGCGCCATCTGTTGGATGTAAGAGCAACACACGCTTTATTCTCCCAAAGTTCGTCACTGATTGCTTTGAAATTCTGACACAACGTTCCATTTGAATATGCGCATGTTTTTATATACCTACTATATAGATGCCACATCTATGACAGATAAAAACATGTTTTTTTTCCAAAACTGCGCCATCTGTTGCACATAATAGCAACACACACGCAATACTAAATATGTTACGGATTCCACTTCAATGTTTCTAATTGCATTAATAATTTTAATTTTCATAGATTTTGATTTATTTTAATTTTTATTGAATTATTTTGTGTGACATTGTGTTGGAGTTGAGCTGTGTTCTTTACCATACAGTTCATTTCATAAATATAAGTATAAATGCCACAATTGTGACAGGTAATAATATTTTTCTTTTTTTAAGAAATAGTGCCATCTCTTACATGTAAGAGCCACACACGCTATCCTAAATATGTTACAATTCCATTTCAATGTCTTCGATTGCATTGACAAATTAATTTTTCATACATTTCGATTTATTTTCATTTAGATTTAATTTTTTTGTGTGACATTTTATTGGAACTGAGCTATGTTGTTTACCATACCGTTCATTTCGTGAGTATAAGTATAGATGCCACATACCTGTGACAGGTAAAAACATGATTTTTTACAAAAACAGCGCCATCTGTTGCACGTAGGAGCAACTCACTCAATACTAAATATGTTTCGATTCCATTTCAATGTTTCCGATATCATTGATAAATTGAGTTTTCATATATTTCGATTTATTTTCATTTTGATTTAATTATTTTGAATGACATTGCGTTGGAATTGAGCTTTGTTGCTTACTATACCGTTCATTTTGACAGAATAGTTTTTTTCATAGTTTTTCATTTTGTTTTTTAAATGTTTTTCTTATATTCAGTGATGGGAACATCAGATCATTTGAAAATGCATCAGACGAGGGAGTGGGGAATGGTGGGGAGGACGAGGGGACAGGAGTGGGGTATGGTGGGGAGGACGAGGGGAAGAGGAGGGGGTAATGGTGGGGGAGGACAAGGTGACAGGGAAGTAGGGAATGATGGGGAGGACGAGGGCCGGGGAGAGGGGGGAATGGTAGGGAGGATGAGGGAAGGGGAGTGGGAGATGGTTAAGAGGACGAAGGGACGGAGGCGTGGTGGATGGTGGGAAGGACATGGGGATGAGGGAGGGAGGACGAGAGAACAGAGGAGTGGGAAATGGTTGAGAGGACGAGGGAACAGGGAGTGAGGAATGTTGGGAGGACGAGGGGGCAGGGGAGGGGGGAATGGTGGAGAGGACTGGGAGACAGGAGGAAGGTTGCTGTTGCTCAGCAACATCCCCGTGTTTAACTGTAACCTCACGTAACACAAGGCCAAGGTGAGCGGTGCATGAGAGAATTGGCGACCTTGCCAGGATGCGTTGATCAGGCTACAATGTTGCCCAGATTTCAGGATGGTGTTGACAGAATTCGCAGACAGTGTTGTCGAGAATCGAAGACAGTGTTGCCAGAGTACAAATACAGTGTTACCAGTGTCGTAACCAGGATTGCATGTGAACTCAGTGAACAGTGACAGTGTTGTCCAGTAGTGCAGAGATTGGAATAGTGAAAACAGTGAGATATTAATGCTATAGCTCAATTATTGAGATGGAGGAGGATAAAGTGGATAAATTTATTGCGACGAGGGATGAGAGAATTTTGGAAGAGTGTACCAAGGACCAGCTCCAACAAGGGGCAGGCCACTTGGGGATCCGATTGAGGACGACTAAGGTAGCGGAGCGTCGGCTAGAAATAATGGCACACCTCACAGCCCTAGAAGAGGCGACAGGGGAAGAGCCGTCCCAAGGTGAACCGTCCAACTAAAGCCATCCCAAGCGCCTACCAGTGCGGGGAGAACTCACAGTGAACATGGAAGCAGTGGAGGGTCCAGCTGTAGTAAGAGGAGCCTGCAACTGGAAGCCCAGCTGTGACGAGAGGAGAGAGAAGCGCAAATGCAGCGAGAGGAACGTGAAGCTCAGCTGCAGCAAGAGGAACGTGAAGCTCGGCTGCAGCGAGAGGAGCATGAAGCTCGGCTGCAGCGAGAGGAGCGTGAAGCTCGGCTGCAGCGAGAGGAACGTGAAGCTCGGCTGCGGCGAGAAGGAGAGACAACTGCGACTGGAGGAGATAAACGCAAAGAAAGAAGTCAAATTGCGTCACGTTGAGCGTGGGCTGCCCTCACTACTTCACGGCAGTATGAGCTCATGATAAGGGAACGTGACTTACCTACTTTCGAACCTCAAAAAGCTGAGGCGTTCTTCGAACGCGTCCTTCGTTCTTCGAAGGAGTGGCCGGAAGATGATTGGGCTGCCTGGACGAAGTTTGGGAAGTCAGACCCAGTGGAGGTTGCCGTTCTTCGAGATACGGGTGCTGACATATGTATGCTAGCCAGGAGTATTCTTCCCAAGGATTTTAATGATTCACCTGTGGGGAGTGGTGAGGATACGTATGTGGGGGAGGAATACAGGTTCCACTTCACGAAGTACAGCTGATTGCCGACTGCGGAGTCGAGAAGGCTAACGTAGCTGTAGCCCCTAAGTTACCCCTAGAGCATGTACAGATGGTGCGGTAATGACCTCGGTGGAGGCAGGATACACCCGATTGGGCCAAGAGTGCCTATGTTTCAGGCAGCAGTACAACACTGCCAGGTGAGGTGTCGGTCGACCCAGGTGATGGTGAAGAAGCCGACCGCACCAGTGAAAACGTCACCAGAGCCGACAGCAACGAGGGCGAGGGGTCGTCGGAGGTCGTGGAAGACCCCGACGAGGACCTGCGTCTAAGCCTGATGATGCGTGTGGAGGAGTGGCGAGGAGCAGCTGTACAAACGCCTGGGGCGGTGAAGAGGCTGCAGGCCGCACTCCCTCCACCAAGAAATGTAAATAAAGTGAGCTCAGTGGATGAGCGAACGGCGGTGAGGGGCAGAGTGGAGGAGCCACGATGCAGTGCACCCTATGCCAGCCGGATGAATAGTGGTAGGTGCAAGATGAACCACCATGGTGAGGTGAGCCACAGGGAGGTGGATGAGCCCAACCACGAACCGAAGAAGAAGTCTACGGGAAGAGAATCTCATGGAGGAATGAAGATGGTTCGTCGGGAACGATGGAACGAATGGTATGGAAAAGGTAATAGGAAGAAAGCAGGGAATAGGTACACCCAGGGTAGGCGCCAGCCTAACCAGAGGGTCACTAGGCCATTGCAAAAGCCTGGTTGGAAGAGAGGAAGTTGCTGGATGGAGTGCAGGTAACAAGTGCCGCTGTGAGGAGACAACGCACCTATGGGAGAAGAGGAACCGAGAAGAGAGAAGATTGGCAAAGAGGAGATCATGAGAGGAAACATGGAGTACCTGTAGGATGCAGTGGAGGTGCAAGGGTACCTCAGAGTGCACGACACGGTGGAGGTGCTACATGCACTGAATCTTGCAATGGTAACGAGTCGTTGGAGTACACTCGTAGACTCGGAGAGAGAATTTCTTATAGGTGTTTATGGAACACACATTTCGAGGTTATATTGAGATGATTCGGGGCTTTAGTGTCCCCGCGGTCCGGTCCTCGACCAGGCCTCCACCCCCAGGAAACAGCCCCTGACAGCTGACTAACACCCAGGTACCTATTTTACTGCAAAGTAACAGGGGCATAGGATGAAAGAAACTCTGCCATTGTTTCTCGCTGGCGCCGGGATCGAACATCCCACCAGGTCCTGTGAAAGAGGGAAATGTTATAGTGCAAGGGACTGGCGAGGTGATACGAGCCACGTCACCAACTGGAGGAGTGACACTTCAGGAACGGAGGGAGCAAGAGTATAGGTTGCCCTCTTAAGTGCTGCTCATTCGATATGACTCTATTTTAAGGGGGGGGGTGTTACGACCTGGGTTCCTCAATTGGAAACCAGAGGTCAAATTGAGCTAAATAAACTACCTTATAGTAGTGGGACGCATGACGAGGTGTCTGTGTTTGTATCTTCCCTGCCAGACGTAAGATGATTCTTGTTTCTCACAGAGCATTTAAAGACTGAGCTTGGGGTTGATTATTAAATAATAAAATAGGCACCACAATGTTTACTAATACTTCCTAATCATTTGTAAAGTAAATCTGAGTAAACTTGGGATAGGCTGCTGTACGATTAGTTGAGTAGTCTGCTGGCAGCGAGTAAGCTGAGGAAGGAGACTGGAGATGGTCGCGCTTCTCTGGCTGGCGTTGTGGTGAAAGGAACCTCCCCCTTCCTATCGTTTCTTTATTTCTGTCTTTGTTACCAGTTAAATATACTGTGTAGTGTCCTCATTGTCTGACATAGGCGTGT
>WNGS01160050.1:23007-41693 GCA_020271785.1 Procambarus virginalis
TATATATATATATATATATAGAACAGAAATAGTTGGTAAATTTCCTTTCACGTGATGCGACTGTTCACCTAGCAGTAAGTAGATACTCAGGAGTTAGTCAGCTTGTGTAGGGTTACATCCTGGGCGGGGGTCACTAATTCGCCATTAAGGATGACCTTGATAACAGCCTATCGTGTATGAATATCTGTGGCTTCCTATCCCCAACACAATGAGTTATTATAATTATAATATTATGGGTTATAATTAAGTTCTTAAGAGCGATCCTGCGTCATAATTAACATACGTTTCTCTTTACCTCAACATCATACAAGTTAATTTCTATCTGTATATGATGATGATGATCATATACAATAAAGGTAGCATTGCAATTTTATAGGAAATTGTTAAATCCAAAATATATCTTGGTTCTTATATATGAGATATTGTTACAATAAACGTTGGAAAACAAAAATTATATATGTATTTAAAATATAAAACATTTTGTGTTTATCAACGCATCTCTCTGAATTACAATTTTTTTCTGAATTGTAAAGCCTGTATTGCCCGCCTGGCAGGACACTGATGCATTGGAAGTTTTCATGTGTCCGGACACTGGCGATGGTGTGGTATTGGCTATTTATTTAACCATATCTTGGCTTTTATTTAAGATATATTTTCCTTGATATGTAGTCACATTATCGTCTACATCTGTGTTTATTCTGCCATAGGACTTTTGATGTTACTTTGCACATATGCAAATGAAAACACAATTGATTCACTTGTTTGCAGAACTTCACACTCCCAGAGATAGCCATCACGTAACTGTAAAAAGGCATATATCTTCACTTTCTCTTTAGTTATATTTATGCTAAAGTATTAACATGAAGCTTATTTCTATCTTTATTATGACATAGAAAACTTCGTTTATTACAATATTTAGATTAAATTAACATTGATCTTCGAAAGATCATATGTCCCATGGATAGGAAGAGCGTCGGCCAAGAAACCTTGTTTAAAATATGAATACCTTTCCTGTTAAGTCGATTGTGTCGATTAAGTTCACAATCGACTTGAGAATGGCCAAGGACGGACCGAAACGTCGTCGTCCTTCACTTTCTAGTGTGTGGTTTGGTCAGCTTTATAATTAAATTCCTTGGCAAATTCCTTGGTAAATTCCTTGGCGTTCTCATTGATCACAAGCTTAATTTCCAGGGACACATACTAAATATATCAAAAAAAGTTTCAAAAACTGTTGGCATTCTTTCTAAGATCAGATATTATGTTCCCTGCCCTGCCCTGGTTACTCTCTATTACTCCCTCATCTACCTCAACTATGGTATTTGTGCTTGGGGTTCTACTACCCAAAATCATTTACGTCCTCTAATTACTCAACACAAAGCTGCTATTAGGACAATATCCAACTCTGGCCTCAGACATCACTCGGTACCCCTATTCAAATCTCTGAATATGCTTGATATTAAGTCACTGCACATTCTCTCATGTGTATTATACATATATAAAACGCTGAACTGTAATGCCATCCTGACCTCAAAAGCTTCATTGAAAGTTGTAACAGAACCCATGAGCACCACACCAGAAATAAATACAGTTTTGATATTCCAAGAGTACGACTTAATCAAACTAGAAATGCTCTACAAATCAAGGACCCAGAATGTGGAATGACCTCCCAACCATGTTTAAGACTGTACCTCTCTCAACCAGTTTAAGATTAAAACTAAACACTACCTGATTAATTCCCTGTAACCTACCTTACCACTCTATTGTCAACCCATGTCTGTTATTTTTCATCTTCATTTTTTGATCTTCAAAAGGTTGTAGTTGTAACATCCATTATAAACAACATTATTATTGCAAACAGTAGGAGTTTCAAAGTCTCATTTATATGGATACCTTCTCATATAGGTGTTGTCCAGCATGATGACACAAACAAGGCAGCTAAAACTGAATGTGATAAGCCTGAAATTGAGTGGGATATGGGCATTCCAATTTCTTCTGTCAAAGCCGGAATATTTTAGGTAATTAATGAAGACAGAAGAGCAGTCACTGACACACAAAAGCCAGAAAGCAAGAGTATAAAGAGATATGACATGTTTATGTGCCTCTGTAACCTTTTTCACTGCCGCCCACAAGATGGGTATGGGGTGCATAATATATAAACTAAACTAACTAAACATGTTTAGAATCGAGAATTATATGAACGGACAGCATAAAACTTCCACTAGTGTCACAATGACAGTGTGACATTGTAATTGCCAGAATTAGGCTAGGATATCGATATGTATCGGAGGTGGCTGCAGGTAATGAATGGCCCCCAATAGTGAATATTCCTACTGTAACTATGTGAACAAGAGCTGGGACATACTCATGGGAATATTAGATGAACTTATAGCTAGTTTTTGATATAAACTGTGTAATCTTTCATATAGAATAGGGTAGCAACACATTGTTGTGTATACTTTAGTTTAAGTTTTTTAGTTTAAGTATGTTTATTGAGATAAGCAAGAAATACATCTCAAAGGGATAGAGTAGCTTAGGCTATTTCTACCCCCCTCTACTTCAAGTCCCTCAAGGGGCGCACAAATTCAGTGAGTCAAATACACAAATAACATTACAAGAATCCCATTTAACATTGCAGGTTAATATAGTAAGTACAGCATATTACAAGAATCCCATTTAACATTGCAGTTTAATATAGCAAGTACAGTATATAATCGTCACACTCTTGGGGCAAACTTCTTGTAGCTCCTAAGTATACTGTCTATCATACCATTATCACACATCCAAACAATTTGATGTGGTACACTATTTAATTCCTTATTTCTATAGTTATGTATATATGTGTATACTTAAGCTTGTTAATAATAACAAAAAAAAGTTAGTTCCTATATCGATAGGGAGAGCGACGGTTCAAAAACCTTCTTTAAAATATGAATATCTTTCCTATCTCAATAAGATCTAATCTCTGTGATTAAAACGCAAAAAGACTTTGTCACTGCCTTTTTGATAACGTATACAATCATAAGCTTTATTTGTGAATCTCTATTAAACAGTAAATCTGAGAGCGTGTAAGGTTCCGTGTTCCATGTGGGAAAAAACGGGGAGATTTTACATAAATACAGTACATGATAGTTTAAGTAGCGAACGCAATTTAACTTCCAGCCATGTATTTTTAAGTAATCTTTAACATTTTCTGGCTAGTTATGTTAGATTTGATTAAAAATACGCATTCTACTTGTTAACATCATAAATTAAATTTGCGATAATTTGAGCAGAGAAGTTCGACGACTGGATCACTGTGCACAGAAGGCTGGTATGCCAGCAAACACTTTCCAGAGAGCAATATATCTTGGATAAGTCGCTCCACGACAGTGTTACTTGGACCATCGACTTCCTTTGATACTACATATTTACATCTTATTTTGTTGTGAAATTAAATTTTTTCAGAGTAAAATTATGTTTTCTCATGTTCTGCATCCAGCATCCACATTATAGTGAGTAAATATACCATATTACTTCATTACTTACGTAATGCTAAGAGGGTTTGAGTAGCTTTGGGTCTTTAGGTAAACAGAATCTCCAATAGATGGGGCGAGAGTCGCCCCATCTCTCTCGCCCGGGCGGGAGTCGAAACTTAAATTAAAATTGCTATATCATTGGTCTCCAACATGATATATTTCCTTTGGTGCACTCACAATAACGATTATAGCTCAGTCTTTCTGGAGGCATGTAATATTTTAGACTTTATTAGCGTATCTTTGTTAATTATACAATATATTTGCAAGTGCGTAGGCGTCTGCACTCCATGACCGAAAAGCTACTGAACGCCACTATAAAAACATATGTATCTTCACTTGAGCTTTAAATATTTATATTGTAATGTATTTAAAATGAAGCTTATATTTCTAGCTTTCTTAAGACATATAAAACATTTGTGTTTATTAAGGAATTTACGTAAAATATACATTGTTCTGAGAGAGTTGCTCTGTCGCTCAGTCTATGGGGGGTCGGAGCTCGGCGATTATTAAAACACATGAATCTTCATTAGAACTTTAATTATGTCTATGATACAGTGTTTAAAATGAGCCTTATATTCATATCTTTCTTGTGGCATATAAAAAATTTACGATTATTTACAAATTTACGTGAAATAAGCATTGTTCTGAGAGAGAGTTGCTCGGTCGATCGATCTGTCCGGAGTCGGAGCTCGGCTATTATAAAAGTACACGTATCTTCGCTTTAAATTTAAATATGCCCATGGTAAGATATTTAGAATGAAGCTCATATTTCTATCTTTCTTGTGACATATAAAACTCTTATGTTTATTAAGGAATCTGCGTGAAATAGGCATGGTTCCGAGATGAATGCTGCGGTTTTCGAGCTCGACGAGCGATGAAAACGGCCACTTTTATTCAACTACAAATATCTTCGGTTTTACTTAAAATATTTGTCTGATAGAGGTTTTACATATAGATCGCGTTTCTGTCTTTCTTCTGACTAATAAATAATTTTGGTTTAATAAGTTATCATGATGTTTTCAACAATATTCTTTCAGCGTTCGTCTTTTCCAACATGGGCGACCCTTTTGGAAGCGCGATACTTGGGTTAACCCATCCTATAGTTGGGTCTGTTTCCAACTGGGGTTCGAATACCTACAGCTTGCGTTTTCCGATTCTTCGTCGCCTCCAGAACAATTCAGCTCTAGCAGTGATTCCATCGTTGTCCTAACTACGTGCCTACATTACCTCCTATTGTCCTGGTGCCCGAGCCCATCCGCCCCGGATCTAAATGCTCCACAGCGACCCAGGACGCAACAATCATGCACATTCTTCTCTCCTGCTACATCGAGCTTGTCCACACACTGCCTGCATCTTTTGGTACCGGACTACATGTTCCACAACGACCACGTATTTTTTATATTGTTTTCTTCCATTCCCTGGCAGGGGAGTCTGTAGCGAGTTAATCTTATACTCGCTCCATTATCTCATTATCTTCATAGCATAACTAATTACAGAAGCTACAGTCCTTTCCCCAATACTCTCCTCACCTTGTTGGAGGGAGCTGAGGTGTAATCACCATATAACCCAGCGATGGGAGAACAGCAAGACAGTACAGTCTCCAATCAAGGATGTAGTACTCGGCTTGGGCAGTTCTAGTCAACCCAAGACGCTACAGCTTCGTTAGCGTCTTGGGTTGACACAGAGCAGACAGCAGACTACGACCGCATCGAGCCGCCACGCTCTCGCTCCCCGAGTTCAGACACTCACAATTGTCAATCGAGCCGCCACACTCTCCCACATAGAGCTCCACGACTCCGGCCTCACTCAGCTCTCTGCTCTGCTCCAGGCTTCGTCTCAACGTCTACGACACTGCTGTATCCAGTGCTGTATCCAGGACTACTAAATAAATATGAAACTCACTAAACATTGTGTATCTAATCAACCCAACAACGTAATATAAACTTACGTTACACATATCTTATCACCCACACAAATACACACATCAATAATCTTTGTGTCACAGGTGACACAAAGAGGTGTCACAAGCGACATTACAAGAGGCTCACAACAGTCACTATACACGGCACTTTACATCCATAGTGAGTCACACAGTTACTAGTCTTGCTGCACGCCTACCCAACTGGGTTGCGGTCCGTCTAATTACCACAAGCTACACAAGCTTCAGAAAGCTTCCTTGTAATACGTTAGTAATGAATAAATATGATATATTTACTCATTATAATGTTAGTGCTGAATGTACAACATGAAAAAACATAATTTTAATCTGAAAAAGTATCTTTTTATAAAGAAATTAGACGAAAATAAAAAGCTGGTGACGCCAAATCAAGTCGACGATCCAAGCTTCGGTTAGGTTAGGTTAGGTTTTGTTTGGTTAAGTTAGGTTAGGTTAGGTTAGGTTACGTCAGCCTAACCTAACATATCATATTTATTCATTACTAACGTATTGCCAGGAAGCTTTCTGAAGCTTGTGTAGCTTGTGGTAATTAGACGGACCCCTGGGCGGCAGCTTTACAGTCATGTGCATGCATTACCTACAGTAAGCAAATTTTGGATACTTCGCTAAAATTTCGGGCAGCACATCATTGTGAATGAAGTACTTACACATTTCTTGGACACTATTGATGGTGTTATCTCTAAATTTCGCAATTTTTTCACATTCCATTATATAATGACGCAAAGTATGCGAATAGTTCTGCTGACAGAGTTTACATTTAGTCAAATCTACATCAGCAGATGTTACAAACTCCCAGAGGTACTTGTAGCCGAGCCTAAGCCTAGCAGTGGTAACATCTAGAAGTCTGCTAACATTATTGGATGACCCATATACTTGGATAAGTCGCTCCACAAAATTGTCGCTTGGACCATCGACTTCCTCTGGCGTCATATCTCGCACATTTACGTCTAATTTCGTCATGAAATTAGATTATTTCAGAGTAAAAATAGGTTTGATCATGTTTTACGTGTAGCACCAACATTATAGTAAGTAAATATACCATATTTCTTCATTACTTACGTAATGCTAGGAGGATTTGTGTACTTTGGGTAGATTTGTGTAATTCTATGGACCTAAATAAACATTTATTTATTTATTTATTTATTATTTATTTACATGATGTTGTAAGTGTACATGATGCTATCGTGGTGTGTTCACAAACGTAATGAGTGTCACTTTCCAATATATTTACCCCTTCCAAGAAAAAACTAATAAATGTTGTTGTTGATTTAGGGGCGACGACGATTCGTGGGATCGGATGCGCCCAAAACAGTAAATAAGGGCGGCCATGTTGGAGCATTACGTCACGGCATCAGCTGAGAGACAACAACAAAAATAGTTAGTCGCCTTCTGGCCGTTGGCGAGGTGGTGTTGTGGGTTGTTCCTGGGGGTTACAGCTGTTTTTACCTTGACAAGCGATGACTTTGATCTCTAAACCGAAGAGATGAACCCCGCAAACCACGGACAGTGTCATAAAAGACGAGGGTCAAGGGATGAGAGAGTACCTGCCGACGAGATCCCGCAGGAGGAGGAGGAGTCGGCGGCCATGTCATCTCCAGGACAGCGGCAGCAGCCGCGCCAGGCAGGTGGTCACCCCTCCCAGGGTGAGGGAGATCCCTCCCAGGGTGAGGGAGACCCCTGCCAGGGTGAGGGAAACCCCTCCCAGGGTGAGGGAGACCCCTCCCAGAGTGAGGGAGACCCCTCCCAGGTTGAGGGAAATCCCTCCCAGGGTGAGGGAGACCAGTTCCATAAACCACATCAAATGTCACACAGGACCATGCCAAGGAGGCCCATCAGTGCATGTTCAAAGCGAGGGCGATCCGGTTCCTGGTCTCGGGTTAATGACAGTAATGATGGTTTGTGTATTCACTTCGTCTTGCATGGTGACTGTAGTTAATGTCCTATAAATGATGCAATATCGTTATGTACCTATCTTGGGGGGATTGTACTGTGGTAATTATAAGTACATTCGGGATGTGTATTAAAACTTATTCAATTAAAATCCAACATTTACTGCTGGCTTTTAATTAGCTGAATTTTCAGGGTTAATTCACACTATTGGGTTTGGCAACTATCATCAACGGTAGCCTGCAGTGAAGGTATTTTTGAACGAGACAATCTGAAGCCTGGGTGGAGTGCAATAATTTGGGTATTGTTCATTCACTCTCTGTCCTTTTGCTTTCAATAGTAGTTGGAACATTGGTTTTATGGTGTGGAAAATAATTTGGTTAACCCTTAACATGCTCGGGGTCTAATATCCTGCCATCCTCACAGGCGCATGTCATTTTGAAAAAAAAAAATATTTTTTTCTTCCTAACCTGGTAATTTGTGTTCACTGATCACGGAAAAATATAAAAAAAAATCGTAAGTGCCATATATTGCCCGCTACAGGGCGGGGAAGTCTGGCAAATTATAGGCGCTGACTCAGCATGCGTCCCAGGCGGTCTGTTGCTCGCTAGCTGTCAGGCCAGAGTTGCCACAAAGAGATAATTACCTAATTATTTCAATGCCTCTGATTGATATTTCATAGTTTTTTTGCTGTAATATTATTCAATATGTGTAGTTTTCATATATTATATAATAAAATGAGTGAATCATTGCTGTACTCAAAAATATGGTGTGCATATTGTTGATTCAGTTATGTTCATCAATCAGTGAACAAATACTTTGTCGGTTATTACACTATAAGCACAGGTTATATATAAGTATCTGCATGTTCTGTTCACTATAACGAACCACTAAGTAGCTATTATGAGTCAAAAAGTAACGAGGAGTGACCGCCGTGTACCAGCCAGCCACTCCCGCCCTCCCTCCAGTCATCTGACTCGCCCACATTCTCCTCCCACAATACTGTATTTGCTATAATTCACTATATACAGACTTATATATAAGTATCTACATATTTTGTTCACCATAACTGTACATCTAAGCTTGTATGGTGAGTAAAGTCACAAAGACATAGGACCTAACACAGTCAGCTGATGGCTGCCTCCCTCAGGCCGACACACTAATATTTCTCCTCCAACAATACTGTGTAGTGTTATTACGCTATATACACACATTATAAATAAATATCTACCTGTTTTATTCACCATACTTGTACAAATAAACTGGTATGGTGCCCATAGCCATCGTGGTAACCAGTAAACAACACCGTCGTCTGCACGGTGGCGACGTGCAGACGACGCCACCGCCCTCACCAAAATGGCGGCTCCAAACCTTCTCTTGCTGTTTATACCTTCTATACACACTTTATATAAGTATCTACATTTGTGTTCACTATAGCGAACCACTAAGCTGGTATGCTGAGTGCAGTCAATAAAAGGTGGCCACACACAGTCAGAAACATCGCCACCACCCTCCCTCCCACAGCATTACTCCTCCCTCCATGGCGCACAGCGCTAAATATCATCGCAATCCTGCTATTATCAGAACCCTATTCACTTTTATCACAGTCAGGGGTCCTCTGTAATAATATCATCGCTACATAATAGCATGAACAAGTATATTTTGGCATTTTTAGGCGATGCTGTGGTCACAAGCTGAACAGCATGCTGTGAGCTCATGCTGCGTGCGTCAGGCTTGGTAGCTCACTCATACTGAGGCCAATAACACCTGGGAGTTTGCCCACGATTTTTTTTTTTAAATGGCGTCTGTTTACAAGAGCCTTGATGAAGGTGTGGTGAACCCCGTGTATCCGCGGCCATTTAAATCTTACGTAGTGCTCCAACACGTCATATGATGTGATGCGCAGTTGACTGGAACAACTTCCAACACGTCATATGACGTGATGCGCACTTTAAGGGTTAAGGCTAAAAATCGAACTGTGAAAGTGAGCAATTGGCCATTAAATTGGAAACCTCTGCTCCTGTACCGGTAAAATAGATATTTTTTTTCTTTGCATGACATTATTTAGCTTCTCCATTAATTGCATAATACTGTATAGCCTAACAAGTAATTTTGGACTTACTGAAACAGTTAAGTCTAATCATATAGTGCAGCAGTGAACCTAACAAATAAAAATGCCTTTGTTAATCTTTGCTACTAATGCTATATAGTATTTGTAAGTATAATATTGGATTTATCTACTACTAAGTATAGGAATTTCCACAAAGATTCTAAGAGATAGTTTGAAGGAGTTTGGTTTTGCAGGTCTCGATATAAGTGCCATCTTTCAGGTTCCTGAATTAAAATTGTTTAGCCATTGTACACAATTGCTTGGCCTTAGGCTAAGCCTAGATTGTTGCTGACAGGTAAGAGGGTTAGTAGTATAAATGTTTCTGTTCACAACTCGCAGTTGGATCAAGGTACAATTGCTGGTCAGGACAGAAATGGTTGGGCACATTTCCTTTCACCTATTGCTGCTGTTCACCTAGTGGTAAATAGGTACCTTGCAGTAATAGAAAAGAGTACCCAAGTCATGAATTGTGATATACATACTCTATGCACAACTTAATGATAGACATTGAGCACTATCGAATTAGTTTGCACACTGTGCTAATACAGGGTACCCCTCGTTTAAGATTTTATCCATTCCTGGAGACGGCTCGTACCCGAAAACTCGTAACCGGAGCTAATTTCCTCATAAAAAATAATGGAAAATGATTAATCTGTTCCTGACTACCCAAATACCTCACTTCAAACTAAATTTTATACCTAATGCATCTTAGGTATCATCGACACTACAAAAGTATGTCCAAGTTATTACTTACCCTTGCTGATTACTGCTGTTGGCGTATGAAGATGGTGAGGAGGAGAGGTGTTACTGCTTGGAAAGGGAGTCCCCTTCCATTATAACATCAGGCAGTAAAGATTTGTCTGGTGTGCACTCTCTGGCACGTTTTGCCTGCATACCACTAGGTCCTGGTTGTGGCTCAATGCTCGATTTCCTCAGAACAAAACAGTCTATTGATGATTGTTTTCCCTTCTTCACAAGATTTCCCTGTAGTGAGGCATCACATTGTCATTGAAAGTTTAATGCAAGAGCCTACTACAGCTTTCTCTGGGTGAGTTGTTTCAATAAAAGTTTGCATTTCTTCCCCACATCTGACACCACTTCTTAATGGTTGCAGAAGGGACATTCTCTACTGCCTCATCCTCCTCCACTGGAGAAACATCCTCAGCTGTGTCTTCTTGCTGTTCCTTTTGAAGGACCTGGAGTTCTTCGGTGGTCAGTTCTTCGTTGTGTTCTTCCACCAACTCCTCCACATCAGCACCATCCAATCCAAGCCCATTTTCTGGCCCAGAGTACAATTTCCTCAACAATATGCACGTCATTTACAGGCTCAAACCCCTCAAAGTCTAGTTCTGTCACACATTCAGGCCACAATTTTCTCCAGCCAGAAATCGGGGTTCTTTGAGTCACTTCTTGCCAGGCTTTGTCAATGAGTTTTAAAGCACTACAAATGTTAAAATGGTGTTTCCAGAACTCTTTGAGTGTGAGGTTGTGGCTTCAGTCACTTCAAAACATTTCCGGAAAAGTGCCCTTTCATAAAGTTTCTTAAAATTCGCTATGATTTTCTGGTCCATAGGCTGAATTAGAGAAGTGGTGTTAGGAGGAAGGATCTTTACTGTGAGAAATTACTGTATCTGTGCAACAATTCATCTTCCAAGCCTGTAAGATGAGCAGGCCCATTGTCGAGGAGATGCAGGGCCTTGAGTGACAAATTTTTCTCCTGCAGATATTTTTCTATGGCAGGGCACACTACTTCATTCACCCACACCGAAAAAAAATCCTAGTCACCCATGCATTATTATTAGCCCTCCACATCACACACATTTGGTTTTTCTGAACTTTATACTTTTTGAAAGCCCTCGGATTTTCAAAATGATACACAAGCAAGGATTTAATTTTCAAATCGCCACTTGCATTTGAACACAGCACAAGCGTAAACCTATGTTTCATAGGCTTGTGTCCGGGCAATGATTTTTCCTCCTTGGTAATGTATGTCTTCTTAGGCAATCTTTTCCAGAACAGTCCTGTCTCATCACAATTAAACACTTGTTGAGGTAGGTATCCCTCAGCCTCTGCAAACTCTTTAAGTTCTTCAATAAGCTGGCAGCCTCCCCATGCCTCACAACACTATGAATACCACTTCTTTTTCTAAATTTTTCAAACCACCCCCTGCTTGCCTTAATGTCTGTCGTATATGCACTCGTTCCAGGGGTTTTCTTTTCAAGGTCTTTGTGCATTACCCTGGCTTTCTCACAAATGATGGCCTCTGAAACACTATCACCCTTTAACGCCTTGTCGTGTATCCAAATTAACAAGAACTTTTCCACATCCTCAAGTATTTGTGATCTTTGTTTCATGATTGTTGATACGCCTTTTGTCACTTTAGCACTCATACTGTCCTTTTTCTTGGCCAGTACCCAGTATAGTGCATATCGTTGACGTGGATTTGTTGTACTGCCTGCAAAGTTCAACAACACGTGCACCATTTTCATGCTTCTAAATGATCTCTTGTTTTTCCTCTATTGTCATCCTCACATGCGATTTCTTGCCTTGAACCTTACCACTGGCTTTCTTGGGACCCATTGCGAGATATATAATAGCAATTTTTATGCTCAAATGGCCAAATATCCGGGAGCCCGTCAGCCGAGCGGACAGCACGCTGGAATTGTGATCCTGTGGTCCTGGGTTTGATCCCAGGCGCCGGCAAGAAACAATGGGCAGAGTTTCTTTCACCCTATGCCCCTGTTACCTAGCAGTAAAATAGGTACCTGGGTGTTAGTCAGCTGTCACGGGCTGCTTCCTGGGGATGGAGGCCTGGTCGAGGACCGGGCCGCGGGGACACTAAAACGCCCCGAAATCATCTCAAGATAACCTCAAGAAGATATCCGACAAAACACTGTAAATCCTGGTGAAGAATTCAGGTGGGATTGTCACTGGGCACGAGGCACTGGTAAACTGAATGGCGCTTGCCGTGCACCACACGCTAGGTCGGCCCGTACTCGTATCGACACCCTCGTATCCTGAGGCAACGGTCGTATCCCGACGTAAATTCTCCGAGCAAATTCTCCTGCTCGTAACCCGAAAAACTCGTAACCAGGAACGCTCGTAATCCGATGTACCACTGTACTGTACCTACATTATCATTACATTTAAAATTTTCATGGGGTGGAGTGGCATCAACTTTTAGAATAATATGGGAATACTGTATAGTAAAATTTACCTGAGTATACCTGAGGACCATTAATACTAGTGGCCTCAATGAGGACAGGAAGCCGCTGGCTTGTCAAAGGTACCCCTATTTGTCCTGATGATCTTTTCCAGTTGTATTTTAAAACCCAAAGGTATCGGCATTTACGGCTTTGGTGGACAGGTTGTTTCATGGGTTTCACCCTGTGGGTGAAAAAGCATCTTCTGTACTCAGTTATACATTGTTGCTCGTTGAGCTTGAAACCGTGTCTCCTTGTTCGTGTTACATCTGACCTTTTGAAGAAATTGTCCGGATCAACATTCCTCCAAATTGTTCAGTAGTATAAAGGTTTCAAAGAGATCCACCCTGTCATGCCTGGTTTGCAGTGTTGTTAGCCCCTGTGGCCCTCAACTGTTCCTGATATGAGAGATGACTTAGCTCTGGAATGATTTTAATTGTCTGATGTTGTACCTTCTCCAGAGCAGCTATGTCTTTCTGAAGATGGTGTCCATGCCTGGATGCAATAATCCAGGTGGGGGTGCACCAGAGACTTGTACAGTTGAATGAATACCTTCTTTTCTTTAACCACCGTGCTGCGCTGAGTTTATTGTGAAATTCCCCGTGCGCATGAAATAAAGTGTTCCCAAAAAATTCTTTTTCCTCGTGAAATGATAAATTGCCTTCCCTGAACATGACTATGCAAAAATATATACCAAAATTCCACTTACTTTGGCTGTGGGGACATGGACAAGGTGCATTATGACATCATCAGGGGCTGGTCGCCCGTGCATGATACGCTCAGACACGGTCGCGCGGGCCATTCAAGCACCGGGTGTTGCCACAAATATATTTTCAATTATTTGTTCTATGTGTTTCCAATGCGGTTTTATTTGTTTATCGTATATAATGCATATATGTGTCCTTTACAATATGGATACAGTAGAACGTTCATAATGTTCCATGGAACTGTGATATATGTGTCAGTAATGTGTCCACAATAAATGTTTATTTGTCGCAATATTACTTGTTAAAAATTCATTAAATTTACAATATGTACAGTTTCACACACTATTCACACAGTAACACACTGTATTACACACTCAGTACTTCAGAAGTGAGTAATAATCAACAAAGTTGTCCACTGGGGAGCCGGTCGGCCGAGCAGACAGCACGCTGGATTTGTGATCCTGTGGTCCTGGGTTCGATCCCAGGTGCCGGCGAGAAACAATGGGCAGAGTTTCTTTCACCCTATGCCCCTGTTACCTAGCAGTAAAATAGGTACCTGGGTGTTAGTCAGCTGTCACAGGCTGCTTCCTGGGGGGTGGAGGCCTGGTCGAGGACCGGGCCGCGGGGACACTAAAAAAAAAAGCCCCGAAATCATCTCAAGATAACCTGAAGATAACCTCAAGATGGTACACAGTGCAACTTTGCTCTCATTGCACCAGGTACAGATAGATTTTCACTGCCTGTTTCTTCGTTCTGTGTGCTTGCAAACAACGCACTCACGTACACCCTTGGCATTAGTACCTGTAGGTGGTATGTAGCCAAGCTTGTAAAACATAAGGTAGTCTTGAAAAGATTACAGAAAAAGATCAGTTTGTAAGGTAGTCGTGGAAAGATTGCTTTGTAAGGTCCCACACAGGAAGAGATTCAGTAAGCCTCAAAGAGTGTCCGTCAGTCAAGAAGAGATTCAGCTATTGTTGAAAATATCTTTGGAAAACACCACCATGGAAGCTGCTAACACTGTTCATCTATGCTACTGGTATCAGATGCATCATCACTGAATGCAGAAAATGATTCATCTATGTATCATCTAAATAAATTGGGGATAGCATAGGTGGGCAAGGCTGGCACTCAGAGCTACAACTGGATACGGTCGCTGTATCGTCCTCATAGGTGCTGTATCACTTGCATCTGACCTTTGTGTTAGGTCTGTATTGCGCCTAGCTTCACCAATATTATGACCCTTATGTAATTCAAACAATAAGGTTTGAATTTCACCGACAGAGTGCGATCTTTCAACACCGCGTCGGACAGGTGTTTGGGAGCCAAAGGCTCGTGCGCCACCCATGGTTGCTCACTCAGTACTAACCCAGCCATCAGCCCTAGGGCATTCTGGGAATTTTTTCCAAGATAGCTGCCTCACATTGGAGGTCCTAAGAGTCCATTTCGTACACAACCAACTGCGCGCACATTTAGAATGGGCACGAAAAAATAAAAGAGTTTTCTCAGTTGGGGCAGTTTCCACCGACCGAGAATACTCGGTTGGCGGAGTTTCCCACCGACCGAGAATACTCGGTTGGCGCAGTTAAGTGGTTAAAGGTAAAGGTATGCTTGTTTATTCCCAGGATATGTTAGCTTCTTTTTTTTTCTGCCGCTCCCACTTGTGCAACTTTCAATGAATTATGAATTCTGACTTCAAGGTCCTTTTCTTCATTAATCTGTTGTAAGGTAGTGCTGTTAATTGGTTGTAGTGACATGGATTGTTATGCCCCACATGCAAGGTCATTTATTGATGTTAAAAAACATTTGGCATTAAAAAGCCCTTGCCAGTCTTCTAACCATTTGTGGAGATCATGCAGATCTCTCTGTAAGGTCTTTTATAATTTTCACTTGGCATTTTACCATAGATCTTAGTGTCACCTGCAAATTTGATGATGATGTTTGTAACATTTCATCTACAATATGTCATTGATGTATATGACAAAAAGGGTTGACCCTAAAATGAACCCCTGTGGCCCCCCACTTACCACATTGCTCCAGTCAGATTCATTCCCATTTAGTACGACACTTTGTTTTAACCACTGTTTTATCCATTCCAGTATTCTCCCATTTATTCCATGTACCTGTTATTTCCTTGTCAGTCTTTTATGTGGTACCTTGTCAAAAGCTTTAGCAAAATCCATGTAAACTACTTCTACGGGAAGTCTTTTGTCTAAATAGCTGGTTGCCGTTTCCAGAAATGTGAGCAGGTTTGTAAGGCCTGATTTATTTTTAACAAATCCATGTTGCATTGATTTTACAGGATTTTTCTCTGTGAGGGTTTGTATGATTCCCTCCCTTAGGATTCTCTCCATGAGCTTGCAGATGTGTGATGTCAAGCTGACTTGATGTCAAGCTGATTCGATGATAGTTTTCTGTCGTGCTCTTTCTGCCTTTTTTTGAAAATAAGGGTAACATTTGCATATTTCCAATCTAGGGGAACTACCTCTTGGTTCAGAGATTTTTTGAAAAGGAGTTGTAGTGGTATCCATAGTGCATCTGCCATTTCTTTTATGACTTTGGGTTGAATTCCATCCACACCTGGGGCTTTTGAGTCTTATAGTTCGTCAGTGCTCTTCCTGATTGTGTTGCATGGTATGGGTATATCCCTTTATTCATTCCCTTCACTTCCTTCAAATGTTTGTATGGGTGATGGAATGTCATTCAATCTTTCTAGTGTGAACACTGATGTAAAGTATTCATTCAATGTGTTTGCTCCCCTTTTATCATCCAAACAATACTTGGTTAGATACTACTTGGCTTGATAACGTCGTGCCATGAGTAACACCACGGCACTGAGAGCTGGCCACTTGCTCTGGGTGTGTAAACATGACCTGCCAGCTTGGAATATCCTAAAAAACCTTCTAGATAACATGACGCATGAACGGAAAATATCGTTCATTGAAAGCCTACCAGCCATCCAGAAGGAGTGGGAAAGGAACAACAACAATTGTAATATACCAGGGGCAGAGCTACAGTCAGGGATGAAACTGAGGCTGAAACTCAGGAAGTTGTAAACTCTGACTCAGTAGGCCCAGATGTAGATGACAGTAAACTAGAAAGTGTAACAGACAGCACTGACAGCTCGATAAGTACAAACACTACAACGGTTCCCGAAAGAGCGAGTCAGACCAGAAGGACAGACTTATGCAAATTTTATGCACAGGGCATATGCAGACATAAATGTGCTGGTAATAAGAAAGGATTAGAATGCAGTTACCAACATCCAAAAAATGTTTAAATATGCTTAGGAAAGGTGAGTGTCGATTTGGATCAATATGTAGGTTTTTCCATCCTGACATGTGCCAAACCTCACTGGAGGACAGAAAATGCTATGACCTCAGCTGCCCATACTTTCATGTGAAAGGCATGGAATGCTACATAAAGAGTGGCAAGCAGGATAATGAATTTGGAGGAAACTCGATAAATTTTTTATACCAAACCGAAAGAGAATTCAAAAGGAGGAGCATGGAGAATGTATGGAACTGGATGCCAGATCCACTTGCATTCCAGAATTACAGATACAATTACACACCAAAAGGGAACTACAACTACGACAGGCAACTGCCCTACAACAATCAGCACTGGTCAGAACAAACTCAATATGTCCACGCATAATGGGCTTGCCGAAAAAGTCTCCCAGTCAAACTATCACTAATAGAGTAACCTCATTCATCTTTGCCAACATACAAAAACTGAAAACAAGAACAAACAACAAAGTACAGTTCATAAATGGCCTCGTCAAGGAGTCAAATGCAGTATTTGGAGCTTTCACAGAAACCCATGCAGGGGAATTCTTAGACAGTGAGATCTGGATTCAAGGATTTAACCTATACAGGTGTGATAGGAAAATTAGGTCACATGGAGGAGTGGGTCTGTATATTAGGGAAGACCTTGTATGCTCGGAGCTCCTTAACGTTACAAATGAGGTGGTAGAGGTACTGGGATTAAAAATAGAGAAAATAAATTTAGTGATTATTCTAATATACAAACCGCTAGATGCAACGGCTGAGGAATTCACAGAACAGATAAACAAAATAGAGAATAGCCTTGATAATTTGGAGAACCCGATACCTGATATTATCTTCCTAGGTGACTTCAACTTGCCTAGTCTCAGGTGGAGAATAGCAAACAATAATATTATACCAGGAAATCTATCAGGACCTAACCAACCACAGATTAGAGAACTACTTAGATTCTGTGACAAATTTTCACTCAATCAGCAAATATCAGAGCCAACGAGAAATGAAAATATTCTAGATCTGGTCTTTACGAACAATGAAGACATTATCAGAGACATTACGATATCAGATACCACATACTCAGATCACAAGCTCATTGAAGTGCAAACGACCATCAATGCTCAGAATAGACCTAAAACGTTGATAAAGTGAGAGGGGCTATTCAGTAAATTCAACTTTAATAATAAAAGGATAGACTGGGAGATAATAAACAGAGAACTTACAAACATTCCATGGGAAACTGTTCTAAGTAATACAAGTCCTACAGAAGGAATACAAAAACTGACTTCGGAAGCGTATCAAGTCTGTCTGAAACATGTTCCTTTGAGGAAAGCCAGAAAGAGATCCAACGTAGAAAGAGAACGCAGACGACACTATAAACGCAGGAAAAAATAACGGAAATGCTTATTCAGACACGAATTTCCCGTCAAAGGAGGAATAATTTAAATAGGGAGATTGAAGAAATCGAGCGGGAATTGAAACACTCATATCAAACTGAAGAAAGGCAGTTAGAACAGAAAGCAATTCAGGAAATAAAGAAAAATCCAAAATACTTCTTCACATATGTGAAATCAAAAACAAAAACCACTGCCAGTATTGGACCTATTCGTACAAGTGAAGGTTCATACACGGAGGATGACAAAGAAATTAGTGAAATCCTAAAAAAGCAGTATGAGGACATGTTTAGCACTCCAATAAACAACATGAAAGTGGAAGATCCAGACAATTTCTTTATGCGGGATATTCAAACCCCTGTAAATATTACTGATACCAACACGAGCGCACTTAACTTTGAAAGAGAAATTGAAAAGATGCCCATTCACTCGGCCTCAGGTCCAGACTCATGGAATTCAATATTATAAAGAAATGCAAAGTGCCGGTAGCACAGGCACTTAGTATAGTGGGAGAAGAGCTTGGACACGGGGGAAATACCAGATGCACTTTAAGTAGCAGACATAGCCCCTCTACACAAGGGAGGGAGCAAAGCATTGGCAAAGAATTATAGACCAGTGCACTAACATCGCAACAT